>JBAWJQ010005477.1:0-26179 GCA_037783105.1 Bactrocera zonata | reverse complement strand
AGGACAGAGTATATTAGTTTTGTAAAGTTATTTAACGGTTATTTGTAACACCTAAAAATAAGGAGTTAGATATAGAGTTATGTAGTTAGATGACGAGTGGAGTTGAATTCCGAGCGACTGTCTGTCTGTCTGTCCATGCGAGCTGTAACTTAAGTAAAATTTAAATATGTATGTGGGTTGTCTTTTATATTTCGGGATTTGGCAACACCAGTATTGCAATCTGGAAACTCAAAATTTTTTGGTAAAATTTGACATTTTTGATAGTATGCATACTCAGAACGTTTTAACATACGAGCCCTATTTGTGCTGTTTACAGTAACTTAAAATGTTCTTCACGTCCAAGAAATGGAATTAAATCGACCATTTATTTTTTGCAACTGTCTGTGCTGAAACTGATAATGCAAGATCCTCATGCAACCTACCGTGAGATTGTGGCAACTATGAGCATGAACATATGACTGTAAAAAAAACATCGATTTTATGAGTCATTTACCGTATAGTTCTGACTTAGGACCGAACGACTTCCTTTTAGTCCCGTACGAAAAAGTAAACTAACACATTGGAGGTTGCACCGCCCACCTTTAATCGAGATTCTATAATTCAGAAACTATGCTACCAAATTTGATGCAAATATCTTGACATTCCCATATTTTGGAGTGAAAATGAACAAAATCGAAACACAACCGAGCCTGCTTTTCCTATAACATAATTAGGAGACTCATCTAATTTCTCCCCTTAACAGTTTTCAAATCAAGCACCAGTAATTACAGTGGAAAAAACTTCGCACAAATAGTATCCAACAAATTTTCAAGGAATAAACTGTTCGACAATACCCGAATTGAACCTTTTTACTTCTTGTTTTTACTTTAAGTCTGTATATTTTTTGCCCCCTGCAGTACATCGTCAAAACTTAATTTTCATCTTTTGTAAATTATTTACAAAAATATTCTAACAGCTCTTCATCTATATGTATTAATATTCACATGTTTCTTATATATATGCAGCTATTTATATTAAGTATATTTAAAAATTTCTTACTTCTTTTTAGTTAAAGAAGGCCGCAATCTCATTCCAATGGACCCGAATGGTCTTAGTGATCCCTACGTTAAGGTGAAACTAATTCCAGATGAGCATGAAAAGTCCAAGAAGAAGACGCGCACCATCAAGGCTTGTCTAAATCCTGTGTGGAATGAGACCATCAAATAGTGAGTAATTATTACTAAGACAGCAAGTACTTCTAAGTGATGGATAACATTTGATAACTTTAAGTTTGTGTGAGGGCTGTTTCTCTTTACCAAATGGAAACTTTTAACCATTGTGGCTTATTTAAAGAATTTTTCTTTACTCGTTTTCAAGTCATATAAAATATGATTATATTTTAAATTAAATACGTGGATGAAAGCGTATACTGATAGGTTGTTTGAAAACTTTGAGTTCTAAAAAAGGCCTTATCCTTTCAGTGATCTCAAGCCAGAAGACAAAGATCGGCGTGTACTTATCGAGGTCTGGGATTGGGACCGCACATCGCGCAATGATTTTATGGGCGCTTTGTCATTCGGTATATCCGAAATTATTAAGGTGAGTTATAAATATTTTTAAAGAACGAGAAAAGGATTAGACTATTGTGATACTAAAATTTTTGCTTAAAACACCACTTTTTGTAGTTCCTTTTTTTCCTTTCGAGTTACTTCCTCCAAGTGTAGAACAGTAGAAATTTCTCTTCCGTCATGTATGGTTTACGAGTATCCCATTTATTATAAAACGTACTGTACCTAATATACTACTTTGTGATTGGTGTTCAATCGAAGTCTATTTAACGAAAGCCTAACGATTAATTTTGTATGTTTCCGTACATAAGGAGAACCAGAGAACTTGGCTTCATTCGTTAGCCTATGACGATGGCATAACTGCTCTAATATAATAACAGTGGGAAGCGAATGAACTGTACAGAAAGATCCGCCCTCAAATAGATGTTTTCTAATTAAGATTCCCAGAATTCTTTTTCTTTAATTCACTTATTTAAGCTTTCAGGAAGAGATCTAAATAGACCCCAAAATTATCAAATAAACGGTGATCCTTTTCGATGTTCCCTAATTTTTTAAAGAAAAGCACAAAAACTTCAAATTTAGAGGGGAATGTTTAATATTATTCAAAGAACATTCTTTGGCATTTAATTTTTAAAGATTATCTCTTTCAAATGTTTGCCACAGATACGTCCCAGATGGTCAATTCATTGAGTCTAATTTTTGAAGATTCGAGCATTTCAACTGATAACTGGCGAATGACATGTGTTATGTTTTGCTCCAAGGGTTGAATCGAAGCGGGATTGTCCACATAGACTTTCCACTTTACATATCCCCACAGGAAAAAGTCTAACAGTGTGATATTACACAATCTTGATGGCCAATCGGCCCTCCTAAAACGTAAAATTATCTGATTTATTGAGTGTTCTCTCAATAAATTCATTGATTGATGCGATGTGTGGGAAGTGACGCCATCTTGTTGAAACCAAATGTCGCCGAGATCACGATCTTCAATTTCAGGCATTAAATATTAGGTTATCATGGCCCAACAACGGTCGTCATTGAGGGTTACGTTCTCACCGGCATTTTTTTTTTTTTTTTTGGAAATATGGATCGATGACTTAAACCGGCCTATAAACCGTTGCTTTTTTTCTGTACGAAATGACAGCTCTTGAATCTCTTGAGGCTTTTCTTTGTCCCAAGTGCGGCAATTTTGCTTGCTTACGTACCCATTTAGCCAGAAATGGAACTCATCGAAGCGATGTCGCTTGGAAAGGTCGACTGGCTTCAGCTCTTGCACAAGCTATTGTATATTTAAGATCTCGACGTAAAATGCGATAAATCGTTATATACGTTAGTCCAAACTGCTGCGAACAGCACCGAACCGACTCTCCACGATCTTCGAGTACACTCTCAGCTACGGCTGTTATATGGTATTTTCTTAATTGCATGCTGGACAAAGGCTGTTCGATTGAATATTATCCAACAATGAATTCTGGACCTCAAGATGGGTGATGATTTTGCGATTAGAACGCTCAGTAGGCCGTTTATGTCAACCATAAGTTGAGCGAAGCGCTCGAAACATTTTCTTTACAGAACGTGAATTTTCTTAATAAGTGGAACGATTTGTAAACGTTGTTCAGGCATAAGTCTCTCCATGAAATGACAAACAATGCTGAACAAACATGACTTTACAGTTTGACACGACTCACGCGCGATCTGTCAAAAAAAGGCTATTAAAAAAGGTACCTCTACTTAGATCACACACTAGTATCATGTAGCGTCTATAGTTTTCTAAACATCTTGAAACTGAGACACATATGAAGATCTTAAACCACTTCGAAGTTGAAATATCTACGAATTTGTTATTTTTTAACCATAGTTTCCCGATAAATTTAAAATTTGCAGCAGACGAATTTTGTTTTCCTGAAAAACTGTTATTACTTGCCAAAACCTGTCAAATATTTAATGCAATATTAATTTTTCAGAACCCCGCGGATGGCTGGTTCAAATTGCTCACACAAGAGGAGGGTGAATACTACAATGTGCCATGCGCCGATGCCACACAGGATCTACTTAAACTCAAAAGTCAAATGCGGGTAAATTGCAGAAAACAACCAATAAGCCAATTTGAGAAATAATATTTGAATGCACAATGCACACATGTGTAGGATTTACTTACAACTCACTTCTCGCATTTCATTCGCAGAAATCATCACAAAAGAAACCTCTGGTGATGCGTAGCGATACAAATACGCAGACACAATCTAAAAGGGATATGATACGGGCTACCGATTTCAATTTCATAAAAGTGCTGGGCAAAGGTTCATTCGGCAAGGTGAGTGCGCGGCAATAGCTGTGAAGTTATTGTAAAGAACAAAGTGTAATATTATTGAAAGCCTGATTCGGACACATTTTAAGTGATGCGCATGTGTGCTACTTATTTAAAATTTCTATGACTTCATTTTTCTGTGCAAAAAACATTTAAGTCCCGTTTTCATAAAACATTTTCCCTTCTGCTTTAATCTTCTATTCAACCACAACAGGTCATGTTGGCCGAACGCAAGGGCACCGAAGATTTCTTCGCCATTAAAATACTCAAAAAGGACGTCATCATACAGGACGACGATGTCGAGTGTACAATGATTGAGAAACGTGTTTTGGCTTTGGGCGAAAAGCCGCCATTCCTAGTACAGCTGCACTCATGCTTCCAAACGTTAGATCGTCTCTTCTTTGTCATGGAGTACGTCAATGGTGGCGATTTGATGTTTCAAATACAACAGTTCGGCAAATTCAAGGAGCCGGTAGCTGTGTAAGTATGAAGCAAAAGCTCAATAACAAAAGAAAATAAGGAATAAAATGAAGTAAAAGTAAGGGAGCAAAGCACATACATATATCCGTGTGTATTGACTGACCTCTGGCGCAAGTGACTTTTGTGCCGATGATTGACCTCGGTGAAGTGGCCAATCTCGGCACTGTATTATTTGCACTGGTTTCTTTGCACAATCTCACTTTAAAATTTTTTTTCGATTTGCTACTTTTATTTTCAACACAAATACCTTTTCACATTTTGTTTTCTATTTTTCTTTTGCCAATCTATTAGCTTTTACGCAGCCGAAATAGCCGCCGGCCTCTTCTTTCTACACAGTAAAGGCATTTTGTATCGGGATTTGAAATTGGACAATGTTCTCTTAGATGCCGATGGTCATGTTAAAATTGCCGATTTCGGCATGTGTAAGGAGAATATTATTGGTGATAAGACAACAAAGACATTTTGCGGCACACCCGACTACATAGCGCCTGAGGTGAGTAAAAAGTTACACAACGCGCTCAATGAAGGGGAAACTGGTGTGTGTGTGTTTATGTATATTATTCCAAGTTGTTGCTAAAATAATTGGAACTCAAATTGCGATTTCGTTTCAAAGATAAACAAATACAAATGTTGTTTAAGTGTGCCTGACTGTACGTCGATGCGTCTGCCGACACTAATTAGTTCCGATTCGAGTCGATGTGTGTGTGATTGTGTATTTTAAAGCGCGCCATTTTTGTTTATTTATCTGCAAAACAATTTAGACACTCTAGTCTACTGCAGCAATATCTTCGGCGACGGTCGGCAAGCAATATTATCCAATAACTCGCAGCGTTAAGTGAAAGCTTTCATTTATGTTTGGGTTTATTAGAAATGCTATTCCTTTTTTAACTATGTGGCATAAGCTTAAATATTAAATGACCTGCGGTGTTCGCATTCTTTCGACTCCTGGACGACTTTAACTATGAAACTGGAAAGGCTCACCCAATACCATTTTGAAGGATGTTTTGGGCCTCAAGCGCGTCAAATCTCGCCAAAAGAGAGCCGAGACCAAAAAAATCGCGCCAAAGTCGCTCAAAAATGAAGGTCATGTTGACTGTTTTCTTCGATTATCGTGGTGTTGTGCATTATGAATTCCTTCCAACCGGTCAAACAGTCAACAAGGAATATTATTTGAACGTTATGCGTCGTTTGCGTAACGCTATCCGCCTAAAAAGGCCGGAATTTTGGAAAGACAATTCTTGGTTTTTACACCACGATAATGCACCATCCCATACTGCCCTCGTAATTCGTGATCCTTTCGCCAAAAACACAACCCATATCGTTCCGCAATCACCGTATTCACCTGATCTGGCGCCGTGCGACTTCTGGCTGTTCACCAAGCTCAAAAGACCGCTCCGGGGACACCGTTTTTATACGATAGAAGAGATTCAAGCCGCTGCGAAGACGGAACTGAAGGCCATCCCGGAAAGTGACTACGACCAGTGTTTCGAAAATTGGAAAATCCGTTGGTATAAGTGCATTGCATCGGGAGGAGATTACTTTGAAGGGGATGAAATTTATTTGGAAGAATAAATAAAAAATTTTCAAAATAAATACAATGTCACCTTTTTTTTGGGCACGGTATTATCTGGGTTCTTTAAAGAAGACGCATCTATACACTCGGATATACTCATACACTTTGACATAATATCGATTCATTTGCATTATGGAGTCGCCAAACCGAACTCAGGCGGCTCCTTTTCTCACCATATACCGACGAAGGAGTTGTGGATAGGAACAACCCGTTGGAGGAGAGGGATTTTGAGCTTCTTTACGGAAAGATCAAAGCTTGAGGGGAACGTTTGTGGAGGGGTTCACTGCCAGAAGCTCTCTATTAACTTCAGCTTCAGACTTCCTGACTTTTGCAGTTTGATAATGGGCGAACAAGGAAACGGTACCGCCTTTGGTAGAACGCTAGTGCATCCTCTTTTATTCTACTACTAAATAGTTATGTAGGTTTCGTGAAAGCTTGGTCAGCGCTGTGCCACCATCGGTACATGAGCTGCCGCAAAAGCCTTTTGAACCAAGATTCATCGCAGGAGATCTAGTGATCGCTTTGTCCTCAGTAAGACTATGCATGCAGTAAGGTTGGGAATCTTACCAGACGTCATTTGCGGAAGCTGCATGGAGGAAAATTAGGTATAAACAAGACAAAACTTCCTTCTTGGCCGTCCTGCATTTGAGAGGTTAAAATTTAAATACTTGGGAGCGCATACTTTTTTCTTTCCTATGGGGTCACAAAAAACTGAATATAGCAGTCCATGCGTATCTTTGAAGCCATCTACCTAAGCTTATAGTAAGGACCCTTGGAAATGATGACACGGTGAAATCATATCCTTTGTGTTTAATAAAGATAAATACTATAAAATCACTACCTTTAATATGTAAAAGTCGTTTGGTAAGACCGGAGAGCTCCATGTTTATCAAAACTTATCTGCAAATACTCTGACTGCAGTGTCTGCTCACTTTCGCAAAACCACACCAATCCCATTATAACTCATAAACACCATTATTGAGTCCGACACAATTCTTGAAGCAATTAGATAAGCTATTTCGGCAACCGCTTTAACTCTTAGAACACTTCCAGTTTTATTTTCACTTAAACTTATTTCACCATTTTTGTTTCTCAACAGATCATTCTATATCAACCCTACGGCAAATCGGTAGATTGGTGGGCTTATGGCGTTTTACTCTACGAAATGCTCGTCGGTCAGCCGCCGTTCGATGGTGAGGATGAAGAAGAGTTGTTTGCTGCCATTACCGATCACAATGTCTCTTATCCGAAGAGTCTGAGCAAGGAGGCCAAAGAGGCGTGCAAAGGGGTGAGTAAAATGTGCAATATACCTTTATGTGTATTAAAAATATTTCTATGTTTTTCAATATCCCATTAAAGCTTAAAGCTTTACATTATAAACTGTTCTTTTGTTTGTTTTATTTATCCATACATATTTTGGCTTTGTTTACTACTACTCGCCGGACTTCATTAACTATGCACACATGTGTCGTTGGGCATAAATTAATTTCAAATGTCCGGCAAACAAGCCCACACTCGTGCATACTACACACACATATATATATATATATATATATATATATATATATATATACATATATATACAGTGGAATAAGTTATACATAAGCACCAAATATGTGTATTCTTTATTTATGACGTCCTTTCTGCATAAATTTGTGTGACCTTGCAAATTTTAAATAAACAAAAGGCAGAGGATTTAAGTTTTGGACTAAAATTTTTCTTCAATTTTCAAGGACATTGTTTTTGAAATTTATGTATATTTTTGAAGGAGAATTGTTTTTTCATTTATATTTGTTATATGAAACAGCCTTTGTTGAGCTTTTGAGAATTTGATAATACTTTAAGCCTTTAAATATTTATACACAATGAGTTTAGACGGTTTAAGTGAGGCTATTGGATATAGGATTTGTGGATTATCGTATAGTTTATTATATATACAGTTTGAACAAAGTATTAAAAAAATGTTAAAAGAGAATTGCTAGAATAATGAAATTTTAAATTTGGCTCTTGCGAACGAAAAGATCTTCTTTGGCGTTTATTTTATCGAAGTGTTCTCTCAATACATCCATTGATTGATCCGATGTGTGGGAAGTGGCACCGTCTTCTTGAAACCAAATATCACCGAGATCACGAGCTCCAATTTCAGGCATCAAATAGTCTATTATCAGGGCGCGACAACGGTGGCCATTCACGGTTTTGAAGAAATATGGATCCATGATTCCACCGGCCCACAAACTACACCAAATCGTTTTTTTTTCAGGAAATAATGGCAGCTTTTGAATTTCTGCAGGTTCGTCCCAGATGCGGCAATCTTGCTAGTTTATATACCCATTGAGAAAGAAATGGGCCTCATCGCTTAACAAAATTTGGCTCAAAAATTACTGATCTTCTTGGAACTTTTCATGAGCCTATAGAGCGAAGAGATATCGTTTGGGAAGCTCGAGTGGTTTCAGCTCTAACACAATTTTGTACGCTTTCAATTCATTTCGACGTAAAAGGCGCCACGTCGCTCCATACATCAGTCCGAGTTGCTGCGAACGGCGCTGAATTGACTCTCCATGGCCTTTGTGTACACTCTCAGCTCCGGCTGCTATAGTTTCTTCACTGCGTGCTGGGCCTGGCCTGTTCGGTCAAATATTATCCAATAATGAATGCTGGGTCTCAAATACTTTCAGAGCTGGAGCGTTTTCATCCTGACCAGAGTAACCGCCGTCTCTTAATTCGCTGAACTATGTCAATGTCGTATCGTATCGTTCCATCGAATGCAATCTCTCGCCGAACCTTTCTCTCGAAAACTCATAACATCGACCCATCACAAGTTATCAACGTCCATTCCTCTACCCCATATAGCAGGATGTGAATAATACATAAGTGACCTATGGAGTTTGGTCTTTTCTTATACCGAGTTGCTGATGAGTGCTCACAGAGAGTGCAAGTCGAGTAGAAAATCGTTTCTTCCTTATAAAATTTTTATTTTTTGGGTGGAACTTGAGTACATGACTTACCCCGTGGACAGCACATAATCTACTCAGTCTTTTACGACCATTCTAAGGTGTTCAAATATGATAAGAGTAGCATGACAGGAAATAATTCATTTTTTGGATATTTAGAATTCCAAGCATCTTTCAAACGGCATATAGTAATCTAAAAAAGTTTTCGTTCGGGATAATGCGACATGAAAAACTACAGTGGACCCCGAAAATCATTACCCACATAATTATAATTGATTTGTTTATTTTATTTAATTGAAACTGATTAAAATCACATTCTATATTTCGATTCCTATTGCAGCTCCTCACCAAGCAACCGAATAAACGTCTTGGTTGTGGACCCACCGGCGAAGCGGATGTGCGTATACATCCGTTCTTCCGACGAATCGATTGGGAGAAAATCGAGAATCGTGAAGTGCAACCGCCATTTAAGCCGAAAATTGTAAGTGAGAGCAAAAACAAAGGAAAAAACTTTCAAAACCTTAATTCATGCTTTTGATTATTTCGCCAATATTCTCTTCTTTTCTCTTTTTGCACTCAAATAACTGTCGACACACTTCGCTATGTGAAATTAATATGCAAATACCTTACGCTACGCACACACCCACACACACTCGGGGACTCATACACAGAAACATCGCAAAGATGTGTCAAATTTCGATAAGCAATTCACTTCGGAGAAAACGGATCTGACACCTACGGATAAAGTATTTATGATGAATTTGGATCAAACGGAATTTGTGGGCTTCTCCTACGTGAATCCGGACTATGCGATGCCCCTTTAAAAGCACGGAAACTCAGCACACAAACACACACACACCCAAAAGCACTGCTTTCGGACAGCGTGCGTAGGAATTGAAAAAAAACACAACCACGGAAAGAAAAGCGAAAGCTGGGGAGAGAGCGGGATAAAGCGTATGCGAGGATATTACGCTATTTTAACGGAAGCAAGCAAGTGAGGCAGGAAATCCAGCCAGCTGCACTGTCGTTTGGTGTGTAAGTGTGTATATTGTTGCGGTGCGTGTTTTTCGAGCACACTGTACTTTCGTGTGAACAACGTGCCATTATAAGAATTTTAAGCAGAATTTCCAACGCGTAGGTGAGCGAAGAAGGATACACACACGCTCGAAGTGGAAAAGCTTGCATACCTGCAGGCGTGCGACAAGCGTTTTTCCTTTTTGAAGTAAGGGGAAGCATCGAAAGCCGGAGTGCTAAACCCAACCTACTCCCAACTCAAGACTCTCCCACGGACGAACTGACGCCTATTCTGCTGTAGCCTTACTATAGAGAAAATCTAAGTTGTTTATTATTTTAAGGCTACTTCCAAAGCGTTTATATTAAGTATAACATTGCAGTGACCTAACGCGGCAAGATCGCGATAAACGTTTACTGCTCGAGGTCTGGGATTGGAGTCGTGCTTCGCGTAACGATTTCTCATTCAATTTAGTGGAGATATAGAAGGTAATACTTGATAAGCAATATAAATGTCGAAAAGTATACTTGAGGTTTGCACTGTATTCAGGAACCCATTTATGGCTGGTACAAGTTTCTCTCGCAGGTGGAGGGCGAATGCTATAATATACCATGCTTGGAACCGGTCAACGATATGGCGTATTTGCGTGACGAAGTGCGGGTGAGTATACACGAGATAATGAAGACTATTTATACACATGATTTAGGACTTCTACACGCAGACGGACAAAAAATCGGACAACAAGCGTCGCATGGACAACAAGGACATGCCACACAACGTGAGCAAACGTGAATACGTATCTATGATACGTGCAGCAGACTTTAATTTCATCAAAGTGCTCGGCAAGGGTTCGTTCGGTAAAGTGCGGCTGGCCGAACGACTCGGCACCGATGAACTCTATGCGGTAGTCTTTCGGTGTTTTGATTTACAAAATGTTGGCTGGCCAAAATCCGTTCAGGGCTGAGGATGACGAAAGCACGTTCAAAAATATCAAAAGATAAGAAAGGAGTATTTCCGAAACAGTTCTCACAAGAGGCTATGGATGTGCTAACACATCCTCTTTTGCTTAGAAGTTCCTTGCTAAGAAGATGAACAATCGTTTGGATGTCAGACGCTATGCGCGCTCTAAGGTTACTACACATCCATTCTTTCGGAATATTGACTGGGATAAGGCGGAAGCTAAAGAAAGGGAGCCACCTATTGTGCAATGGTGATTGAATTGTGATTGATTGTAAAGGTTGCAAACTTGTTAAAGTGTTGGAATCTAATAAAAACATATTCTAAAAGAACTTGTTAAAAATTTGTACTTTTTACTTGAGCAAAAAATGGTAAGTAATCCCTTTTGACTTAAATATACTAGTGCCAACGTTTTTCCAATCTCCGAAACAGTTGATAAAGTCAAGCCTTCAATGCACGTAACGATTCACGTTTACTATCTCAAAATGGTTCCTCAGGTGCGATCGTTTGAGTTTGCAGAATAGATAGAAGTCACACAGATCTAAATCAGGTGGATACGGTGGTTCCGGATAGATATTTGTTGAAAATTTAGCGAAAAACTTAAAAAGAATCAATGCAATCAATATCTTCACGCAAATGACGTATAACACTCAGTATTCCTTGTTGACAGTTTGGCCAGTCGGAAGAAATTCGGAGTGCACCACACTTTGACTATCGAGGAAAACTGTCAACATAACCTTGATTTTTGACCTGCCTTGACGTGGTTTTTTCGGCTTCGTCTCATCTTTGCCACGATATTCGGCCGATTGATCGTCTGTTTCCGGTTCTTAAACATAAATCCAAGGCTCATCGCAAGATATCTATGTAGTCGGAAAGAACTGTTTCACAGAAGTTATCGCTGATTTTCGCTTTTTGAAAAAGTTAGTGATTTTGGAACCAATCGTAGTTTCACTTTTCTTAGACTCGAATAAACTTTCAAAATAGTTTTCACGGATCCTTCTGATATCGCAACGATGCTTGTAAGATCTGTTTTTTCCAGCGCAGTGAAAGTCTTCTTTCTCATCTGCTTCCCCCATCGGAAACTGCGTCGAATACTCAGAATACTTCCAGAGCTGGAGAGTTTTCATTCTTTTCGACGGCATAACCTATCATGAGTAGCCGCTGTATCATTGAGGGTGTTTTTTTACAAAACCCAGCGCATAACTCTGGGGAGAGATAATTCGCCTTCTCACTTTTGCTATCCTGAGGATACTTTGTCTAAGACCGGAAGACGTGAATTGCTTGAGTCATATGTAAAAGAATCGCCTCTGGCCACTCCCAAATTTGTGGCGCTCAGCGAATTTGCCTCACTTCCGTAAACTTCTACACATGGCAACATCCTTCGAACGCATGGCTCTATTCTTCAATTCTCAAGCACCAATTCCTTTATTTTATTGACATGTTGTTTCTCTGTTAATGTTGATGGCCGTTCTGAACGTGGTTCGTCGTCAACGCGTTTTCGACTTGTGAGCGGCAAAAATTATCACCTTTTCCTTTTCAAACATTCTCAAAGCTCTGACACTAAAAATTTTATACCCCTCATACAATTTTATGAAACATTTTTGTTGAATATTTACCTCAGAAAAGCAAGTCTTACTATTTTTGCAAATTTTTTTATTATTTTATTAAATTCTACAACACCTATAGAATATTGTGTTAAATTTTCTAGTTCAAGTCAAGAAATTTTCATTCTTTTGTAAATATGTCTGCCAAAAATCCAATTTTCAGTTTTTTTTTCCTTTGTTCAACCTCTATCCTATGATCATGTAAGGAGTTATCCTGCCAACACGGGCGCAGCCTTTTCGTAGGGGTCACTGAAATGGCGTCATAATGGGCGATTTTAAAATATACTATATATTTTTTTATTTCAAAATTTTTTTTATCTTGCTGAATATGTATGTTACCTCTTTAAGCAGATTTTCTGGTGTTACGAAGAATAAAAGTTTTTAGTCACCTCAGCAAAAAGATTATATTAAAAGCTCAACTTGAGGTTCAATCTGAAGCTCTAGGTGATTTTTAGGGTGTAAAATTAATAATTTTAGCGGGGAAATGGTTGAAAGCTTTACATATGTATACATATACATATATAGAATAAAGGCTGGTGGTAAAGGCTGGGGTAGCAGTTCCATGGGCTTTACATATTACACCTACCTACGTCCGTGGGAGTATAGGTGTATGTGTATATACCATATACATGACATATACAAATGTATGTATACATATAGCACATAAGGATGCCTTAAGCGCTACTAGTTGGCCATGCAAACGGCAACCGCATACAGCATAGCTTGGCATGGCGCAGCATGCTTTAGTATGCAAATGCATGTGGTTTTGTAAGTCAACTGGGCAAATTGTTGCAGGCAAAATGCGTTGCTGGTGCAGGCTTCAAGTGCCAAAGACATCAGCTGGTGGCGTGCGTTTTAAAAAGAAAGAGTAAATTTCGGTGAAATGTCAGTCGACGGGCACAGCGACCATTGGAAATTCTTTCGTGAGTTAGTGCAGTGCATTTGTGATGTGAATGGGCAGATGCAAGTGGACTCGCCTGTTACGACTGACCCCTAGATATACAACCTTGACTAGCTTTTAAATTGTAAAACTTTCAAAAGTTCAAGTTGCAACAAGTTGCAGAATTGTAAATAGAAATTATGTAAGTATTGATGAAATTTTGGTGAAGAGTGTTTAATAATAAAGTAGAAAAGTCCGAAAACCAAGAGTAAAGGGCAACAGAAGAAACTTGAATTAGTAGGAGTATTGTTTGGAGATGAACCGATTCAAGAAATATGTCGGAAACATGTGTGTTAAAGCGACTACTTATACCGCAATATTTTTCACTCAACGCACCCCATCACAACACTCAACGCACACAGCCTACTTTGAGCAAGCCATACCACTCACACCCACCCAGCATACAATTAACCAACCAACTACTACAATCAACGTTTTTTCGCCACCTAAATAAGTGATAAATTAGATCGGGATGGGCCCCTTTCGCTTTTCAACCGTACTTAGAAGTTTGTGTGTCAGAGGGAAAAAAATTAAGTAAATTCTTGTCGGAGCAGTTGTTGGTGATGTTCAAGCAAAATAAACGAGAGGTTTTGTATCGATATGTTACAATGGAAGAAATATGGCTTCATCATTTCACTGCGAAGGATTCGAACGATGGCATAAAACCATTAGCTGGGATTCAAATTGCTTCCGCATCCACCGTATTCTCCAGATCTGGCCACCAGCGACTACTTTCTGTTCTCATATTTCAAAAGGGTTCTCCCTGGGAAAAAAATTTCGTCAGGTAAAAGAAAATCGCCCAAACTGAGGCCTATTTTGAAGCAAAGGACAAGACTGCCTACCCCGCAACACGTGCCGGATGGGATAGATACCGAGAATTGCATATGGGAGCGAGGCCCATTTGCAGACAAAATAAGAGAGAGGCCGAAATACGTGAGTATGAAAGGATTGATAACCTGGTCGAAGGGGGTAATACACGAAAATTCTACAAAAAGATGCGGCGACTAACAGAATGTTTCAAGACCCGCGCATACTCTTCCCGAATGATCTATTGAAGATGCCCAAAGCATACTAAGATTCTGGAGGGAACACTTCTCTAGCCTGCTGAATGACAGTGAAAGCATAACACCAGAAGATGGTGAACCGGATTCTCCAATCGATAACGATGGGGCGGACTTTTATTTGCCCAACCATGAATAAGTTTAAATAGCAATTATCCGTCTGAAGAACAACAAAGAGGCGGGGGCCAATGGATTGCCGGCCGAGCTATTCAAATATGGCAGCGAAGAACTGATAAGAAGCATGCACCAGCTC
This sequence comes from Bactrocera zonata, assembly GCA_037783105.1. Classification (NCBI taxonomy): domain Eukaryota; kingdom Metazoa; phylum Arthropoda; class Insecta; order Diptera; family Tephritidae; genus Bactrocera; species Bactrocera zonata. The sequence continues at coordinate 11,493 of JBAWJQ010005477.1, read as the reverse complement.
CGTTTAGAATATGGTCGGGCAAAAGTATGCAAACGATTGGAATTTAAGTTTGTTCTTCCCAATCCACAAAAATATAGACTCCACAATCTGCTCATACTACCGTGGAGTAAGCCTACTCATATTCCTCGCCGCCGTGAATAACTCAGCAGTAGTCTTTCGTGCCCCGTCGCTTTGTTATTCTTCATACCGGTTATTACTACTCGAACTTCTTCTTGGTCGGGCAATTGAACGTCCGCTCCACCGTTATCGATTCGGGAATCGTGTCCTGGTGTTATGCTTTCACTGTCATTCCTCAGGCTGGAGAAGTGTTTTTTCCATATATTTAGTATGTTCTGGGCATCCGTTGCTAGATCTATAATTGCAGTTTCTCGATGGCGAACATTCCTTGTGTTTGTTGACGTGCGTTTTTTGCTACACAGAAGCGGGTGCGCATCTTGGCTGTAACAAGTTAGTGGTCCGAGTCAATGTTAGGACCTCGGAAGACACGAACTTCTCAAACGGCGGAGACGTGTCTTCTGTCTATCACAACTTTATCGATCTGGTTGATCTGACCAGGTAGCTTGGTGAATTTTTCTATGCTGGAATCTAGTAATACAGATAACCATAATTCGGGCCCGGCGTAGTCGATCAGCCTTCACCCATTTGACGATGTTCCCTCACCCTGGTGTTAAAGTCGCCAATCACGATTTTGACATCGTGCCAGGGGCAGCTCTCTTAGGTGCGCTCCAAGCGCTCATAGAAGGCATATTTGGTCACATTATTCTTCTTTTCCGTCGGGTCGTGCGCGAAATTTGCAGAAGCGATATTTTTAAGAACTTCGCTTTGATGCGGATTGTGGCTACACGTTCATCCACTAGGGATTCCGGCGACGGAGTCTCTCTCCAAGGCGAATCTAACACCGAATTTAGCTCGCCCTCAAACGGATGTTTTTTTGGCTAGCCAGAGAATACTTGGTCGAAGACTGGAAGTCGTGAACTGACATATGTTAAAAAATCGTTTCTAGCCACTCCCAAGTGAATGGCGCTCAGAGAAGTTTCGTCACTTGCGTGAACTTCTACACATGGCTCCATCCTCCATTATACATATTTATATATACATTTATATATATATATAGAGTCTCCGATGTTCCTTTCAAAGCATTACAAACTTAATATATTCTTTCAGGTTATAGACACATACACACATTTCTCTAGGAAAGTCCTTGCACACACATACATATATTATGTGAATTTTTCAGCGCCACGAGCTCGCTTTCTCTTCTTCGAAGGGGTTAATTTCCAAAAATCATTGCAAGGTTTAGCACTTTCACTTCTCTTTCTTTCTCTCCTCGTCATGGCTTTTCAACAATTCCTTCCTGATGTTCATTTGCTCCCTCTTCGTCTTCAAATCATTATATTTCGACGTGGTCGTTTTTAAAACTTAATTGTGTGTGCTTAAAGCTATATTTACTACAGTTACAAGCCTTACATTGTGTGTATAAGTATACTAGCTCAAGGAAAAAATATGAAGACAAGGCTCTCATTAATACATTTCTAACTGTTTATGAGCGATATAGAAAACTTATCCATCTAGGATTTATCTTCTAAAAATGGAAATTGAAAATTTTACTGCCCACTCAAGTGTTCGGCACAAACAAATTAGTAGCTGAAACGAACACTAACGATGGTATAGATATGTATGGACAACTTGTTGTTTGCGTGTGTTTGCTTGCAATTGCCTTGTTGTTGGCTACATGCAAATTATTTATAAAACGGACATGTATGGTTATGACCTCTACACACACATACTCGCTGCATACATATAATATATAGTGTGCAAAAATGTCATTGAAGTGGAAAATGGACAATATTGATGGAACTCCACTGAAAATTGTCTATGTGTGTGAGTATAAACAGTATAAAAAGCAGCTGCACTGTGTTGAGGGCAAATATAATTTTCTTGTGCAAAATAAAATTTTACAGCTGAAATATAACGGTTTGCTTAAAATACACTCGTTGAATATTGAAGCTCATAGACGTACTTGAAAATCAAAGCTAGAGTTAAATTAATAAAAAAAAATACATATGCGTGTTACAAAAAAATTTAATTTTTTGAACTAAGCAGCTAATGTTGAAAACAATTTTGGTACCATACGTCATGTACCATACTTAAGAAATGTGTGTGGATAATTTTAGTACAATAATAAGAGGTACTGAAAATTGTACAAATACATTTCTTAATACTAAGTAGATAAAAATATATTATCAATAGGTTAAGTATCTTTTTTAAATAACTCTAAGTGCTAAATTTTAATAATATATTTCAAAAATTTTATTACAAAAAATCGGTACTTAAATTTGGGTACTAAAAAAACTTTAAGGTCATGATGAAAATTATGTTTTATACAGTTTTGTAGAAAAAAAGAAGAAAAAATTTTAGTACTAAAAGTTTTGTACTAAAACTTTTTTAGTACAATGATAGGGGTACTTAAAATTGTACAAATACTTTTCGTAATACCAAGTAGATAAAACTATATTAACAATAGCTTAAGTATCTTATTTAAATAACTCTAAGTGCTAAATTTTAATAATATGTTATATGTAAAAGAAAAAAAGTAGAAAAAAATTTTTGTACTAAAAATTTTGTACTAAAAAAATTTTAAGGTCATGATGAAAATTATCTTTTATATAGTTTTGTAGCAAAAAAAAAGTGGAAAGAAAATTGAGTACTAAAAATTGTGTACTACAACTTTTTTCAAGCCAAGAAGAATATTGTGACAAAGTTATTTTATACAATACTAAATTTATAGTTTTGTTTGAAATAATTTTAGAAAATTTCGGTACAAAAATAGGTTCTCAAATTTCCGTACTAAAACTTTTTTCAAGTTATGATGAAAATTGTGTTGAAGTTATGTTATACTACTTTGAGTACTAAATTTACAATTTAGTTTGAAAGCTTAAGAAAATTATATTACAAAAAGTCGGTACTAAAAAAAATTTTAAGGTCATGACGAAAATTATGTTTTATACAGTTTCGTAGAAAAAAAAGTGGAAAAAAAATTTTAGTACTAAAAATTTTGTACTAAATTTACAATGCCGTTTGAAAAATATATTAAGAAAATTGTAGTACAAAAAACGGTTATAAATTTTTGTACTAAAACTTTTTTCAAGTCATGCTGAAAACTATGTGAAAGCAATCTTCAATAATTTAAGTTTCTATTTGTAAGGCTCAAGTTGCAATAGTTAACTTTAAGTACAACCTTTGGCGCTTTTCTATGAACTACAAAGTATGCTTTTATATTTAAATTAGAACATTATTAAAGATATGATTTATTTAGTAGCAAAATGTTTACAGATAAAAATTTTGTGTATTTAGTTTTGAAGTTTATACGTGTTAGTACTAAAAAATTTTTGTTTAGAAGTTAGAAAATGTATAGGAGTTAAGCCAGTTTTATCAAAAGCACAAGCGTACGAGTGAAAAAAAAGATATGCTTCATTCTGGTGATTGAAAATCGTCAGGCAAGTGTTACTTCGAAATTTCCCGCGAGTCCGTTGGAATGATTTTGGTGAATATTTTGGGTGTGAAATGCATTCTTGCTCGACTCGTCACAATAAAGCTGAATTTTTTCAGAAAGAGTACCGCAAAAAGATCTCTTTGGATATGTTTGGTCCTGCAAGTTCCCTCCCACATTCATGGAGAGCATTATAGCTGCCGATTAGACATGGGTTTATAAGTTTAACATGCAAACAATTCAACAATCAGCGAAGTGAAGGGGAAAAAACGAGCTGATCTCAAAAACAAATGCCCAAAAATCAAAGTTATACTCATTGTTTTTGTTTTTTTTGATGCATCAAGCATATGCTTCGGAGGGACAAATGTTCAATATGGAGTTATATTTGGCCGTATTGAGGCGTTTACCCGAAAACATCCGTTGAAAACGGCCCGAATTGGGTAAGATCAATTCATGGATTTTACACAATGATAACGAACCATCGCATCGAGCCACAATTGTATCCGAATTTAAAGCCAAACACGCTATAAATATCATCGATCAACCACAGTGGTCACCAGTTTTGGCTCCGTGTGATTTTTTCTTGTTCTTTAAGCTTACCGGTCAGGTGCTGGAACCTGTTTAAAGTCGATCGAAGAGATAAAACAAAATTTCCTGAAGGAGCTATTGCAAAAAGTGCTCATGAAAATATTTCGACGACTGAAAAAATCGTTGGCGTATCTGGTGGATATTACTTTGTAGCGTACAAAATAAATAATGATGAATAATTAAATGATTTCCATTTTATTTGCAAATCTCAATATTTTCTTGAAACTTGAAAAAAAGTTTTGTTAATTTTTTAATACAAAAATTTGTCTCACTGATTCCACATGACAACACACTGTCCACGTACCTAAGTATCTGTTCGAAACGTAAACAGCTAAGCTTTAGACCGGCAGCTGGCAACCGCTTGAAGTTGTCATCACCGAAACTGATGACCAGCAGCGGCAACAAATGACTGTTGAAAGCGCCGTTGAAAGTGCCGAATATGCTGAAGTGCATAGTTATGCAGATTGACGTTAGCAGATGTGACTGACGAGCAGTGTGGGTGTTCGAAGGCTCTAACTGCTTTGCAAGCCAAGTGGCCTTGCTGTCAAATGACAGCGGCTACTGGTTGGCAGACGATGCAGGCGGGCCTAACGATGCAGGGGGGCCTAACAAATGATGTCAACGAATAATTTTCATAACAAATGAGTGAACGCCTTAAAGTATGCTGTGACACGGCTTCGTCACGTCACGGCTCCTTTTCTGTGTATTTTGAGCACATTATGAATGGGTGCGGGGAAAAAATGATTGCTACCGATAGCAAAATCACAGATTATCTCAATGAAACAAGTGTTTCTAATTTATTTAATATATAACAACTACAAGTTATACATATTTATATATACACGTAAATTTCTGAGTGTTTGTATATTGGCATATAAAACCAAATTTGTCTATAGACATATTTGCAATGTGTTGATAGGTTTCTTATGCTCTTTTATTTAAATTCCCATACATTTTTAATTCACAATTTTTGCAAGTCAATTTGTCACATGCCTACTTTTAGGCGCATAAACAAGGCAAATAACATTTCTATTGTTGTTTTCTTGCAGGCGGTAAACTTTTCCACTTTTCGTTGTGTTCGATAGGAAAATTGTGCGATAAGAGTGTATAGCTACTTAGGCGCTTGTGAGAGAGCGCCAAGGGCATATTTTACGTCTTAGCGCGCACTTTTCGGGCATTTATTGTCGCTTTTTGTTTGTAATCAGAAACTCATAAAATTGCGCCGAAAAAATGCTTGACGATTCGAGCGAAAAAAGATGTGCTCAAATTGAAAAGTAACGAGCTTATCATGCACTGCTCGCAGGATATGCGGTTCACAATTGTTTGGCATTCCAGGAAGTGCTTGATTGGCGCACTTTCAATATTTTATTTTGTGTGTTTGCTCATAATTTTGGTTAAATTTTTCGCCCTGCGTGAACTGCAGCTTCTATAAGCGGTGATTTCGAGTAATCTTCGTGCTTTCCCAACTGGTTTTTTGTAAGGTTTAAAGCTGCTTGCTAAGCTTCATAATTTTTTCACATCTGTTTCGTTTAATTTCTGGTTATATTGTATTCGTTTGTATAAAAAAGATATTTTTATTGTTGTCCATTTGCACACTTTCTGTGTGCGTTTTTCTGCTTTAAAGGCTTTCGAGCAGTTAAGTTGCTTTGATATGAATTCTTTGATTAAAGAGCGAAGGAAGAGATAACTGAACATTTCATACTCTGGCGATGTGCCTGTTTAAAAGCCATGATAATACTTTCAAGTACGATTTTTAAGTTAAGTGGGTATTCTAGTCGAGAAGCATGAATTTCAGGTAATTTTTTAAGTGTCGTAAAAAAATCCAATTAATATTTTTACTATCCAGTTTTTATTAGTTATTTGCTAATTTTAGAAGAGTAGAGAAAATAATTTGAAACTGAAATAAGTAAAAAATTTCAAAAATTATGAGCTGTCGAAATGGGGGGTCTCTTAAAATTTCCACGGGATCATACCCATGATTTCAACCCTCCCAGTTATATAGAATAATGTCGCAATGGTCGAAATTACGTAAAAGTGGTAAAAAATTTTTTTTCACAAAATGGCGACTGCCTGAAAAAAAAAGTTTTTTTGGATCACTTTTTTTTCTGACTATTTCGAATTTTTTAAAAATAATAAAAATAAAAATGTGGGGATGGTGCTAGTTCCAACCATAGACAAAAAAAGAAGACTCTATAAAAATTTCTAGTAAATGGGTCCAGTAGAACATGAGAAATCGTGGGTATCGTTCCGTAAAAGTCAGTTTTGAGAAAAACGCGTTTAAAGTTTCCCTAATGTCTTTGTTCGATTAGTTCCGGCCGAACCAGTTTGGCCAGAAAAATACTTACTTATATCTCCAAAAATAATTTGAATTTTGAAAAGTCCTCTTGTACACATATTCTTGAATAGCTAAACTTTGAAAATATAAAAAAAATTCTTTTTTTTTTTAATTTCTAGACTAGAATACCCCCTTAAATGGGGTCTGGAGCAAGTTTTTAACCGATTTCATCCATTGTAGGCAGAAAACTACAATATTATCAGTAAACCTTGCTCATTCAATTTTATTAAAATAACTCACAAATTTGCCGATATATGCGTTATAAAGTCACAGAGAAGTTCTAAAACCTTTCTATTAGTAATATGGGGGCTAGGGAAATTATTGAACCAATGCAAGCCATTTTATACTAAATAATCATACTATCACTATGAAAGGATTATATGCATATATTTTCAATATTTAGTTCGCACTTGGGACTTTGATCCACATATTCGTTAGCTGAGGACTGGAAAAGATTTGGTCTGACTTGGACATTTTTAGTCATAATATGGTCTACTTGAAACGCACTTTTCGTGTAAAGTTTTATTCCGATGTATGAATAAAAATTAACGATATACACCATTCATTGAAATATGATTCTAAAGGAGGCGTGGTTGTAATCGTAATTCGTTGGTTTCGCACTGGAACATTGAATGCGAAAATAATAATAGGTCCATTTTCAACCCCCGACCGAATAGATCACGTCCATTAAAAGCCAATCGCAGCAATTCGAACTGACGTATGGAACAACAACTTGGCGTATTTTGTGTCGAGTTCTTAAATTGAAGGTGTGCAAAAAACAGCTGGTGTAAAAACTGATGCCGCTCGACCTTCGCAAGCGACAACGCTTCTCTATATGGGCTCTGAAAAAGTTCCAAGAAGGTCTGAAGCTTTCTAGCCAACTTTTGTTCAGTGATGAGGTTCAGTGTGTATGAAAGCAAAATTGTTGCATTTGAGACAGTGCGGAATCTGAAGAGATTCAAAGAGATTCCAGAATAATAGTGGTTTGGTGTGGTTTGCAGGCCGATGGAATGATCTATGCATATTTCTTCAAGAATAATAAGTATTTTCTTCATGACTAAAATTTTATGTTGGATATTAGATGTGAAAGAAAGGGTGATCTCACCCTATGGTATGATAATAGAAGTGCAGTACAAAATTTGTTCTAACTGACTCTATGAAACCTCACATTAACCAGTGCAAGCGGGGCAAAGTCGAGATAATTCAGGTATAAGAAGGTGAGTTTACACCAGATTTCGGCAATGAAATTTTTGTTTTCCAATATCGAAATGAAAAACTTGAATTTTGTATATAACTTTTTTCTACAGCACCCTTAGTTTTGCTGTAAATCGAGATAAGCCGGTTGTAATGCTTAAAAATTGCTTTACCTACCTACACTTCGATTTCCCGGCCTCACATAGCCCATAAATTATTTTTCCTTTAGAGTTTGTTCTTATATATACGATCTTAAAATGTACCGAGAATCCGAGAATCTATCAAAATTAAACTAATTTTACTAATGTATAAGTCACCATTTTCAAATTTTCTGCTAAAAATTGCACTTAAACTCACTAACTGTACGCAAGCCTTCCATGAAATTCATTCTCAGACCTACACCCATTCACATACATAAATATGAAAACGCATACGCTTAACGCTGCACATGCTCGGCTCGCCTGCCTCCTACTCAGTTGGTGCATTCACTTTTGCCCTGGGCCCGCCTGTCGCTGGTCAACAGAACTTTCTTGCTCTTGCTTTTGGCGAAGCGTGAAATTCTCTTATTCAAGCTGTTGCTAAGACTCTGCTTCTTGCAGCTGCTTGCTACACTGCCACTGGTTGCCTATGACAATTATTGTACAAAGTAGCCTCTGAAGAAAGCGACCAACGCTTCTAAAATGCAAGCTGTGATATGTGCATCCTTCTACTGGAAAATTTGCTTTATCAGTTGTGTAACCTTATTTGGAATAACCGCAAATTAGATTACATGTAGGCTGTAAAGTTCTGATTTCAAAGTATAAATTTTAGATGCACTTAAAGCAAAAATGCCAAAATAGTTTATGTTGAGAAGTAACGTTTTCAGTCGTAGTAATAACGGGTTTTTTCAATAGGGACGCTGCAAATGCAGTCGGACAGTGGCAGCGAACGACGCCACATTTTCTTTTTCTTTATTTTTTCCTTATTTCTCTTCAGTAAAGTTTGCCATTTTATCAATTAAAGATAAACGATCCAACAACCAACCGAAATTATTAAAATTTACTACTTCGGAGTCAGCGGCCTCGAATTTTTCTTAAAAAACGCCAAATAATTCTATTTTGCAATTCCTTTGTTGTTGCAAATTGTAACAAGAAATGCAAAAAATTGCACTCGCATATAATCACTCTTTCAACCAACCGCGTTTGCACAAACAATAAATTGTTAACCCCTCAAGGTTGACAGGGCGTATAAGTAATGCATGAAGTAGTTGAAATTCAGGAGTAAACAGTTGAGGGCAAAATGCACGTCAACCGCATTGCATGTAACGCATAGTGAAACCTTATGCATCTTAAGTAAACAAACGCAGTTTGTGAAAGTTGAGAGGGTGGTTGTGAGGTGTGGAGGAGGATTGACGGAGGAAGAGTTGGTCAGCTTGAACGAGAGCTTGTTGCACGCATTATTAAAAACTGTCCACGCACACAGGTGTGAACGAAAATACAGCTAGAGTTAAGTATGGTGGTGACTTAAAGGATGAGGCGAAAGCAGCAAGAAGTTAACAACAAATTTGAGATGCTGCACTAAGTGAAGCTCGCCGCTGGAAGCATTGCGGTAATAAACCGAGGTGGTTGCCATTTTGACATTTATAAATGAAAACTTATGTTGTAAGGTTAGAAATGGAATGACACGGGGAAGGAAAACACTCACAAATGCATTGAGCTATGCGGGTGGTAAGTGCAAGGAGTAGATTTGTATCGCTTTTGTAACCCACCCATAGCATATTTTTCCAGCCCCCACAAGTATGCAACAGTTTGTTATAAAAGTTTTTGTTTGGCGTGTTTTCTTTAAAAAGGGAGAAGCAGTTAAATGATATAAAAGGTACTAAGCAACAACAGCTTCTTGGCAATAGTAATCGCGAGCCAAATTTACTACTTGACTGAACAAGCAATAAGTGGAAGTGAAATTAATTTTTAGAAGTACCTACGGCCAAGATAGGTTACGTGGAATATTTAATTACCTATTTCGCAGTATTTTATTTTTAAAGCCATACATTTTGTATATAACGTGTTATCCAAGTACAGGTACTATTTTCAATAGCCTTCTTTGACAGATGCGTGAAATGGATCAATTTGTCATGTTATTTTTTTCTGTATTGCTTGGCACTGGATCATGGAAATACTTATAAAATAAATTTTCATAAGCTTAAGACGCTCGTTTCTCAAAACTCCAACGCAGAATAACTCCTGTCAACAGGTGCTACTTCGGACTGAGTAGACAATTGAGAAGTAAAGTTTTCTTTTGATGAACAAAAGCCAAACTCTATAAGTCACACAATATTCCCGTCCTGCTATATGGCGCAGAAGCATTGACGATGACAATATTTGGTAAGTCGACATTGTGAATTCTCGGGAGAAAAGTGTTGCGAAAGATTTATGGTCCTTTCCGCGTTGGCCACGGCGAATATAAGACAACGTTGAACGTCAGCGAATTAAAAGATAGCGGCTGCGCTGGCTTGATTATATCATCCAAATGGAGGAAAACACTCAAGCTCTGAAAGTATTTGACGCAGTACCCGCCGGGAGAAGCAGAGGAAGAGGAAGACCTCCACTCCGTTGGAAGGACCAAGTGGAGAAGGACCCAGCTTCGCTTGGAATATCCAATTGAAGCCACGTAGTGGAAAGAAGAAACGACTGACGTGCTGTTGTTAACTCGGCTATAACCCCGTAAGCGGTTTCTATGCCAGTAAGGAAGAAAAAGTAGTCGAGATGCGAAAAAATAAATATATTTTAGACACATTAAGCAAGCTAAAATTGCTAACGATTTTCAAATTTCTTTGACATGTTTTTAAACTTTTTGTAGAGCAGCATTCCACCCTTCTCTTTGAAGATCCCTCATGGTGTATCAGCCATAAGCCGTCTAATATGTGTTCCAACAAAAACATCCTCCTGCAACTTTGCCTCCTATAGACTTTAATTTTAAGTACTTGAAGCAATTTTCATCTTCACAAGGGACTTTCCGATAAATTTAAGAACGTCGCAAGTGCTTTAAAGCTTCCTTTGGAAAAATTTATGAAAATCGGCCACTGTGCTGGATCTTGTGAAATCCGTATTCAATATTGTATAATAAACCGTTTCATTCTCTTGGGAAAAGTAGGATGTGAACTGCTTATTAAAATATTTAAAACAGGAAGAGAGAGAAGACTATCGACAAAAGTAAGTTGCTGCTTGTGAGCCTTTATCCAAGCAAGTCTGCAGCATTTCTGAGAAGATTCAAGACTCTTACTAAACTACTTTGTTTGCCCTGAGACAAAAATTCCGCTCTGCCGTCATCTTTAAATTCAAAACTTTACTTGTCATCGGTTCAGGTACAGAACTTGCCGAATTTTCCAAGGTTTACGGATATTTAGTACCCATGGGGAAACGGACGAATGGCTGGTTGTAGACTGGGGTACGAATTTGTTTGCTTTCGTTTTAAATTATAATATTATTATATATTGTGAAAGCAAACATGAAAGAAATTACAATTAGAACTAGATTTATGTTGCTTGCACCATGCCGTATGTGTCCTATATCGGAGAAGCTTTTTCTCGCTCTTGAACCAATTTCAAAGATCTTCGACACATCGTTGCAAAAGGTATATATGACGTGATATATTCTGAAGACAACATATTCTGAAGAGCGGTCTTAACATCATTTTTGCTCTACGTTTATGTAAGTTCGCTTCTATACTAACTCTCAAAACCAACACTGAGTAAAACTTGCACATACACAAGAAACAAACCACACAATTTATATAAGAGTCAAAAGCAGGCAACAGATTGTAGACACATTTGTATGGCAACCAATTGCACAACAATTTGGATATTGATGATTGAGGCTCGTCTGCATCATTGCCATAAACGCCTCCAGCA
>JBAWJQ010005474.1:0-10107 GCA_037783105.1 Bactrocera zonata | reverse complement strand
GGTATCTGTGGTGGCTATCCGAACGAAATCCATTTCTACACCTAATGGCATCATATATACTTTCACATGAAGAGCTTTTGTAATTAATTAATCACTTCTTGAAAAACCCGGTATAAGTAATAATAAAAATTTCTTGGTTAATCTAGTTTTCAAAAAGTGGTATCTTAAAAAATATTTTAATTACTATAAATTTTTTAAAAACTTAGATGATTTATTAATAATAGAAGTAAAAGTTGATTTAATCCATCCGTTTTTATGTCTGATATAAGTATGCTATACGAGGTTTGATGAATTTTTCATGTCTTAAAAAGTGTTTATTTCTTCAATAATCCTTATTTCCCCGTTAAACCTGATTACTTTTTTTTGACTCCTCAAAGCACTTAAAACAGTAATTTTTTGATCCTGTTTAGCGCCTTCGATGCAGTTTTTATTACCTAAACTCATTCAGGATGCATTCGAAAAATCATTCTTGGCAATTTGAAACAATGTGAAGTGTCCGAATTTAGCCCTTCCTTACTTGTTTTCGTGTAACAAAAATCACTCCGTATATACCAGCTGTTTACGAGTGTTGCTTAAATATGCAAACGGCAGTACAAACCACTTTTCTGATCGCCAAAGAAAACGCCAATTTATTCAAAATTAACAATTGTTTTAATTTAATGTTTATTTAATGATGACAAATGTCTTTTACACAAGTTAACGTTTTTTGAAGTTATTAAAAATGCGAATGCCGATCTTAACCGAATTGGGTGCCCAAAGAATTTAACGCGCAGGCTCGTCGTCGTATCACGTTAGTATCGGCTTAGCCTAGCGCACAGGATCGATGTACCACGAAGTAAATAACTGGTGGCTGGTGTCGACGTGACTCAACGTGGAAATATCAAAAACAAAATGTTGAATGCTAGTGCAGGATTGACAGATAAAATGTGCGAGAGTTAATTGCAGCGCGAGATCGGTGAAGAAAAAGCGTATGTTGATTTGCGGACTGTATGTAGCGAAGTGAAAGTGTCTCTGCTTTCTCCTTGTCCATCCTTTTTGATGAGTGAGTTGGTGTGGGGTGAGTTGTATTTTAGTGGCATCCTGTGGTGAATTCCGATGTAGCATTAGGATGAGCCAGTTGTATCGAGTAGAGGGGGTGGATGCTTAACTCATTTAAACATCCTGGGCCCCCTAGGCGAATATTTTGCCTAGTTTTATATATATAATCTGATGCATGTTATTCGGATTACTGTTGGTAGAGTAGCCTAGTAGAGTATGCTATAAATGTTGGAAACGGCTTTGGTTTTAAACATACTTAGTATTTGGTATGTACATATGCCTTTACGTGGGTACGATAAGAAACCACACTTTACGGATTTATCAGTTTGCAACTGCTTTTCATAGTTATTATATATGCGGTTGTTTCTTTGATAGGTTTATATTTGTGTTCTTATTTCAAATTTCTTTACCATCGGCTTGTTAAACTAGTTTTTGATTATTTGCCTTTTCTTCGACATCGGCTTATGAAGGATGGTAACTCCACGCCTGGCTCAGATGTGGCCAGAATGGGTACTCCTTAGCCCTTGAGTTAGGACTATGAAATTAGAGGGATCTTGCGAGAGTGTGGCCGGTAATTGCGAACGGCTTCATTTAGAATAATAATTTTTTTTTTTTTAAGTGGGATGTTCAAGTTTTACAACAAATTCCCACCAACTACCCTTATGAGAAGCGCTAATGTAGGTGCGATAAGAGCTACCTTCGCTTTTGGCAAGTCTATGTGCGTCATAGTATTGCATTGGGCATATGGTGTACCCTTAACTTTAATTTTGAGTGTGAATAAAATTATTTGTTATTATTTGAAAATTATTAGGCACTAGTTTATGATAGGTGTCGATTTTTCGACTTTCTGAACCTTTTTATTATATGTAATATTTGAGTGCCTGTGCATTAGTTAGGCATTTAGTAGCCCGCCACCGCTCAAGGATTTATTCAGGATTGTGTATTTTCCATTATTGGCGAATGCCATCCTGCGGGGTCGAAAAGTAACATATTATATATTGGAGTTTTTAATATTGTTGCACCGAAATCTTACTTTGTTTTTCCTACCAATATGTGAGGTATTGGAAAATTGTGGCTCTAGTGGTAGTCGTACGACGTACCGGCCATTATTTGATCGAGTAGTTGTAGCTTTAGAGAAGTCTTCACAATACTGATCTTCTAGAGTTTGAAATTTCCTTAATTGTGAATTAAGGTATTTATTTGTATTGTACTCAACTTGAGTTGGTATGGTTGTAACTAGTTCGGTAACTAGTCCACTTTGTGTTTCGCTGTGCAGCGTTTGAACTTTTTGTGCCTTTGAGCAACATGGTGTCTCTTGGCAATTTTTAGTATTTTGGCTTTCGTGATTTGCTTTCGCAATTGAACCCGTGGTTAATTTTGTAAATGCGCTTCTTTGGAGAGTGATCGGATATCTGCTGTAATGAAGCATTGTATGATGTCTTTTCTGACAATATAAGCAGTTAAATTTGCTTTTGCAATTTTTAAGATTATGTGTATGGGACAAGCAGTTTGTACAGAGTCTTTTTGATCTGACAAAGTTGTTCCTTTCGTTAATGTTTAATTTTTTAAACTTCTCGCAAGTTTTAAGTTTATGCCCTCTTGTGCATAGTTCGCATGACGTATGTTTTCTCTGTTCGGATGTGAACGCTTGTATTTTGTTAAAAATTCTGTTTGATTTGGTTTTGCTTCTAGCTTGGGGTCTATTTAAGCTTCTATTTTGGTCGTGTTTAGTGGGCTTAGTTTTGATTATTTTTTCTTCTAACCTTTCCGCAATTTCATATTGGGTGGTGAGAAAATCTTTCATTTGTTGCCACGTTGGGCACTTTTTTCGTGATGAAAGCGATTGCTCCCATAGAAGTAACGACTTTTCTGGTAATGCGGCGGTGCAAATGTTTACCAGAATTGGGTCCCAGCTGTCTGTGGGAATATTTTGTGTCGACAGAATCGACAAACAATTAGAAACAGTGGATTGTAGTGTTACAAATTCTTCACTTGTTCCTTTCTTGATTTTAGGCAAGTTTATTAGTGTCGTTACTTGTTTATCGACCAGTATTCTTTCATTTTCGTATCTAGCTTTTAGAGCTTCCCAAGCCAAATTGAAATTATCGTCATTAAGAGCGAACTGTTTAACTATTTCGCCTGCTTGACCTTTTGTTTTGTATCGGAGGTGATACAGTTTTTGTGCCTTTGATAGTTGTGGATGGTTGATGTAAACGGCTGTGAACATGTCCCGGAAGGACGGCCATTCTTCATAACCTCCGTAAAACGTTTCTGTATCACATGCAGGCACCTCGAGTTGGATGCCTGAACTTGCCTCTTGATTGTCTATTTGTGGCAGCTCTACTCTACTGTGGGGAGTAGGTGCAATTGCTTTTATTAGCTTTAATTGATCGGAGATCATAGCTTTTGTTTCTTCATATTGGTCTAAGCAGTTTTCGTATATTGCGTAAGCCGATTGTTTAAAATTTTTTGGTAGGTCTGAATCGTCAGATTCTACTATGGCGTCATGAGCCGTTTGGAGACGAGTCCAGAAATTTTCAAGATTTTGGCTTTTTATTTCTAATAACGATTCCGAGTTTTCGTGAATCGGTGAAGAGGCAAATCTAGTGCAGTATCTTGTTAAACTGTCACTTACTGAAATAAATTTAGCAACCTGTTTTGGGCGTGTAGCTCCCGCAGGTGTATTTTGATTATTGTTGCTGTTAACCATTTTTTTCAAAATAATATTATTTATTTATATTTTAGTTCGAAAATATATTTGAATAGTAAATTGTTATTAAAAAACCGCGCTTTTTATTAATTAAAATATTTGATGTCCGAATGATTTTTTATTTAGGTACACCCTAATACTCGGACTTATATGTATGTTTGTATGTGCGTATGAAGTCGCTTATGTTTTGTGCAATTGAGAGCTCTTCGAAGAGATCAATATGCTTTGTACATAAGTATGCACGATTTGTTTGTTATGCTTTGTTCGTAAGCAATTGAGAGCTCGTTAGAGAGATCAATTATCTTTTTTGTCCACAATCCTGCTTGTTTTTGTTTGTCAAAGAACAAGAGGTATTGCTGGATAATTGCAAATGTGGACTTTGAACTTTTGGTTTTTTTTTGAGATTTTGTTTAGTACTTACAAATTATGTATATTTTGTTGATATATTTTTATTGTTTTTGTTATGTATGTAAATGTTATTTAATCTTTTCGTAAAAGAGAGAGAGTTTGAAATCGAATTGAAAAAAGTTTTTTTTTTCTCTTATGTATATTTTATACGTAAGCAAATGCGCTTGTACATATATTAGAACGGCCGTCTAATATGCACTATAGAAATATGTTAATATATATAAATATATATTTCGCGCTTGGCAATTATACATACATTTTGATGTAGAGGTATATGTACATATAATTTGTACTAAATATATATGCATATACGTTTTTTGTTTATGTTTCTCAATTTTTGTATGCAGTCCTGCTTATTACTTTATTAAGCATAAGAGGTATTGCCGGAAATTTGTCATAGGTAAATATTCGATTTGTTGGTTTGTTGGAGTTGGACCAAAGTATGCAGATATGCAAATATTCAAGGACACATACATGTAGATATGTGCATATGAAATGATACAGAATATACGAGTATATGTACTTGACTAAATTTAATTTTACAGTATAGATCGGGTACTGATTTTCGCTAAGTTTTAACTAGGAAAACCGTACATTAAAACATGTATGTATATGTATTTATGTGCATATATTAAGCATAAAGTGAAATTGATACGCTCACTTTGATTTGGGAATAACGTATGTATCTACATGTCCCTTTTATCGCCAATTCTCCTCCCTTCTTCCAGTCCTTGAAGATGTTGTTGCTTGTGGTTTTGTTGTTTGTAGGTGTTGCTGTTTTAGCTCTTTGTTTTAATGACCGCGCCCGTTTATTTTGTTTTTATATTTATTTTATGTTTTGGGTTTCGCGCCCGGTTTGTGGTTTAGCTAGGTAAACGTTTTATTGTATTGTTTCTCGTTTTGTTTTACTGAAATGTTTTTTGTTATTACAGCTTTGTTTTTTTTGTTTCACTGCACTTTTTTTCGTTTTTGTTTGTATACGTATGTGTTTGTTTTCTGTTTGGGGCACTGCACTTTTTGTTTTTTAATCTTAGCTTTTTGTTTGTCTATTTGTTGTACTTTGTTTTTGTTTCTCTCCACTATATTTTTTTTTTTTATTTCTTGTCTTTTGTTGTATATGTTACTTATGTTTGTACATTATTGTTGTTAGTTATTGTTTTGTCACATCTCCGTTTTTGTAATTTTTTTATTACATATACATAAATATATTTTAATTTGTTTTGTTTTGTTTACCGCACTGTTTTACTGCACTTTTCTTAAGTTTGTGTTTTGTTTTCTCATCACCACACTTTTTGTTATGAGCGCAAATATGTATCATTAGGTATACATTTATATATGTGTATACATATGTGTTTTATTTTTGGTGTCACTGCACTGCTAAATTTATGTTTCGTGTACATATAATATGTGGATGTTAATTTATAGTGCCTGTCTTTGAGGCTCGAAGGACCATGTTTACGAGTGTTGCTTAAATATGCAAACGGCAGTACAAACCACTTTTCTGATCGCCAAAGAAAACGCCAATTTATTCAAAATTAACAATTGTTTTAATTTAATGTTTATTTAATGATGACAAATGTCTTTTACACAAGTTAACGTTTTTTGAAGTTATTAAAAATGCGAATGTCGATCTTAACCGAATTGGGTGCCCAAAGAATTTAACGCGCAGGCTCGTCGTCGTATCACGTTAGTATCGGCTTAGCCTAGCGCACAGGATCGATGTACCACGAAGTAAATAACTGGTGGCTGGTGTCGACGTGACTCAACGTGGAAATATCAAAAACAAAATGTTGAATGCTAGTGCAGGATTGACAGATAAAATGTGCGAGAGTTAATTGCAGCGCGAGATCGGTGAAGAAAAAGCGTATGTTGATTTGCGGACTGTATGTAGCGAAGTGAAAGTGTCTCTGCTTTCTCCTTGTCCATCCTTTTTGATGAGTGAGTTGGTGTGGGGTGAGTTGTATTTTAGTGGCATCCTGTGGTGAATTCCGATGTAGCATTAGGATGAGCCAGTTGTATCGAGTAGAGGGGGTGGATGCTTAACTCATTTAAACACCAGCTATTAAAAGACTTCTTATAATTGAGTTCAGGATTATGTAGCATAATAATATTATTGTTAAAAATATACGAAAAATAGCAAGACATACTATATTCAAGCACTGTGACGCTAGCTAAAAATATACAATAGACCGACACTACATTCCCAATCACATATTGTATTCGTATATAAAAGTGTGGCCACTTATTACTTTTTTCTCTTACACTCTATTACCCTCAACTAACCAAATGTCTGAAGCCTGAATACCGCCTGCGCAGTTAGGCGGCTAGCTATAGACTACATTTCCTTTTATTCGCCTGATAACGCGCTGCGCAATTACTTTTATGCGCCACAGCTGCGTAGCAGCACATCACTCTTCTACTCACTGTTTGACTCATTGAATCCATCAATTGTTCTTTTCTCTGTTGCTTACATTATCTACTTCAATGGCTACCACTTCACATTGTCTTCCTTCCTGCCTGCCTGCGTGCCTATGTTCTTGCCACACACCATTGAATTATCATTAGGAAAAGTAGTTTATGTGCTTTCTGAATAGGAAAACACACAAAAGCGCACGTAAAGATTATGAGTGTCCACTTGTTTTCCTAACACCAGCTTCCCAGGCATCTCTCCGCTTAGGCGCGCTCATCATGTTGGCCGTGGAAGGGTGTGAGATAAACAGACACTCACAATTCAATGCTTTCGAGCACGCGCCAGTGACATTAAGTTGCACAAGTGAAGCGCTTTTCTGCAGTTATGCGAGGCATTAGCATAATTCTTGAGGAAATAAATAGAGAATTTTGCCGTTGCGCCGCGAGTAGTGCGAGAAAATGAATTAAGCAGATAAAAGAAAATTGCAATGGAATGAAGAAAGTGGATGTGAAGAAACATGCTTAACATAAAAATAATAACAAGGCGTCCGAAAAGTGGAAATAAGATTTTTTTTTTAATTTTTTGCTAAAGTCAGTAAAATTTCCTTTTGAGAATTAAATATGTGTATGGTCTGCATTAATAAAATTGTAAGAAAAAACTCGAATTCCTTAAAAGAAAATTGTAATTGTTGCAGAATTTTTCCAATTTATTCGAAAGCGTCATATTCACTAAGGGGAATCGACTTATCGGAAACCTTGCATACTATGGAACGGTTCGGAGAGTCCTTTCCGATCCTGACTGGAGCTTTTGGTGTTGCTCAACGTCATTTCTTGAGTTTCTCAAATTGTTATATTTTTTATTAATATAATTTAATAGTAAATTAAGCACTGTTGAAGTTACATAAAATTCATTTGCTTTATTAAGCATAAATATAAGTAAAATTGGGCGGAAAAATATGCCTCAAACCTATTTGAGATACTCAGCGATACCTATACATAAGCCCCAAATTACTAACGCAACTGCATAAATAAATAAAATACATAATAAAAAAGCATCAACTGTTGGCACGCGCCTAATAAATGCTATAGTCCAGCGAATGTATGTAGCATACATTTGGGGTGCATAATTTATTGCCAAGTACATTTGCCGCCAGCAGCAACGTGAATCATTTTAAATATTCATTCGCAATAAGAGTGTGACAAATTGGAAATGACTATGTGAAAAATGTAAGAGACGCAAAAATTGGAAAGGGCAAAAGTACACAGAATTGCTACACTGGAAGAATTGTGCATTTATTAACGTTATTTTGTTTGCTTTGGAAAATCTATAGTTCATTTTTGGGTCACGTTTAAAGTTCTGCATGCTAAAGGCATGAATTTAGCAATTAATAAAGACCATGTCATATATAAGTATATACTACGTATGTTGCTCACGGCAACTATCCCTTCGTCGCCAGCATTGCGTGAGAGTGACTCGAAATAATTTATTTTTATTATAGTAAAGGCGGCAGACCATATTCTGATAGACAGAAAAGGGTGTTGTTCAAAACATATATGGAATACATGAAATAAGGTAACAAGGTTGCTCCCAATGCCTAAAATTAAGCACTTATATCTTGAAACGACATTAAATGTAAGTCATATACCTCCAATGTTTAAGGGGGTATTCTAGTCTAGAAACATTAATTTCAGGTAATTTTTAAAGTGTCGTAAAAAAAATGCAATTAATATTTTTACTATCCACTTTTTATTATTTATTTGTTAATTTTAGAAGAGGAGAAAAATAAATTAAAAACTAAAAAAAGTAAAAAATTTCAAAAATTATGAGCTGACGAATTGGGGGGTCTCCAAGAATTTCCACGTCACCATACCCATGATTACAACCCTCCTAGTTATCTGAAACCAAAAAGAAAAAAAGATTATTAATCTAAAATAATGTCGCAATGGCCGGAACCACGGAAAAGTGGAAAAGAAAAATGTTTGACAAAATGGCGACTGCCTGAAAAAAAAAAAAATTTTTTATCACTTTTTCTGACTATTTCGAATTTTTTAAATATAATAAAAATACAAATTTGGGGATGGGGCTAGTTCCAACCATAGACAAGCCTATAGAGAAGATTCTATAAATAATTCAAGTAAATCGGTCCAGTAGAACCTGAGAAATTGTGGGTATCGTGCCGAAAAAATCAGTTTTGAGAAAAACGCCTTTAAAGTTTCGCGTTCCGGCCGAACCAGTTTGGATGCCGGGTCAGAAAAATGTCTATATCTTCGAAAATAATTCGAATTTTGAAAAATCCTCTTGTGCACATATTCTTGAATAGTTATACTTTGAAAATATAAAAAAAAACATGTCAATTTTTTTTAATTTCTAGACTAGAATACCCCCTTAATCCAGTCTAAATTTTGTACAGAAAAATGTTTGTTGTTGTTGTTGTAGCGGCAGAATTCCTTGACAGTCCTGGCCAGGAAAAAATCCGGGCTCGTTCCAATTACTTCGATCCGACTGTCGTGTGAACGGACATTTTTGTCTGACCATACGATCCAGGGAAATATGCATGCTATAGGGTGGCGCACGAATCGTTCTACAAAAGCAAACCATAATAAATTTTTCTGCGTGGGTAATCGATTTTCTTCTTTTATTTGGCTGATTATTATTTTCATTTTTGAAAAATGTATACTTGTATTAGTGAAAAGTGGGATAGAGGATAGAGCAGCGGTATGCTTTGCAGTAATAAATCGCCTTTTTATGACTGATTAGGTCCCATTTTAATCTAATCGGAAACGTAAGGAAGCAAAATTGCCGTATATGAAGTGAATCAAGTCGGGAAATAATCCACGAGACGGAATTTCACCCAGCACTGTGCGGAGCGCAGTTTCATCAAGATGTATTTTCGGGTCACACATAGACGGGTTATTATAGAGCTGGTATGGAATTTTGAAAACAAACTAATATCAAAAAATTCCACTTCCCACGGACCTCTAAGATCACCTGACCTAACTGCACTAGACTTCTTTTACGTGGGTTTTTCAATCAAGAGGTGTACTCGTACTACTCTGGGCAAAAAATAGCTAGAATTTTTAGTTTAAATTTCGCGCGAAAACCCATTCGTCGAACGGTCGGTAGGTCTGTCAGAGACATCTGTGCCAACAAGCACAACAAAATAATTGCTAATGTTTATTATACGCTTTTCTCTTTGAAGTAAATAAAGTAGATCTGGCGATTTTTACTGTGAGTCCAGTTATTAAACAAAGAAGTTTCATTAAGTTTTGTGTTCGGAAACAATTTTCTATTGTCAAAACGTTCAGAATATTGGAAAAGGCTTTCAGCAATAATTGCTTGTCGCGAGCTAGGGTTTTTGATTGGTACAAATTATTCAATGAGGATCGAGAATTCTTAATTTTTTCTTTGAAATCTATGTCGTTCCCCTCAAAGTAACCTCCTTGGCTCTAATGAACTGGTGATAATGTTTTTTCTAATTCTCGAAACAGTTCGTTAAGTCAATTTGAGTGTTTTTTTCGGTTTCGGCTCACCTTTGTCACGA
>JBAWJQ010005470.1:0-272465 GCA_037783105.1 Bactrocera zonata | reverse complement strand
ATATATACATATACACACATATAAAATATAATATATATACAATATATTTATTATTATTATTACCAAAACATTTCTAAAATACTGCATAACACGACATACGCGTATTTCAATAAAATAATCGGTAATTCGGAAATAAAAACTCTTATTTACGTAAAAGAGTTTTCGGGTTTTTACATTAATATGAATTTATACTAAAAAATTCACTTTTATTAATTTATTGATACTAAATGAACACAGACTCTAAAGATTCTAAATCTACTCAATCTTTAAAAATTCCGAAAATGATTTCTGAGGACAAAAGTCCAAGTACACTTGCAGAAGCTACACGCTCGAAACAAGGTGCTACAAAGCAAAAAATGGGAAAAGATATTTCTTACGCTAAATTCATTTCTGAGAGTGACAGCTTAATAAGATACTGCACTCGATTTTCATCTTCACCGATTCAAGATAACTCTGAATCGGTGCTAGAAATCATAAATCAAAATATAGACAATTTCTGGACACGTCTCCAATCTGCATATGACGCGATAGTAGAAACTGACGATTCAGATCTACCCGAAAATTTCAAATCCTCGGCTTACGCCAAATATGAAAATTGCCTTGACCAATATGAATAGACAAAAGCCATGATCTCCGATCAATTGAAATTAATTAAAGCAATTGCACCTACTCCACAACCGATAGTAGAGCTGCCACAAATTCAAAACCAAGAGGCGAGTTCAGGCATTCACCTTAAAGTGCCAGCATGCGATACAGAAACATTTCACGGAGGTTATGAACAATGGCCGTCCTTCCGGGACATGTTTACGGCCGTGTACATAAACCACCGTTTATTATTATATTTTTTTTTTGCTTTATTTTTCTGGACAAGCTTATATTTACAAAATATTACACTGTAGAAAATTTTGTTACTGTAGGATGGTTTTTGATTTTTGTGTTATATGGGAGGTGGGCGTGGTTGTGGGTCAGATTTTAACAATTTTTTTTCATCTAATTTGGCAATATGAGGGATGTGTGCCAAATTTCAAAGCTCTACCTCGATTCCTTCTATTTTTCGCCGCGGCTTGTATGAAGCGGCACCACTGTGCGAGGTAAACAGCTTGAGGACAATAAAGAAATTTTCGAAGGAGCATTGCATTTATATGTGAACCATGTGTGCTTGTTTATGTTAAGCTTAAGATGCCGGCAGCAGAATTTAAGTTAATATAACTATTGCAATATTTATATTTAGCAGGGATATCACTAACTTCTGGAACCCATTTTAGATTTTTCGTCAAATAAGATGTTAGATCCTTTTAAAACCAAGGCTTTATTTAGCTATCTTTGATGCAATCTTAAGAGACTTTAGTGATTTGAAAGACTCTTGGTTATCTGTATATAAGTGTCAATATATTTCTTGATGTTCCCACAACTTTTGTCAGAACGTTTTCTTTAATTGTAGTGATCTCTAACTTGACCCATTTGTATAGATTTTTATTCCTACAGCCCTGTCCATTTCCCACTCTTTGCTAAAAGGCAAGGCAATATTAGGGACCTATTTTATGTAAAGTTCTGTAGGATCCGAAAATCCGTAATATTGGGTAGAAAGTGAAACTGACTAAGTACTTTAGAATACACCTTATTAAAAGCCACTAATAGGGTCACTGTTAGTGACATCTACTTGTATGCTAAATTTCACGTTAAAATATTCAATATTATTTGAGATACGCTTCGTTTATGAGGCTCCGAAAAGGGAATTCTTCGTTTTTTACTATGTCTGAATTTATTGAACAAAGAAGTGCGATAATGCACCATCTCATACTTTGCTACGTTAGTTATTCGTGATCATTTCGCCACATTTTCAACTAATATCGTGCCGCAACCACGGTATTCGCCTGATTTACCTTCTTGCAACTTCTGGCTATTCACGTGTCCACTCCAAGGACACCACTTTTGACTCAATTGAGAAAATAAAAGCTGAATCGAAGAAGGCTCTGATGGCCATCACGACGGAGGATTTTCCAAATGCTATGATGACTGGAAAATTCGTTGACATAAGTGTGATGCAGCTTGAGAGGAGTACTTTGATGGAGATGAAATGAACAAAATTCACCTTTCAATTTGATCACAGCAGTATATTGGGTAGTCGAAGAAGTATTTTCCGTCCATCCCTCCGTTCCTGTAAACTGTAACTTGACTAAAAATTGAGATATCTCGATGAAACTTTTTATGTGGGTTCCTTAGTACAAAAAAAATCGAGTTCGTAGATGAGAGTAATCGGACCACTGCCACGCCCAAAAACCGCTATTAACTGAAAACATATAAAGTGTCATAAGTAAGCACTCAATGAAGGTATAAAGTTGTAATTTGGTATAAAGGATTGTAGTAGCAAGGTGCACATGTGGACAAAATTTCTTGGAAACAAGAAAAAACGTTAACTTCGGTTGCACCGAAGCTAAATACCCTTCACAGGTGCATTTATATTAGTAACTATGTGTTCAGTTTGCAAACTATGTATATGCTATAGTAACCCGTTCTGAACAATTTTTTTGGATATTCTATTGTTGGCTTAAAAAATAATCTATACCAAATTTCATGAATATATCTTGTCAAATGTCAAAGTTGTCCATACAAGAACTTGATTCCGATCGTTCAGTTTGTATGGCAGCTATATGTTATAGTGATCCGATATCGGCCGTTCCGACAAATTAGCAGTTTCTGAGTTTGAAGAGAAAATGACGTTTTCAAAATTTCAAAAGGATATCTTAAAAACTGAAAGACTAGTTCGTATATATGCAGACAGACGGACGGACAGACAGACGGACATGGCTAAATCGACTCAGCTCAACATACTGATCATTTATATATATACTTCATAGGGTCTCCGACGCTTCCTTCTGGGTGTTACAAACATCGTGACAAACTTAATATACCCTGTTCAGGGTATAAAAAGGCCGTGGCCCCGCCCTCTAGCAAGTTTAATGCACATATCTCTTAAACCACCTAAGCTAATACAACCAAATGTGCTGAGTAAAAATCTTAAAAGAATTCTTACCGATAGAGTGAAAATGAATGAATTCGGAGGATAATCCCGCTCACTCCGCATATAACGGTACTGTTCAAAACCACAAAAATCGCGATAAATCAAAAACTAAATACGCCAGAGGCATTAAAAGTAGAGAGGCGCTTAGTATTGATATGACTGTCCGATAAGGGCACAGGTGTGTTTCCATCAACGGACGACCATAAGTTTGTCAAAGCTGCTTGACACTCGGATAGGCGGGGTGAAGGCCATAGATCAATGCGCACAGCAACAAAGTGTTGTTAATTTGGTATCTGTGGAAAAACAATATTACGCTAAATAAATAAATCAGCAAGGCAAACACACACATGCAAAAAGGCGCTTGATTCGAAAGCACTATGTAAATAAATGCAGACCCTTAGCTAATGGAGAGCGCTGTATAATGTTGGAATACAAATGCATGCATTTACAATTATGTATGTGGGTCTTTGTGTGATACGGTGTGACTCTAAATATGCAACAACTGCAACAAACTTTCCATTGTCTCTGAGCTCTGTTGCCGCTTAAATAAAAAATTTTAACCACAGTCATATACGCAGACTCATTTGTGTGTGCTTGTTGCGGTGTGTGGCAAAGGTTTGGCAATTGCAACAAACATTCGTCAGATTAGCACACAGCCGCATACATACGCACACACCCTTGCAAACTTAAATATGCTGTTAAAATACCGTTGTAGCAATGTAACATTGTTGCAGCGGTTAAAGTGGTGGCATGCAACAACGTGGACAAATTTTTTGACACCCAATTAGGTGGCTTTAATGTTTAAATGCGCGTTCGCAGTGTGGCCGACTGTAAATGTAGCATAGTAGTTTTATTTTAATTAATGGTCATTTAATCGAATTATTTCACGATTAGATTACAAAAATGTTATTTTGTTTGCATGCCTCTTGGTACATGTGGCATATGTATTTCTGTTGTAAGTAAATGTTAAAATTTATTTTTGTTGAAATCCAGCAGAAAGTGATTTTTAGACCTTTTAAGAAAAACGTTAAGTTAATGCGACTAAATGTATGCTTAAAAGAACAAGTGATTGGAATAAGTCGGAAAATGGAAAAGATAACCATGCACAGCGCCAAAAATAGGGCCAATAGTTATTGAATACCCACACATCTTGCTCTAGCTAATAGTGTTCAAGTGTAGGTAAAGTAGCTGTTTATCGAAACATCTAGGCCTTTAGGAGGCCTATTTTGATATCACTGTACATTAGTACGAATAGCTTTAACTAGGCAACTAAGGTAATATCGCCAAGATCCTTCTCCAAAAATTCTTCATCGTCTTCATCACACTCTTCATCAGAAGATTTGTCCCAGTCTATCTGCAAAATCTGCTGTAGGTCTTCATTACACAGCCCTTTTCGTGCTTTACTCATTTTAATATTTGAATGACCTAAACGCCCAAAGTTGCATATAAGCAACTTGCACAAGCAGCAACTTGCACAAGCAAAAATTCTAGCGGTACAATAGAAAAATATTTTATAATTTTTTTCACTTGTATTTTTTTCTTTCACTATTTATTCGTAAAACTGTGTAATTATTTGTTTTTTTTTAATTTATCTTTTAAGTATTTTAATTATTTTTTAATAATATGCTTCAAAATTTTCGCACGACCGTCAAGCTCAACTTCGCTTCGAATAATGAGCCATAACATGATTGAACATGACACAACCGTTATGTTCTTGTTACTTTGGTATTTCCCGAATTCAAATTGATCAACAATATGTGTATCTTAATGAGATTTTTGTGTATTCGACTTTTTAGACGATGTCAAACATAGAAGTTGCTTATAAGCAACTTTGAGGCTGAAAGCGCTAAGGGAGTAGTTCGTATATATACAGACAGACAGACGGACATGGCATAATCGACTCAGCTCAACATACTGATCATATATATATGTATATACTTTATAGGGTCTTTGACGCTTCTTTCTGGAAGCCAGTTCAGGGAATAAAAAATTGTACAACTCCAGCCAGGAGCTCGCTCAATTGTGTTGTACGCTGCGTATGAGTATTTTTACCGTTTCTATGTGCAGTTAAAAACTTCAATTGTGGCAATATTCATTTTTGTTACACACACACTTTTTTGCACTAATTTGTCAACGTTGATGGAAAAATTATATTTTCTCATACAACAACAGCAATTTAACGGTGCACACCGTTTGAAAGAGAAAAGAAAAGCTTCACGAAAGAAATAAACATTTTTAAAATAAAATATATATAAAATATGCCGCTTTTGTGCCATAAAGGTTTAGCATGCGATTATTATTTTTTTCATGTAATGAAATATATCTGTAAAAACTCCGAAAATAAAAATACCGACAAAACAGAACAAGGACAAATCGAGATGCCGACAATTCGAAATACGGACAGAGAAATTTTAAAATAAGGTACTGCATTTAATCAAATTAGTTAGTACGTTTCCTAGATCCGAAATTAGAACTACCATTAACCAAATGTTAAATTTCTGAATTTTATTTGAGTAGTTACGCCAATTGAGAAGAAGAAGAAATTAAAAGCAAACAAAGGGATACACTTAAAATACACTCATTATTCCATCAGTGTAAATCGAGAAATTGGTGGCTTGAGTGATATTCTTTCCTTTTTATAAAAAAAATTTCAAAATTTAACGAATTCCTTCATTATTTTCATTAATTTTTGAACAACTGTAACTTTTTTTCAACTTCTCCGTATAGTTAAATGAAGTTTAAAATCTCACCTTTCCAATAATATATGGTATGACACAAAGTGATTGGTAGCGCTGAGAGATATACGACTGCAACGAAATCTATTGACCGAATACGAAAGGACTTTTTCGACCACCCAATATTAGTTATACTATTAGTTTACTAACTACTCAAATTCTCCATTTTGTAAAGTTTTTTTGTTGTGTTCACGAGCCATCCGTCATCAAGGAGATTCGAGTGGGTGTACGTTGTAAATTCTTTCAATGTACTACTTTAAATCACAGTCTGGCAACGATCTTTTGAAACCAAATAGCTCAAAGGTCTTCGGAATTTCATTCAGAGTAAATGCTACGGAGTCTACTTTACTTCACTAGCGATCTTTGACAACCGCAGTAGGTGCGGAAGCTATACACACAATTCAAAACAATGTTGACAACTGGGCCTTCAGCTGCACATAAGCGAATCTTACAAGTAGTCTTTCTTAGGCAAAGAGGACTCGCCAAGAATACCTTAATATCGCAGAGGGAAGTAAAGAGGAGTTGAACAACCCAAGTTACCAAAATACTGTCATGATGCCACTAATGTAGCCTACAGCTAGATCGCGAGGTTTTATTAGAGCACTAAATACCCAGAAAAAGATATACGGATCAACAGATAACATGGCAGTGTCTGAACGTAAGTTCTTGTGACATAAAATTTATGTAATAAATTCTTTTATTACCTAATTTTCAAAATACCTTATTATAATAACGTAGTATAACATTTCGAAAAAATTTTGTTTTCGGGACTAATACGACCTTAATTTTTTCAATATATTATCAAGCCAGGTAGTCTACGTTTTGAAAAGAAAAGGTTTATAAATTCTAAATATATAAATTCTTCATACATATCTGCCCTCTATCATCCTATCAAAACCAATGAATATTCTGCAGAGCTCGAAATGCCCTTGCACATTATTCTTAAAGAAACGGCTTCAAACCATTTAAGTCCCCTTTAATGAAAGGTATTTTTCCAGACATAATGCAGGATATATGAACAGCTCAGGTATTTAACTATGTATCTATCCTTTGGAGAGATCTTATTCGTTTCGAAGTTGGGTATACTGTCACAACACCTGTGGCCAATTGTAGCGAATGAGCTTATCCAAAATTTCTAAAAGAAAGCACGCTTACTGATAGCCTATGCAGATGACATAGCTATACTAATAACGGAAAACTTCGTAGATACCATCAGTAGTGTAATGAACAATTCTTTATGGGTCCAAACACCGATTTGCGATATCGGCCAACCTAGACGTATATGCCAATAATAAGTATACGGTGTTCTTTAAAAAGAACAATAACCCGTCATAGAAAGACAAAAGGCCTAAAGGGGTTGAGTTAGAAATTAAGAAGCTTTCCTAGACCCCGGGAGTAATTTTGGACATGTTATCCGGATGACCACTAGTAATGACAATGCATGCATAAAGTGCAGGGAAGTTAGCATGAGAGATACTGGAACACATCATTTCCTTCTCTCCAGACTTATATCGAATTCGGCTTATCTAAAAGTTTCAGAGTGCAAGTTTCTTGATGAGATATTAAGTAGTTTGACCATTAGCTCAAATTTAACAGAACTTCTTTCTGGCATTACAGAAGGTCCATGCATTTGGTGACTGCCAGTCAGTAAAACCTAACCTAACCTTCTGTAGTCGATGTCCAGGAAGATATCTGTGAAAAAGTGCCTGGGAAGATTTTTCTGTTTGAAATTATCTCAAATCAAAAATCAAAAATAAAATTGATGAATACAGGTAAAAATCGTTTTTCTTCCATCATTACCTGACAAAGATATATAACTAACCAGTTCGTCCGAAAATTGTAACTCGTTTCTGAGAAAACTTCTTCACCTTCTTAAAGTTCCTGAGGTGTACTAGTTTACACAAAGGTATCTCAGCGTCGCACAAACCGGACAAAACTATTTAAAGTAATTTTATGAATGAAAATGAATAAAAATGCATGATTAAATATAATAATGCAATATATTCAAATAAAACAAGTAAGGAAGGACTAAGTTCGGGTGCAACCGAACATTTTATAATGAATATGATTTGAGAAGATATTATCTATTTTTGCTAATCCCACATATTACTAATATGCCACATACTCAAAAAAATGTTCCCTCGGTTTAATTTAGGTACCTCACATACAATCAGCAATCATATGGAGCAAGTTCAAGTGGATGTCCGAAAATATTGGTAATAGTTATATAGGTGGGGGGTTGTGTTGGAGAGGTCAAGTTTTCGCGCAATTGTATCTATTTTAGGCGCAAAGATACACTGTTATGAATAAAATATGTTCTGCAATTTTCATTGAGACTTGACTCAAATATTGGCGGATGTATCCAACATAAAGTGACCTAGAAGTTCTAAAATCTTTATAGTAGGTATATGAGGGCTCAGGGAAGTATGCACCCGATTCAACCCGTTTGCACACATACTACATTCAGGAAACGATTCTCTTTGAATTTAAAGTACATATCTTACACATTGGGCTGTAATACGTTTCATTGGATTTGAAAAATTTTTGGTCATAAGGTGGCATACGTGAAAGGCATTATTGGTGTAAAATTTTATGAAGTTATATACAAGAATAATGCTTATTGATTTGGGTAGTGAAAAGAAAAGAAATTTTAAAATTTAGTAATACAAGTATATGGAAAATAGGCGGGGTTGTTCTACGATTACGTTGATTTTCGCACTGTGATATAGGAATGTGTCAAAGATATTCCAAATTTGGTTGGAATCGGTTAGTCAGTTGCCGAGATATGTGATTTTATCTAAAAGTGCCCGGTGCCACGCCTATCATCCAATTTTTACAAAAATGGGCGTGGCTCCGCCCCCTAATATGTTTAAGAGCATATCTCCTAAACCACCAAAGCTACAACAACTAAATTCGTCCTGCACAAATATTTCAAGAACTACTACTGATAGTGTGAAAGCGGTTAAAATCGGATGAAAACCCCGCTCACTACCCATATAACGGTACTGTTTAAAAACTACTAAAAGCGCCTACTAAAATTTGTCGCAGGGATAGTGTTAACGATTAATAATAAGTTCAGTAATTATAATATATGATTTATACTGTGCAATTTGGCATCACCATTATCCAGGTACACACTGCCCTATCTGGCATCACCATGATCAGGTGACTCATTTTCGTTTTAGCATTTCTACCGTTCTTTGGGTCAGATCATTGTGCAGTATACAATAACAACTAGACGCACGATTATCAGGTGATGCGTTTTAGCTTGGCTTTAGCTTGGCACATCATACGATTATACTGTTCTCTGGTCAGACCATTGTTCCGTATGCAATAACAACATTATTATTCTCGTCAGTTCGCTTACATGTTATTTTGCTATATAAGCTTGAGTTAAGCATAGAATTAGTGCAGTTGTCAAATGAATTAGATGGTACTTGGAGAGTACCAAATACAGAAAATAAATTTATATTGAAAGTGAATCGTGGTTTTATTACAATTACAGTTCAGACTTACACGTCATACGAATTAATTTGAGTGTTTAGTGCAATCCTAAACATTTTTGGTGCCTCCTGTGAGGACTGTGTATATCGTTTAAATTGCTTATAATATGTCAGCATTAAACTTGCGTACATCAGCGCGCACATCTATTTTGCGCATCTGGACGCAAGTTCAGGCAGAGAACTACCATCCAGACTGTGTTGAAAGTGAACAGCTCTTGGGTAGTGCCAGACAACACTTCTCTCGTGTTATGGACAACCATTTTGCCCTCGTGTCCAGCGCACATGGAGGTGAGATGGCAGAGCATGATGATTTGCTCGCTTCAACGGAGGAGATTTTCAACAACATTTGCATCAAATTAAAACGTAAAATGTCAGCGTTTAGTGAACTTCCCAACCAGGAATGCAGCCATGCCCCAGATATGCGTTTGGATCCCGTCTCCATTCCAAGCTTTGACGGACAGCCGTCTAATTGGTTAGCGTTTA
Source organism: Bactrocera zonata (assembly GCA_037783105.1). Lineage (NCBI taxonomy): Eukaryota > Metazoa > Arthropoda > Insecta > Diptera > Tephritidae > Bactrocera > Bactrocera zonata. The sequence continues at coordinate 262,722 of JBAWJQ010005470.1, read as the reverse complement.
AGGATATGTTTGAGACGCTGGTCCACAACAGAAGTGACTTGCAGCCCACCTATAAACTGGGAAAATTGAGACAATATGTGAAGGCGGAAAATGTTCCTTTAGTCGGTGGTTTGTACACAGGTGGTTATGAAGAAGTCTGGGCTGAACTGAAACAACGTTACGACAATCCCCGTACTCTTTCGAAACATCATGTTCAGCATCTTCTAAACTTACCAACCCACCCATCAGAATCTCGAGCTACGCTACTTAATTTTGTGGATAGTGTACGTAATTCCTTCAGAGCGCTTGAATTGATGAATGTGCCAGTCAAACAGTGGGATGCTATAGCCGTACCACTGCTACTACCGAAACTACCGATTGTTACTCGGACCGAGTGGGGAATGAGCCTAAAATCCAATGAAATTCCGAAAATGGAAGAAGTGTTAATGTTGGTGGAACGGCGTGCAGCTAACCTGCCATTGTCACCAAATGCTCCACATATTTCAAGCGGACGCACATCCAGTCGGGTCGTGAAGGCGCATCTGACTATGAACTCCGGGAAAATTCTTAATCCGTTGGTCGCATCTGATAAGGCAACGAATTGCCCATCTTGTAATGAGTTTCATCGCATTACGAAATGTCCAAAGTTTCGTAACCTTCAACTGGACGGACGCTGGGACTTGGTGAAGCAGGCATCATTATGTTTCAATTGCCTTAAGGCTGGCCATCGTAATCGCGACTGTCCATCTGGTTTATGTCTCAACTGCCAACAGAAGCACAATACTCTTCTATGTAGAAGTCCCCAGCAGAGGAGCGTTGAAGGTACTTCCGTCAGATTTACTCCTGGAGCGTCGGCTACAGCACCAATGGTGGCTCCAAAGGTACTTCCTCGACAACAATGACCAAGGAGCCACGTCCAGTCATTTCTCTTACAGAGTGACCGGACCACTCTCTTAGCAACGGCAAACGTGCTTCTTGCTGACTGTAAGGGTTACTTAAAGGAATGTCGAGCACTTTGTGATATTGGTTCCCAGGTGAGCTTCGTTTGCGAATCATTAGTAACTATTTTGAATCTTCCTAGAAGTCCCTGCGAGTTTCAAGTCGAGGGTATTGATCAAAGCCTTTCAACCCGTACCAAAGGTGTTGTCAGAGTTAGTATGCAGTCTCATATGGACGAGAAGTTCCAGATCAGCTTTGATGCGTACATCATTGATTCAATAACATCAATGACTCCTTCTACTAATATAGACATCGGGACCAGTTATCATTTAAGAGATCTTTGTTTGGCTGATCCGGCATTCGGTATACCAGGTCCCGTTGAACTACTGATTGGCGCAGATATTTGGCCTGCCCTCGTATTAAACGACGTTGTGTGCCTTACTGAATACAACTGCTCGAATTCGTCGTGTATTGCCAACGTTCAGAAGTCAGAGATCACAGGAGTTGATTACTGCTGAAGAGAAAGAATGGGCACTAATCACGCACATTCGTCAAAGCCAAGGTAATATGTATCATTCTGAACTTAGAGCACTTACATCCCGTTCCAGCATCGATTTGTCAAGTAAACTGCTTCCACTGAACCCGATTTTGGATGAAGAAGGCATACTGCGTGTATGCGGTCGGTTAACAAATTCGGAATTGCCGTATAAGCAAAAACATCCAATCATTCTTGCCAATACGTGTCCATTGGCAAAACTTCTCGTAAGCGATGCTCATAGGTGCTGTCTCCATGGTGGAATACAGGAAATGCTGCAGTACTTACGCATGCGATTTTGGATCATACATGCACGTCGGATTGTAAAGTCATATCTTCATCAGTGCGTTATATGCCGTCGACACTCCCGAGCAACTCAGCAGCAACGATGTCATCACTTCCAAAATCCCGAGTTATGGTTGCCCCACCCTTTACCCATACCGGGTTGGACTACTGCGGGCCATTCAACGTTCGTCATGGAGGAAAGGGAGCCTCTTACGGAGCGATTTTAATTTGTATGGCTACGAAGGCCGTACATATCGAACTTGCGGAAAATTTGTCAACTCAGGCATTTATCGATGTGTTTGATCGCTTCATAAGCCGCCGTGGAATATGTTCGATCCTTTATAGCGACAACGGAACGCAATTTGTGGGTGCTAGTCGAGTTCTATATCAAGACCTTCAAAGTTGGAGAAATTTATATGCAACTCAACATATTGCATCTTCTGGCAGGCAGTGGAAATTCATCACTCCAGCCGCACCCCATCATGGAGGTCTTTGGGAGGCAGCTGTGCGTTCAGCAAAAAAACATCTCTATCGCACAATTGGTCGCCAAATCCTACGTTTCAATCAACTGAGTACACTACTTGTGAGGATTGAGGCTCGTTTGAATTCCCGACCACTCGTTCCTCTCCACGATGACCCCAATGGTAGCTACGCACTCACACCTGGCGACTTCCTCATTGGTCGACCACTCAATTCGAGACCAGAACCACCTATTGGTGATATTCCACAAAATCGTCTTTTATATTCTCAACAATTACAGAAAATGTTCGAACATTTTTGGAAACGGTGGAACCGTGAATATTTATCCAGCTTACAGTCGCGTCGCAAGTGGGAAGGTCGACGAGAGAATCTCCAGCCAGGAGATGTAGTACTTATTCAGAATGAGAATCTACCCCCCACTCATTGGCGCATAGGTCGCATCACTGAAGTTCACCCTGGCAGCGACGGATTGGTACGAATAGTCACTGTGGAATATAACAGTGAGAAACGTACACCTGAAGGACTTTTTGTTAAACACCATTGTCAACGTCCAGTGCAAAAGATTTGTCGTCTTATCGATCCAAATCGCGAATTCCTGAACCCTGACGGTTCAGCCGGGGAGGAATGTTAACGATTAATAATAAGTTCAGTAATTATAATATATGATTTATACTGTGCAATTTGGCATCACCATTATCCAGGTACACACTGCCCTATCTGGCATCACCATGATCAGGTGACTCATTTTCGTTTTAGCATTTCTACCGTTCTTTGGGTCAGATCATTGTGCAGTATACAACAACAACTAGACGCACGATTATCAGGTGATGCGTTTTAGCTTGGCTTTAGCTTGGCACATCATACGATTATACTGTTCTCTGGTCAGACCATTGTTCCGTATGCAATAACAACATTATTATTCTCGTCAGTTCGCTTACATGTTATTTTTCTATATAAGCTTGAGTTAAGCATAGAATTAGTGCAGTTGTCAAATGAATTAGATGGTACTTGGAGAGTACCAAATACAGAAAATAAATTTATATTGAAAGTGAATCGTGGTTTTATTACAATTACAGTTCAGACTTACACGTCATACGAATTAATTTGAGTGTTTAGTGCAATCCTAAACAGATAGTATGACAAGACTTTATAGGAGCCGGAATAAAAATTGGACGATGGCACCGCCCACTTTTTACTGAAATCCCATATCCCCAGATCCGACTGACCGATTTCGATAAAATTTGGACCGTAGCATTCTTTGTCACTCTGTGAAAATGATTGAAGTCGGACAATAACCACGCCTACTTTCCAAAAACCACAATTTTAAATTCCTCTTGATTCGCTCAGTTTGCAATACAGACAAAAAATTGTTCTAACCTAAACAAAAGTGTTCCAAGACCCTAGGTACCGAATATGTGGATAACCTATATTTGATATTAGTCAATGTGTGAGATATGAAATAGAAATTCAAAAAACCAATCCTTTTGCTGCAGTAGTGTATCCGAAATAAGTTGGATGAAAGTTTCAGAACGTATTTTACACATAACTGTTTATTATTGAGCTTAAGTGGGTATTCTAGTCTAGAAATCAAATTTTCGGCAGCTTTTTGAATTTTATTTAAAAAAAGCCAAAAAATATTTATAATATATATATTTTTATGGTGTTTTTATTGATATCTTAAGAATACAGAAAAAAAATTTTACAAAAAAATATTTAAAATTAAAATAATTAGTGGGGGTGAGAGACAGGTGTAAAAAAAATGCCGCATCCTGGTGACATTGATCTTGACTCTCCTGGTGGTCTGAAAAAAATCAAAAGAAATTCTTAATCAGTAGGATGCTGTTATAGTCCGGGAACACGAAAAATTTTTTTTTGAAAAATGACGACTGCCTGAAAATAAAAATAGTTTTTTACGCTTTTTTTTGAAATTCCTGAATTTTTTTTTAAATATTAAAAAAAAATTTTTGACACGATGCTGGTAGGAACGATAAAGGATTATAAAAACGGTTCACACAAAATTTCAAGTAAATCGGTGGTATAGAACTTGACAAAATGCCGGTACCGTGTGGAAAAAAGTAGTTTCGAGAAAAACGCGTTTAAAAAATTCGATACGGCCGAACCGGGCTAGGTACTGCGGCACTAAAGTAACTGTAGCTCTTAAAATAATTTTAATTTTTAAAAATCCTTTGAGGATATGTTCTTAAGGGTCTAAGCTTTAAATATTAGGTTGTCAAAAAAGTCTTGCGGTATTTTCGTTAGTTGGCGCTGAAAGCGCGTAATTCTAGTTTTATTCGTCGCATCGGGTCATGCTATACCTTTTTGGAAAGCTCATTTCACGCGCTAACACGTGTTTGATTGAAATGCATCTCTCAGCCGCCAATAAAATTTGTGCAGTTTATGGACCCGATACAGTTTCCATTTCCACCGCACAAGGATGGTTTCAACGTTTTCGTTCTGGTGTAGAGGTGGTCGAAGATGCTCCACGCTCCGGAAGGCCTGTTGTTGAAAATTGCGATAAGATCGCTGAATTGGTCGGGAGAGACCGGCATAGTAGTCATCAAACCGTTATAAACCATTTGAAGAAGCTTGGAGTCACTAAGAAGCTCGATGTATGAGTGCCACACGAATTGATTCAATAGAAAATACCGCAAGACTTTTTTGACAAACAATTATATGAAAAAAAATCGAATTTTTCAAAATTCTAGAGTAGAATACCCCTTTAAAATGGAAACAACTGGGCAAAAACTTGGTCTAGCCCCCATATGACCATTACAGGGATTTTTAAACATCCGGCTGATTTTGTATAATGACTACATATAATGATTTTGGTTTTTCTAACAAATCTTATGCCGAATATATACATAGGCCAGTATATAAATTATATATGATGCATGCACATATAAAATTGCTTAGATTCTGACGCTCTGGTTGACGATATACATCGTAATGTATTTCCTTGGCTTTACTTCTTGCAGGTGTCAAGAGTATAAAATATTCAGTTGCCCCCGAACTTAGCCCTTTCTTTCTTGTTTCCTAATATTTTATTATGTATCCATTCTTAATAATAAGTACGAATATTCGATTTGGCAAAGATTTTATAATGAGAAAGCATTTCTGGGGTTAATGAAGCTCATGTGTCCAAAATAGCTGTTTAATATTAGTTCAGTAATCTCATTCAAATGGCGATAATCCTCGTAAATCTTTTTTAGCAGTCATCCGCAATTACGAGGTATGTTCAAAAAGTATTGCGAATCGTAACTGACAGTTTTCTTCGATTGCAGGGGCGTGGTGCGTCATGAGTTCTTGCCACAGGGAAGAACGGTCAATAAGGAATATTACCTGCAATTTATGCGATTTGCGCGAAGCAATCCGCCAAAAACGCCCGGATTTGTGGAAGAACAAAAATTGGCTTTTGCACCACGATAACGCCCCTGCCTACACACATCGTTGCTTGTGCGCGACTTTTTGGCCAAAAACAACACACTAATGATGCCGCAGCCACCGTATTCCCCAGATCTGGCCCTCTGTGACTTTTTCTTGTTCCCTAAAGTGAAGAGGCCCATGAAAGGACGACGTTAGGCTTCTCTTGACGAGATAAAGACGGCATCGAAGGAGGAGCTGAAGAAGATAAAAAAAAATGATTTTTTGAAGTACTTCGAAGATTGGAAAACCCGTTGGCACAAGTGTATAATATCTCATGGGGATTACTTTGAAGGGGACAAAATAGATATTCATGAATAAATAAATAAATAATTTTTGAAAAAAACACAAAATTCGCAATACTTTTGGAACACACCTCGTATTACCACGCGAGATGAAAGAGATTATATATTGAAAGTTATTACTTCTTGTTCATTATATCATTGAACTTTTTTTTTATTTTTTGTTTTAAGTTTTTTTTTGCCAAGCCGGCCATTATATTTAACGCGCAGTTAGTTTAAATTTTATTATTTTAATTAATTAAATTTTTTGTTAGTGTTTTTTCCCCACTGCTGTTTTTATTTATCGCGCATTTTTTGCCAGTATAAAAGTATTTCCGCTAATATATAAACTTTAGTGTTGTGTTCTTTTGCCATCGTAAGTATGTATGTTTTTAGTATTTATGCGATTTTGAGTAAGTGTGCGTGTGCTTGTATGTTTGGCTGTGCACTTGCATGTTTGCCAACTGATGGCTAACAAAATGTCATACTCAATATTTATATGTATATGTATATTTTTTGTTTTGGTAGTAGTGGTTCGAAAGCCGAAGTGCGGAACTTTAATCCGCTAAACCTAACCTACTCCAAACTCAGGACTCTCCCACTAAACCACCGGCTAGGTATTGAGAGGAACAAGGCATTTAAGTCTCCTCTAATGCACGGACTCACGGACTCCTAGTCTGTTGAAAAGATCTCAGTATGGTCATTATGAATGCTGACGCTTCGCTGACAGCTTTCCATTTATCAGTCGACTGACACATGAGTGTGGTTAAATTATCGACCGTAAAACTTCCATCGAGTGCGGTTTTTAGCTTTTCCCTTGTATTCGAAAATCGAGGGCAGTAAAATAATATATGTTCAGAGTCTTCTATATACTCTGTACACGTCGGACAGTTCGGACTAATGTCATTGTGGAATCTGAAAACGTAGCTTCTAAAGCATCGATGTCCACTAAGTATTTGGGTCAAATGAAAGTCTAGGTCCCCATGTTGTCTGTCTATCCACGAGTGGATGTCCTGTATAAGTCGATGGGTCCAGCGCCCTTTGGATGAGGAATTCCACCGCTCCTGGCACATTTTAGTGCTCTTGTTGCTCTCCTCTGTCCTTGCCGATACTGTTTAAGGCATTGATAATTGATATAAACGCTCAAGTTAATCTCCCTAGATGTCAATGGGCGGCATGTTGGCTAATACTTCAGCAGCGTCGGTTGATATAGTCCGGAAAGCACTTATTACCCGAATTGCAGTAAGCCTCTGTACTGCAATTATTTGTTTAGCATAGGCTTTTGTGTCCACTGCATGTATCCATACTGGTGCCGCACACAGTATTACGGAACTCATTGCTTTCGCTATTAAGAATCGCCGACTGGAACGCACACAGCTTCTATTGGCCATCATTCTCGATAGGGCACTATAAATTTTGTTTGCCTTGGCGGAAGAATACTCCAAATGTTCTTTAAATTTTAATTTGGAATCTTATTCAATCTAGCTTCAATTGCGGCTGCGAAGTAATCTTGCATTCCCCTATGGTGAGCTCTATTCGTTCTTCTATCTTTCTAGTGCTTATGAGTAAAACTTTTGTTTTTTCCTCCGCCAGTTTCAAACTTATAGAAGAGAACCATATGCGTAGACTATTTAAGCACTCATTACATTTATTTCTCAGGTCGGCTAATTGTTTGTCAACTGCTACCACCTTGAGATTATCCACATAAGCTACATAGTTTCACGTCTGTTGGTTTCTGTCTTCTTAGCGCCCGGTCGTACATTAGATTCTATAATAGTGGGCCGAACACTGAGCCTTGGGGTACTCCACTCGAGATAGAGTAGCTCTTGGTGCCTTCGACCGTATCAAAAATTAGCCTTCTGTTTTTAAAATAACTCGTTATTATGTTTAATGAGGTAATCAGGGGCTTGTATTTCATTCAGGGCTTTGATTATGTGTGCCCATTTTACCGTATTGAACGCATTCTTGTCATCCAGGGTAATCAGCGCGCAGTACTTTTTTGTGCCACCTTTCCATCTTTTGCCACTTACTGCACATTTCGCATTATCGACGACTTTTCGTAGAGCATCAATAGTGGATCTCTTTTTTATAAAGCCGTATTGTCTCTCTGATTCCCAGTCGTGTAGAGCATGCACAGAGGTCCATATGATAAAGGCTCTTCGGAGATCACCTCTTCTAATATTCCACGCATTGTACATGTTAACAATTAAACTGGGTCTAAAAGTTATGGCTTCTTTAAGGGCTCTATTTGGTATACAATCTATTCTTGATGAAGGTTTAGCTGTAATAACCTCATTTTTTCATCGTCTTCATCATTTGTACGTGCTTCGGACAGGTCATACTTAAGAAGGAGTGCTCTCCTTTGCAAAGCATACAGCTCCGGGCATTTTTGCACACCTTTGCTACGAGCCCTGCAGCTCCGCAGTGTGTACAGAGGGCAGACCGGTCAGTCTGACTAACACATTTGTGTGCCATATGACCAAGTTGGAAACATCTAAAACATCGGATAATGGGTGAGTATTCTCGGAAACGACAGATAGGCCACCCTATCTTCACTTTGCCCAATTTTAGCGCAGCTTTAGCACCCTGAGCGCGCAGACAAATAAGAGCTATTTGTGTGCCACTTCGGGTTTTTCTCATGCTTTTGACGCTTGATTTCTCCATGTTTTGGATCCCACACTCTTTTTTTAGTGCTTCGCAGATTTCTTCCGATATTGTAATTTCGTCTAAGTCCTTACACACTACTGTAACGTTATGGGTTTTTGGCTGTATTAGCGCCATTTCACCCACCACTCCCTCTAAGACAGTTTGAAATGATTCGGAGTAGGTCACGTTTGATTCCAACTCTTCAAGACCGCTGTCGCTTTTTATATTGCGGAGAATATCAGCATAAGACGCTCCCTCCTTTTTGGTTATTATAATGGCGTCCGGTTTCGTTCTAATTTTCTTCTGAATCACGTCTTTCTTTTCACAACATTCACCCATTTTTCACCTGCGCTATGTTGACCCGTAATATTTTTCTACACTACTTTCGTGGGCTCACTGGCCATTTGTTGCAACTTCTCAGTAGCTTTTTTCGGTTTTTTCGTGTGGGGTAGGTCTTCCGATGCTTCACGCAGCCTCTTATGGGGTATTCATCTCTTTAAAAATATGAAATAGCTGGGTTGCTTTCTCAACCATAATTTTTTTCTCCGGTTTCTCGGCTTTTTTCGCGCATAGCTTGATTTACGTGCCTTTGACCAGCCATCATATTTTCCAACTCTTTAATTTTACAACCCAGCTGGTTAAAATGGTCGGAAGTTTCATTATTCAGTGAATTCTGTTCACTTCTGCTTGTTCAGATCAGCAGTTTTAGCACTATTTGCTAATCCAGCAGCAGTGGATTCCTCATTTCTGCCATTAGGAAGCGTTCTTAAAATTTTAGAATTCCTCCGGAAAGGATTCTCTGGTGTACACCCCATACTATTCTCAGAGACCATACGTCAGTGAGAAAATAGTCTGGGTACACCTGTCAATTAGTATGTTCAATCCCTACCGCTAAGACCTTATTTATATTTTCAATGATTGGCAACGCCTAACCCAAAAGCAAAACGAAAAGGGAGAAAACGAAAACGGAGAACAGCTGAATAATCAAAACAAAACGGCAGATTAAAAAAAATATATGTGCACGTTTTGATGTGATTTGCTGTTAGTAGGGGAAATGTAAAAAATTAAACATAAAAAATTTGCAAGTTTGTCACGAAAAAGGACAGGTATGTACAAATGAATTTTTGTTTAAAACAAATTATACTAATTATCTCTAGGCTTATTATCCACTTGAATCCTCGGATTTCCGCTAAGTACCAAGACAAAATCTAGAGTGCTGTCACTGTAAAAACTGTGCCTATGTGTACATGTATGGAGGTGTGTATGAGCCTAAACGCTTGTTTTGTAGGTCGTTGGAATTTAAATAATATTATGTGTTTTATTTTAATTTTTGTATTTTCATGTAATTGCGGTGGGACAAAAGCAAAAACCGTAACCAAATTCAATAAATATCAGGCCGCAAAAGTAAGTGATAACAAATACTGAAAATACATACTACATCTGCATGTGCGAAAAATTTCACAGCAAATTAATCTATGTATATAAATAAAAATGAATCGTCAAAATGTATGTACGCTCATAACTTTCATACGACTGAACCAAATTTGATAATTATTTTTTTTTTTAAATGTTCGTTGAGGTTCAGAGATGGTTTCTGCGGAAAAAAATTTCGAAATAATTGCTGGAAAACCCCTAAAAACAGCCCTTTTCTTTTTCTCATTCAAACGAATGAATGTTTGTTCGTTAGTAACGCTAAGAGAACGGCTGAACCAATATTGATGAAATTTTAAGAGGTTGTTCGTTGTGGATCAGGGAAGGTTTAGAAATAAAAATATCTTAAATTTTTCATGAAAAGTCAGCATATTGGATAATTCCAAAAAGTAACTTTTTCCATAAACATTTTTTTTTTTAAATTTTTGTTTGTTTTGTTTTTCAATATTTTGATTTGTAAATTATTTTAATAGTTCAAATTCGGTCGCTTGCTTTTTTATTCCGGCTATTCAAAAGAAAAATTATTGAAAATTATTCAGTGAAAACTTTACGTATGTTTCACACAAAGAGGTCAATTGCAGATTGAAATTTGTTACGAAGCCACCAAGAGGTCACCCTAATATCGGTCGGTGTTCTTTTTGCCATCAAAGTAAATGAAGTGGTGGAAACCAAAATGGTGCATGGACCTTGCGGAAACTACAATCCCTTTTCGGTTTGTATGTCTGACAATAAGTGCACGAAACAATATCCACGTGCTTTTCTTTCGGAAACACAAACTGGAAATGATGGATATCAAATCTATCGGCGTCGGTCACCAGACGACAATGGCAGAACAACCAGCATTCAACTTAGAAAAGTGAATATCAAAGTTGACAACACATGGATCGTACTATATTCACCATTATTATTTAATTCATATTCAAAACTCATATCAGTGTTTAGTGTTGCAGTTTAGTGAAATCGATGAAATACGTTTGAAAGTACGTCACCAAAGGAAACAACATGGCGGTTATTGGTCTTAAACCATACGGTCCATACGTGAACTGCAATAAAGCGCTTTGTAGGATATTTACTTTTGCAATTTATGAACGTTTTCCGACTGTTGTGCGTCTCGCAGTTAATTTGGAGAATGGCCAAAGAGTGTATTTCAGCCCAGAGAATACAGTATAGCCAGTGGAAACATCGCCAGCAACAAAATTAACATTGACGAGTTTTTTCTCAACTTTCGTCAGTCATCCGTTTGTGAGAACAATGCTCTATTCGGAAATACCAGTAGATTGGCATCCAGGTGTCTTATCAACTAATGCATTAGGACGAATTTACACAATCAACCCGAAAAACGACGATTGTTTCTACCTTCGGTTGCTATTGATTAATGTACGCGGTTCAACTTTATTTGAGTCATTGCGTACTGTGAATGGTTCGATGTGTGCAAGTTTTGGAGAAGTAAGCTAGCAATTACTATTCCTGGAACACGTTAATCACTGGAATGAAAATGAAGTTCGCACACATTTCGCGATAATCATTTCGACATATCAGCCTTCAAATCCGCGTCAGTTTACATCGTCTTCGCTAAAAATTGGAAATGGTACAACTTCGGTTGATACTTCCGGTGGTTCGATATCAATTCCATCTTCCCTTAATCAATTCACGAAAGATGAACTCATCACAAATGTTCGGACATTGGCCAAATTATCGTAACTACGATGCCTTAAGTGCACGCGCAATGTTAGCTGCCACAAATACCGATGTTGTTGACTCATACTGGAAGTTTCGAAGTCAAATTCCGGGAAACTTGCGCTCATACATATCGCCGTGAATTATCCAGTGGTATTTCTAAATTTTTTGGACAGGCTTGGTATGCCACCGTATCATTTGCGTCTCAAAGTAGGATCCGTCATTATTATGATTCGCAATCTTCATGCGCCGAAACTGTGTAATGGAACCCGACTGATTGTGACACACCTATCGAATACAAGTGGGAGAATGCTTGATTCTACGAGTTCCTATGAGTTGTAACGACTTTCCCATTTCAGTTCAAACGTATTCCGTTTCCAGTGAAAATTGCATTTGAGATGACAATCAACAGGACCTAAAGATAGTCGCATAGTGTGAGGCATCAATTTGGAAATGCTATATTTTTCAACCGGCCGTGGCGTACTCACGAGTTGGAAAACCATCTTTTCTGTACACCGGAACAGAAACCAAAAAATGTTGTTTATAAAGCTGCGTTACATTGAAAACCAAAAAAAAAAAAAACACCAAAAATTAAATGATGAATTTAACTTTCTTTTCATTTCAAAATACATAATTTCACGCAGGACAACGGCTGCGGGATCAGCTAGTATATTATACAATAATTCAAATGAAAAAATTAAAAAAAAATTTCAGACAAAATTTCAAAAAAAAAAAAAATCAAGCAAAAGAAAATTGACATGCAGAAAAAAACAATTGCTCACCAAACACAAGTGAGTGTAATTTTTTCAACTCGCAACTTTCATATATACAGCGAAAAGGTCATAAAATTAAGTCAAAATATTTTATTTCATTTTATTTTTCCTACTCGAGGTCAAGAGAGAAATGAGCAAATAATTCTTAATTATAATTGTGCTTTATCCCTTAATTGTGAAGAAATATTTTTTTAACTATAACAACGCATAGATTAAAAAAAAATAAACGTCACTCCGACATTTTTGTACATCGCCACAAAAATTATTTTTAAATTTTTTTATTTTTTACCAGTATTATTAAAGCATTCTTATAAAATAATTTGTATAAGTCAAAACCACTGGCAACTCTCAACGGAAAACATTCGTACTGTAAACTTTATGCAGTCTGTCGTTAATTTGAGGTACCTTTTGTAGAAAATATATTTATTTAAAAAAAATTGAACTCAAATATAGAAAAAATGGCAATTCTGCCAAACAATAAATTTAAGGCAATTTTTTAAACCCCTTTATCGGTACAATATGGATATTATGTTATGATTGTATATTTTACTTCAAAGATAAATAATACTTAAGACGGCATAATTAAATATGAATAGGTGGCAAAAAGTTTGTCATTTATGCGCCTTTCTTTAAAATACACTGTAAGTTTTCAAGCTATTTGATTTTATACTCATTTTGTAATAATTAATTTTCCTTGCAAAATTTATTTTCTCATTTTTTTAATAATTACTTTTCCTTGTTAAATTAATTTTCTTACATCATCGAAATAGGTTGCACTTCTCATAAATTATTTTTTGTTTTTCTTAACCATATGGAAGTACACTAACTTACAGAACACAATACTAGCGTTCCGACATATACAATAAAAATAATAACACTGGTTTACAGCAAAAATGTTCCATGAACGCCACTATTCAATTTGTATGTGGAATCGCTCGCTGATTTCGAAAATCGAATAATTTTTTTTTATGGATACGTTTTTGAGATATTTGTAATTTACCGTTATTCGACCAAAAAAAAGGTGTCTTCATTTAATCATGTATATCTCACTGACCAGTTGAGCAATCTTACTGCAAATTATAGAAAATAAAAGTGAATGAAATTTCCTAAAAATATTGTCTACTCCATTTTTCCATCGGCCATATAATTTCTGAGAAAATGATTAATCACTTCGTGTTTTTAAATTTTTTTTATGAAAAAATTAAAAAAAAAATTAAATTTGGCAAGGAAAAAATTTTAAAACAAAAGATATTTTTAAAAATTTTTTTATTTTATATGAAGTCCTGTTTCTTTATAAAAAACTAAGCTACCAACGAACAAAATCCTTGAATAAATAGGAAAGGTGTAAACGATCAAATAAATATATCCAAGTCGCGCAAAGTCAATGTATACGTATATGCGTATGTAGTGTGTAAAGTAGAGGTGGGATTGTTTTCGAATGTCATTAGAATAAACTAAATCAAATAATACTTTTAGAACAGTAATACTCAAATACTGTTGTAGTAGGTAGTCATGTTAATTTGCTTAACATGTGTGTAGGTATACAGGCAGATTTTCGAAGGGTAATTAGTTGGAGGATGGAGTCATGCGTAGAAGTTCACGCAAGTGAGAAAAGTTCTCTGATCGCCATTCACTTGGGAGTGGCCAAAAACGATTCTTTTACATATAACTCAAGCTGCTCACGACTTCCGGTCTTTGACCAAGTATCCTCTGGGTAGCCTAAGAACATCCGTTTGAAGGCGAGCCAAAGTGAGAAGGCGAAATACTCCCTACTTAGGGTTGTGCGCTGGGTTTGGGACCCGCCACGTAAAAAAACACCCCAATGAAAAACAAACAACAGCCTGCTGTAGTTGACTCGGCTATAATCGCATAAGCGGTGCCAAAGCCAATTAAGAAGAAGAATTAGTTGCGGAAAATTCCTAATGCAAATAAATTTAATTCAAACATGCATACTTACATGCACACACACGTATCTTGGTAAATTCATTAATTTTTTTAAGGCCAACATCAACAGCAGGTAGTATTTTCTTTTCCCGGCTCGTTAATATGAAGGAACTTTTTTGTTTAGGTTTTGCCTTTTTTTATTTTTTCGAGATCAAGCTATATATAAGGATAAATGCCCCTTGAAGCTCATAATATCTGTAAGGCTCGCCGGTTCCAGTTTATAATTACAATATAAGAAACGGTGAGCTATTTTTAAAAATAAAATGAGTAAACGTACGCGAGAATTTGAGTGTACCAACGATCCGGATATGTTCTCTAACATATGCGGTGAATATACTCTTGTACGGCATCGGAGGCAGTTTAGAGATACGATCCAATCCAAATATTCAAAATATTTTGGTATTGAGCCTAAAAATATTGATAAACCATATGTTTCTTGTGTCGAATAATTTTGGTTCTATGGGAATCAGGATCAACAAAGTACGTATTAAAATTATGAAACTATGCTTCTTTTTATTTAATAGTAATTTTTAATTTTTTCCTTTTTCAGGCGGTACATGAAATTTAATGTACCAATGATATGGCGAGAACCTACATGCCACTCAGAAGATTGTTATATTTGTATGACAAAAGTACTTGGCTTTGGAAAATCAAGAAAAGTGATTTATGCTAACGTACCTACCGTTTCATTGCCAGTTCCACATTCAGCTGAAGTTGCGTATCCAGATTCGTTGTCAACAGCAGTATCTGAAAGATCATCTGAATATGGGAAATCAAGTTGTAATGAATTTTTAGTGGAAAACGAGAGAAACGTTCTATCACAAGCGCAACTAAACGATTGGATTAGAGATTTGGAATTATCCAAGGAAAAAGCTGAGCTACATGCCTCTCGTATGCAACAATTTCAATTCGTGTCACCCCATGTTAAGGTAACATATTATAGAAATCGTCACGAATCATTTGCCAAACACTATACGAAGGAAGACAATGTATGCTATTGCAAAGACATTCCAGGATTATTGAAAGAGTTTGGTCAACCATATGATTCTGAGGAGTGGTGATTGTTGATTGATGATTGCTTGAAGGCCGTATTACTGCATAATGGCAACAAAAAGCCCCCGATCCCGATGGCGGATGCAGTAGACACGAAGGAATATGAAGAGCATGATTGGAAAATATGTGCCGATCTTAAAGCCGTTGGAATGTTATGCGGTCTACGAAGTGGCTACACAAAAAACTGCTGCTTTCTCTGCAAATGGGATAGCCGAGCTCGTAAAGACCACTATTGCATTAAGGATTGGCCGGAAAGAGTTGAATTTACAATTGGTGTGGATAATATCAAATACGTCCCACTTGTAAAGAAGGAAAAAATCATTCTTCCGCCATTGCACATCAAGCTCGGCCTCATTAAAAATTTTTTTAAGGCGTTGGACAAAGAAGGCAAAGCATTCAATTATTTGCAAAATTTTTTCCCAAATATTTCCCAGGCCAAGATAAAAGAAGGTATATTTGTTGGACCCCAAATAAAAAAGTTGATAAGTAATGACCAATTTAAAGGACTTGTATCACCAGTTGAGGCAGCAGCGTGGGATTCCTTCGAAATGATCGTTTCTTCTTTTCTCGGTAAACACAAAAGTCCAATCTACGAGAAGATTGTGAGCGACTTAATCAAAAATTATGCAGAAATGGGTGATTATTCAAAACTTATTTAATTGAATTATATAAAATTTTATAATTTACTTCTTTACATTTTCTTTTTTCTCCCGGCGTAAATATGTCTTTAAAAATTCATTTTCTGCATTCCCATTTAAGTTTTTTTCCGGCAAATCTCGGAGACGAAAGTGACGAGCATGGCGAAAGGTTTCACCAGCAAATGAAATTAATTGAGAATCGATACCAAGGTTTCTGGGACGTTGGTATGATGGGTGACTACTGTTGATTTCTCATAAGAGAAACCGATCCTAAACTAAATAAACGACAACACAAAACACATAATCATTTCGACTATAATGTAAGAACATCAACTTAAGACAAAAATAACACATTGTTTTAATATATATTACTAATATATAAATAAATGAGTTTATAAAAACTAAAAACGACTTGAAAATTGACTTTTTACTTAACAGAAACAGTGCATAGCTAGATATCCCACCATCAATTTACATACTACATACGCATATACGTATACATTGACTTTGCGCGACTTGGATATATTTATTTGATCATGTACAACTTTCCTATTTATCCATGGATTTTGTTCGTTAGTAGCTTAGTTTTTTATAAAGAAACAGGACTTCATATAAAATAAAAAAAATTAAAAAAATATCTTTTATTTTAAAACTTTTTCCTTGCCAAAGTTTATTTATTTTTTTAATTTTTTCATAAAAAAATTTAAAAGCACGAAGTGATTAATCAATTTCTCATAAATTATATGGCCTATGGAAAAATGGAGTAGACAATATTTTTAGGAAATTTCATTCACTTTTATTTTCTATAATTTGCAGTAAGATTGTTCATCTGGTTAGTGAGATATACATGATTAAATGAAGACACCTTGTTTTTGGTCGAATAACGGTAAATTGCAAATATCTCAAAAAAAAAAAAAAATTATTCGATTTTCGAAATCAGCGAGCGATTCCACATACAAATTGGATAGTGGCATCCGTGGAACAAAAAACAAATCCAAATTTGTGATCCAGTGTTATGCGCTCTGCCACGTGGTAATATTTTTTGATTTTCTGCAGACAGTGTTTGGATGTTTTACCATATACAATATAATAAGGCCATAGTAGATTTTCCGTACTATTAAGACTTTCATTATATTTAATAGAGACCTTTTATATGCACCACTTTTCATGCTGCATATGATTTTGAGTAGATTTATTCGGTTTGAAAGGTCGCCCACTTTTTATTTTATGATTTTGAAATATTAGATCTGGAAGATTGCAGTTCCGCTTCTTGCATATATGTAGGTGCTTACACTTTCAAAATTAACAGATGCACTCGATGTTAATGACCAATTTGTAAATAAAGTAGACAACTTTTCCAAATCATTAATATAAGTGTTTACATCATTAATCTTCGAAACAAAATAGAGGTCATCTGCGTATAAATAGTGGGAAATGTTATTAACTTTTTCCATTAAAGCATTTATTTTTTCAAACGAAACTAGAAATAACGTCACCAATAGGGGAGAACCCTGTGGTACTCCATTTTCTAATTTTTTTAAGTTTGATTTATATCCGTTTACGTTGATCAAAATGTTCTATTTGATAAAGAATCTTTTGTATAGTTGTAGATATTTGGACCAACTTTCCACTGATGAAGTTTATTGAGTATAGAGTGAACACCTACACGATCAAAGGCTTTTATAAAATCAACACTTATGTATAACAGAACAGTGATTTCGAGTTGATAAATTATTAGGTAGAAAGTGGTTTAGGTAGTTTATTGCCTCTATTGTGCCTGATCTAGGTTTAAGAGCAGTCTGTTTTACACTTATCAGATTACTTTGAAATAAAAAAAATTGTATACGTTTTGATATTATATTTTGCAACAGTTTGCTTAGACATGATAAAAGTGAGATAAGACGGTAATTTTTGTAGTCATCTCTCTTATTCATATGTTTTGGAATACAAATAACGTTTGATTTTTTCCAAGAGTGGGAAACACACCAGTTTTTACGATTAAATTATATAAATTAATTAAACGACTTTTTAGTACCAGAGGTGCATTTCTAGTCATTGCAAAAGTGATTCTGTGCAGGCCTGGACAATTCCCTTTAGTATTTTTAAGATTATTTTCCAGTTCAAACAGAGTAATTTTTTCTTCAAGACTACTAGCAGACTTTGAAATTTTATTAACTATTGTACATATACCAATTTGAGGACACGATTTTTTTCAGAAATGTATTCACTTGAAAATTGTTCATCTGCAGAAGCCGATGCAAAATAAGTGGCAAACATTTCTGCAATTTGGAGTACATCTGTTATAATTCCAGTAGAAGATTTAAGTTTGTGAATGTAACAAGAGGTGGGATTATCCTTAAAAGTTCTTACCATTCGCCAAACCTTTTGTGTTGGAGTGTTTGGGCTGATATGAGCCGTAAATTGGTCGAAACTAACTAATTTTTGTCTCTTTTACTTTTTTGTGAAAAAGAGCATTATATTTCTAATAATTGAGCAGATTCTGTAAGGTTAAGTTGTTTTTTAGAGAATTTCAGTATTTCATTTTCTCGTTTCTAAGTTCTTGCAGCTCTTTTGTCCACCAACAGGTATTACGTCTCTTCTTGTATGGTTTAGATTGCGGAATACTTACATTGGCTGCTCGCCTAATAGCTTTGGTTATGTTAGCCGCCTTTTTATTAATGTTATCAGTATACGGGTATCGGTCTACTCCTATTTCCAATTTCTTAGAAAAAAGAGGCCAGTTTGCGTTTGCCGTTTTGTATCTAGGGTTATGGAAAGTACTCGCATAACGTTCCCTATAACTGAGTATTGATCATTACTATGATCATTACCGGACATATCGTCCACCGTGTCCCAATTTATCTCTTTCGATAAATTGGGGCTACGTGCTGAGATGTCAATCGTAGTTAAAGTATGATGAGTGGAATAGTGAGTATATGTGCCATTGTTAAGAATACACAGATTATTTTGTAGTATAGAACTTTCAAACATTATTTGTCTGGAGTTGGTATTGTGAGAGCCCCATAGTGGATGCCACCCATTTATATCGCCCAATATAATATTGTTCGCAAAATTAGTAACAAATGAATTGTTCAATTTTTATGTTCGGTGGTAGGTAAATATTTTGTACTTTAATTTCTACACTAGTTTTCACTTGGATTGAAACTATTTGAAAATTCGAACTAGTGCCATTTGCACCGTAGATAGGTTGACCATTTTTACGTATGAGAAATGCAATACCTTGTTTATTTGAAATGTTCTTATTGTGAAGATCAACATTATACCCTTTTGGGCATTTGGTTGTTTTCAAAGCCGCATTGATATGCGTTTCTTGTAATGCTATAATATGAGGTTAGAATTCCGCTATTAATATCTCCAAATTATTGTAATTGTTCCAATAGCCTTTGATATTCCACTGAAGAACTTTCATTATAAATTTAGCACGAAGATATGAGTATAGCTATTCAGGATAAGAATCTATTATTATATTTTTCTGATTATTGTAATGAAGTTGAGAAAGAATCTCATTGATGTCTGTATCCATATTATTCTGTGAGTCATACTTGTTTTTAGTAAAATTGCTGGTGTTGGCAATGTAATTATATTTAAATTTGTTTACCTACATTATAGATTCGGTTTCTTCCTGACAATTTGATGATGTGGGTATGCTTATTGAGCCAATATGAGTTACACTTAATTTCGGATAGATTTTCGTTATTTTGACTGTTGGGATGAGTTGTATTGTTATAATAAATTTTTGTTGGTGGGATAAAATCTGAATATTTTAATTGATTTATATAAAATTTTTGTTTTGAAGTTGTGTTGCCAGCAATAGGTTTTGCATAATTATTGGTTTTTTTTACATATAGGGGATCTACTACATCACTTTTTGTCCAACTTACGGGAGTGTCCATGTTATAAAGAAATGATTCTTTTCTTATTTTATTGACTTTATTTTAAAAACTAGTTCAAAAAAAAACGTACATTGAATTCAATATATAGGTGTGTAATAAAGAACAAAAATTAACACATTTTAGAATACGGATATATGTATGTACAACTTATGTTTTAGAAAAATATGCATCTATTTCAGTTTGTTTTAATTTTGATAAGCTTATATTTTGTTCCAATTTCGTTTTTAGCTTTAAAAACTCCGGCAGCAAAGTTGATTGATGTGCTGATACATAAAGAATGACTTCGTTCATGTTTGATAAAGCTTCTTTTGCAGTGGGAAGATTATAGTTTTCAGTGCACTCATCTTCACTTTCACTTGAAGCAGTTCCTTGGGAGATGTGTTTTAAATCCTCTACCACGTTTTTAAAAATAGTTTCATGGGAATCACCCACCTGTTCATGTATATCTATCGATTTTTCCATATTTTCCACAACTATGGGCGATACTAATTCATTTCGAATTTGTTCAGGATAGTTGTGATTTATCAAACTTCCATAATTCAGATTTTCTTGCGGTGGACATTCCAGTAAATCTTGGCAAGGAAATCCAGCATGTTGAAAGCATTTTCTTATCACAAGAGGGTCTAATTCGTCCCAGGAAGAAACCAACCATCGAATAGCATCCAAAACAGAAATTCTTTTCGACAATTCACTTGCATTGTTACATTCGTCAAGGTGTGTTATCAGAGAAAGCATCATTTTTGATCGATATTTTGTTTTAACATTTTGAATAATTCCTTGGTCGAGAGGTTGTATTTCTGCCGTTAGGTTTGGTGGCAGAAATTTTACAAACACATTTGAATATTCATTTATTAAACTGTGGCTTGTAGCGTTGTCAATGAACAAAATAATTTTTCTATTTTGCTTCTTCATTTGGTCATTGATTGAACTAAGCCAATGCTGGAAAATTACACTTGTCATCCAAGCCTTTTTATTGTGAACCCATTGCACAATAAAATTTTTAGTGTCGATTTTATTTCGGTGAAAAGCTCGCGGCTTCGCAGCGTTACCTATAACCAACGGCATTAACTTTTCTCCTGTACTGCTGCAGCAAAACAATACGCTCAGTCTTTCTTTTGCCAGTTTACCTCCTTTACAAACTGCGCCTTTTGCAACGAGACTTCGAGTAGGTAATTGACGATAAAACAATCCAGTTTCATCCGCATTAAACTGATTCTCAGGTAAATAATTTTTTAAAAGTGTTGGTAGTTTTTCTTTCCAATCTGAGGCAGCTTTAAGATCTACATTCGCTCCTTCACCACTTAAAGCTTTAAATTGAATGTTATGTCTCAAGCGGAAAGATTCTAACCACCCATTGCTTGCTCTAAAGTTCTCTATTTGTAACTCAGAAGCCAATAGCTTAGCCTTTTCTTGAATTATTGGGCCACTGATAGGAATATTCTTAGACCTGCATTTTTCAAAAAACGATTTCACTCCCTCATTTATTTTTTCAAAATCAGTTTTACGTATTTTTCTTTTGCGTTCCGGATCGGGGTTGCTTTCTAATCCTTTTATAATATGTTCCTTTTTATTTTTAATATTAGCGATTGTTGATTTGGAAACTCCATATTTTTCTGCCAATTTCCTTATAGATAGGCTTTTATTAGCCGGTTCATTCAATATCTCACTTTTAATTTTCAGAGACAACTCCACTGGGTGTTTTCTTTTTGACATGATTGCAACAACTGATCAAATATGTATAATTGTGTAATAGCTAATCCATGAAATTTGACGCATACATAATTTCGCAAAAATAACGGCATTGCAACGTTTGAAAAATTCCATTGATGCCGAAATACAAATACATATGTATGTACATTTATGTGTAATATACAGAGGTATAGTACATAAGTAAATCGCATACAAATATGCATACATATGTATTAAATGTATTGTCCAAGATATAAAGGGATTTTAATGCTTGCTGTTTAAAAATTGAGACAAATTTTGTCCAACTTCCAAGATAGACAGGGTCCAAATTAAGCAGTGAATATATGAATATTTTGTACTATATTATTTTGGTTCATCACTTTTTGTCCAATTTGAGCGAGTGTCCAAATTATAAGGGTGTCCAACTTCACAGGTTTTACTGTATTAGGTTGTCAAATATCTCATCTCCCGCTTATGGTCTTTATTCAACGTTTAATCAAAAGTGTTACAGTGATCGGATTTAGTTCCAATATACGCCGTTTCATTCGATAATTTGTTTCCTTCTAGACGGCAGCTTCATAATACCCCCCTCGTAGAAACCGCTCTCCTTATTTGCGAATAACTCGGACAGCCACTTTTCACAAGCCTCTTTTGAGTTCAACTTTTCACCAACAAGCGCGTTTGCCATGGACAGGAACAGGTGGTAATCACTTGGCTATTCGAGCTGCCATAGTTTCTGACGAGTTATCAACGTCAGTGTGTGGTCTGGCGTTGTCTTGGTGGAACACTACATCTTTCCTGTTGACCAATTCTGGACGCTCGTGGTCGATCGCCTTAATCAAGCCGTCCAGTTTTTCGCAGTAGATGGTAAAATTAAGCATCTTGCCATGTGGCAGCAACTGATAGTGGATGATTCCCTTCCAATCCCACCAAACACACAGCAGCATATCGCAAACGTTGATTCTATCTAAAATGTTTTTTTGCGTCATATCATACGGCACTTTTTTGTGCATCCAGTCTTCTGCAGATAGCTTAAAATGGTTTGGTGACTAACTCCCATCTTCTGGGCGATACCACGACATGCCACATGCCTAACTCGATGTTTTCCATGATTTGATCGGTATTCGTCGTCACAGGTCTTCCGCCCGCTGGCTTATCCAAGGTGTCGTTTTCACCCGCTCTGAATCGTCGAAACCATTCGTCCGCAGTTCGAAGTGATAGAGTACCATCCCCCAAAACAACATTAATTTCATGGAACGTTTCTCTTGCGGATTTGCTTTAACGAAGGAAACCTTTAAAATAGCGCGAATTTCGGCGTTAGTGAGCTCCACGTTTACACGTCTATAACTGGTGAACGCGTTGTTTTGCAGGTTATGTCAAGACCTTTCAAAGATGTGTTGCCAGATACGAGCTCTGTAGCGCCTTATACATGGCCGCGAAATTTAACAGACAAAAAGGCGGAAGGGACACCCTAATATAATATTATATTTAGTGCATCAAACCGTGAGACTGGCCAGAGCAAGAGAAGAACTGGATTTATTCCATAATTCCAACTCGCCTTCTTCCATAAATCTTCTGAAGATGGCGTCGAGCCGATAAGGCGTCTGTTATAATTCCCACAACTAGGGAGAGGTTAGGTTTTCTTAAAGTAAAGAGCTCACTGGTTCTCTTACGATCGATAATGAGCGAAAAGGATCTTGCTAAAGCGCCTCCACTGATGGCATGAAAGAAGCACCGAACCATTCCCATTCTACTGACGGCGCGTCTAAGCTATCTTTCGTTGCCTAGTCTTATCACGAATCGTCTCGACGCCATTAATAACGAGGGTAGTCATTCCTGAACAAGCCCTGAACGTACGATCAGTGAGCTCAAGATTAGTATCACCCCTGGCTATTAGATTTAGTCTACTGCTGGCACCAACCTAGGATTTCAAAACTTTACAATAGTAAGGAAGTGTGAAACTGAAGTTGATAGAGCGCTTCTGACAATATATCCCTCCACAAACGTTTCCGCACACGCTTTGACTTATCCATAAAAAAACTCATTGTCACTCTCCAGCTGCTATTCTCCCCTTTATAAAGTCAAAGTAGGTGACACTTTTCAAAAGCTTAAACTTGTGTTCATTTTGAAACCCAGGATTCTCCGAGTCTGATAGCAAATTTCGTGCCCTTCTGATGATATCTATGGGTACTGTGTGCAGAATAGCATTAGAGGTCATGGTTGAAGTGGACTTTAGTGCACCACATACGATGATGAGCGTCGCCCGTTGAACTTATTCTAGTGGGGTACTTTCTGTGAGAGACACCATACTTTGTCGAAAGCTCCTTTTCAGCCCTAAATACTTCAACGTATCTACAGGTTACAGGCTGCTGGTCCTTACCCAGCAATAACAATATACAGTAGAACTCCAATTATCCGAATTAATGGGGACCGGGACCCATTCGGATAATCAAATATTCGGATAATCGGATTTTTTTTTTTTTAAATTGCCATTGGGGAGAATAAAAGCTACGTTTTGATATTGCACTATTTTTTTATTGAATTAAATGAAAGAAACATGAAATTTTCACATGTTTTAAATATAAATAAAATGTACTTATGTACAAGTTTAGAAATAAAAATCGTTGTTTTTTAAACATCTCCGTCAATGTAAGCTGTTTTGCGGTCTTCAACCGTTTTCGGGCAGCCAGGTCACGCATTCGCTTGACGGTGAGCAGTTGCAAGTGGTCACACTCGGGCTGACGCTCCATCCACTTCAAAGCAGTCTCGAGGCCGGCAAATGCTTCACTAGCTGATGGTCCAGCGTCTACTTCAACATCAGCAGAAAGTTCTTCTTCCACTTCCACTTACACATCTTCTCTCATACATACAACAATTTCATCGTCATTGAGAATTTGAAAACCAGGGTCAGACGTGTCACAAGCCATCCACTCTCCTACATCTTCAGCACTTACTTCTGTACAACCAGGAATTTTTACAATAATTTTTCTTATTTCCTCTAGTGACAACGCATCTTCATCATCATCATCCTCTCCATATTCTTGTTTCTCATTTTCTTCAGATTCTTTTTTTTTGTTCTTCTCAGACGGTAGGCCTTTCAGTTTAGTAGGCACAACGGCAAGTTAAGACAAGTCAAGTCAAGACTTGACGCGCAAACACTGGCTTCGCGGGGGGAAGAATAATAGCGCACTTAGACTTTTTTTGGAAAATTTTTTGTGATTCGGATAATCGGCGATTCGGACAGTCGGAGTTCGGATAATTGGAGTTCAACTGTAGATGACCGAAAATATACATTCATTTACTACAGTTAAAAAAAATTTTAGAATTAAAATGGAGAAAAATCGTTCGATTTATTGTTGTTGAAACAAGATCGTATTCATTTCGAATTTTTCGACAAGGATAGTAAATGATGTCACACCTTCATGGAAAATAGTGAACCAGATTGGTCACTCCTCGTTTTTAGACTATCCGAACTTAAGGTCACAGCTCCGACCGTACCACCGACTTAATCGGCCGCTGTGGCATGGCAGACAAAACTTGAATCTCAACCCGTGCTTTTAAATTCGGTTTTCAGTGTATTTCTAACGCTTATAAATTTTTGCAAAAACTTCCCAACACTTCGGTTATTCAAGCTCCTTTCAATACGGCAGTTCCTTTATTCTATTATATCTGATGGTACTTACATTTTGTTTCTTTCTGCTTCTATTGCTTTCTTTGACTCTTCAATGAGTTCAATGTAAATTGATTTAATGAGCATATTGGCCTACTCAACAAATATTGGCCTACTTAAGACCGTTTCGAGCTCAGCTAAAGAAGCACGCACTTTGACAAATTTAATGCGCGGGCGAAGTGTGTCGGAGGCGTAGATAGTAAAGCAAAATGACGATTTAAGTGTACTTTAAGTAAATGTAAGTTAGCTTGAACGGCGCCGTGGTTTTGTGTGTGTGTGATTGCATGCGCTCATGATGGCGCCCGAGATGCTTTGGTTGGTGCACGTAAAACTTTTTAATAGCACTAACAAGGCTTAGAGTTTTAACTAAGAGCCACATACCTACATCCATAGCTGTACGATGGAATGGTCACTGGTTTACGAAGTAAGACTGCAATGTTTTTCCTGTCTTTTGCATTGTAATAACTTTGAAGCGAAGTTTGGAAGGTATGCAATTGGACCAGAGTTGCAAGAGGGATCAGCGAATTGTTTGTAATAATGAAAATTATATGGGAGGTAAGAAAAACGAAGCGAAACAAAAGCTAAGAGAAACCAAAGGAATGTAAATGTAGGCAATTTGGAGCCTTAAAGGTCTAAAATAATAGCATATATGGTGAACTAAATGGTTACAGAGCATGAAACCATTTGATGCTTATATTCTAGTAATAATTTTAGCAAATCCTGTCAGATGCTTCCATGTTTAATTTAAAATTTTTAAAACTTTATTTCACAGATACTCTTGGAAGTTCATTGTTCTTAGCCAAAGACTGATCACTCTTTCCACAATATCTACATTCCACAGTAAGGGAATGTCAGAATGAGTTAACCAAACTTCGAGAACCCAAGTCAAATTAATGTCTCAAATTATGGTTCTGTGATTCTTTATTTCACAGATACTCCCGGAAGTTATATGTCCTCAGTCGGGAGCTGATACTTTTTTCTAAGAAATTCGCATTCCACAATAAAGAACTATCAGGGTCGTTAAATTGACTTGACAAGGTCAAATTGACGGTACAAATTGTGGTTCTTGGATTCTTTATCTACTCTAGGAATTTCAATGTTCTTAAATCTTAACTTTCATATATATAAACATTCGGTGCTTCTTTGATGAGATAAAACCTATTTCCGGACTTTCATGAGTTACGAAATAACAAACTATAAATTTCCGATTTCGGTTCTTCAATTGCTATCCTTATATCAGGCAAACAGGTTGGATTCATAACCATTCTTGCAAATTTCTACTATAATTTCTTTGGATGTGTGTTTTCTATACTCTACTAAACCTTTCCGAGATTTTTCATCAATTTAAGTTTCCACAATATTTCCATTAATGACCACCCGGCATGCTTTTTTGATACAACTTGTAGACACAGCCTCTTAAGTTCGCAATATTATTATGACCAGTTTCCACTTTCTTTCAGACTTCACGCCTCATTGGCGCTATATTACAACAAGATTATAAACAAAAGATTTTGCATCTTTTTATTACTACTTTCTAATTTTATTTTCATCCAATCTCCACATCCCTACCTCCCGTTTGCTCTCACGTGGTGGCTAAAACTTTTTCGATTTTCGATGCTCCCTTCCTTGACTTGCCCATTTGTGTAAGGTGTGCGAAATTCTGCTGCAGCTTCACTTGTGGCCGCATCTAATAATTTATATATGAAATAAGTAAATTATGTATATATAGAAATAAGTAAGACACAGATAAAATAAAGTTAGCAAGTGCGCTTAATTTGTGTCACCAACAACCATAATGATAGGAATGTTTAAGAAGTAATTCTTTCAGAGGCAATACTCGTATATTGAATTTTGTTAGTTTGGCTTCGGCGAATGACTTTATTAAAAGGAAGCTGTGTAACTGAAAATTTAGATTGAAAATTAGTTATAAATAATCTGCTAGGTGATATTAATTTCTCTATATCTCGCGGGAGGCAGTGAGTTGAGAAATGGAAATAATAATAAATATCATTTGGTTCATTTGAATTAGTTAGCTTAGAGTATTGCATTCAATAGTTAATATATTTCGACTTAATGAGTTGAGCTTTCTTTCCTTGAAGACGGAAGAAAATATTGTATCTCTGATACATCGGGTAATCTTTATAGAATACAGTCTCTATTCAGTCAGCTTCTGCCACAATCTTTTGTATCAACATTATCGCTATTCACATAACTCTCATTTAAATCTTCACATCCATTACATATGCCATATACATTTTCTATGTCTTGAGACCGATTTACTGTTGTTACTGCCATATTTAAGGCTATAGCCATTTTGGGGAAGGAAACTTTCCTTTTACGAGATGTTGACTTCGGTTAAAGTGTTTGTTGGCTCAGTGCTGCTATCTATATCTATCTCCCGGAGTGAGAGTTGCCACTGTGGCTCGCTAAATGAGCCTAAGTCGCCCTCCGAACACAAACCACATTAACCATATTAATATTGGGACAATCTTGTCGCTGTATATAATTCGGCTTATAAGGTCCCTTTTGAAGTGCTGAAGGAAAATAAATTTTCATCCTTTAGTTTAGTTTAGGACAAAGAATCTGTGAACCGGGGATCGTGAGGTATTACAATAGACAAGTTGTGAGAACTAAATATCTTATAGAATATAGTCCACACAAAGGCCCACCCTATTGTTCACAAGCATATATACGCAGCGGTAAAACCACGCCACGAAGATGGAGAAACTAGACATGCAGATAAAAGGACAACAAGAATGCATACGCAGCGGTAAAAACATGCCACGCAAACCAGACAAGCAGACGAAACAACAGCAAGCATGCATACGCAGCGGTAAAATCATGCCACCGCCAGCAACACACGCCATCCCAGCAACACACGCCATCCCAACGCAACATGTTGAAAAAGTGCTAGCACGCAACACAGGCTTGGTGGGTAGTTAGATGGCGGATGATCAGTGAGTCAGCACGGGACCGTGACAGCGTACGCACGTCCGGGTATCAGACTATGCAGTGAGTTTATCCTCTGGCTAGTCTTGGTATCCTGACTTGTGAACGCCGTATGTTAAGGGTGAGCTCGGTAGTGAGTTTATCCTCTGACCGACTCAACCGTTAACATCGCGGTCGCTAAGACAGTCATCCGTGATCCGGGATCTTTAAAGCGTGTGATTTAAGTCGTCAAGTGAGTGACACCTACGCGAGCGTCGGCAGAAGTAGCCGAGCGTAGTCAGCAGAAGCAGCAGCGTGTGATTTAAGTCGTCAAGTGAGTGACACCTACGCGAGCGTCGGCAGAAGTAGCCGAGCGTAGTCAGGAGAAGCAGCAGCGTGTGATTTAAGTCGTCAAGTGAGTGACACCTACGCGAGCGTCGGCAGAAGTAGCCGAGCGTAGTCAGCAGAAGCAGCAGCGTGTGATTTAAGTCGTCAAGTGAGTGACACCTACGCGAGCGTCGGCAGAAGTAGCCGAGCGTAGTCAGCAGAAGCAGCAGCGTGTGATTTAAGTCGTCAAGTGAGTGACACCTACGCGAGCGTCGGCAGAAGTAGCCGAGCGTAGTCAGGAGAAGCAGCAGCGTGTGATTTAAGTCGTCAAGTGAGTGACACCTACGCGAGCGTCGGCAGAAGTAGCCGAGCGTAGTCGGCAGAAGCAGCAGTGCGTGATTTAAGTCGTCTAGCACCCAGGAGCGCAGCAGAGCGGGGAAACGGTATTGCCCTAACGGGGCACATCGAACCGTTACCCTAACAGCGCCGTCCTCGGGCGACGACTGTACAACGTAGGAGACGTGGATTAATATATTATATTAGGTATTAATATAAGATTGAAGAAATAAAGAACGATTCGCAGAAGAGCCCCAACATTTACAAATTTATTGTAACGAACCCTGGACACGGCGAGTATACCTCAGCAATTATACTTGTAAGAAGCAGGGGCAGCAAAAAGCTTCGTTACAAAGTCTTTTGTTTTCTCACTCTTTTAAATTCGAAGCAATACCTTCTACTATAATAGTTTTATATTCGGGCGTTTTACAATCATTAATATTAATATATGTCTCTATGGAATTTATTGCATAACTCTTTCGTTCAGAACTTTAATTGGCATCCCTGCAGGCCATTATAAATGTAGAGATCGACGAGCTGCTGTCGAAGGGATGTATCGAGCCGTCTCACAGCCCACACAGCGCGCCGATTGTGTTGGCACGGAAGAAGAACGGTAAGTGGCGTTTATGCGTGGATTATCGGCAACTCAACGCCCGATCTATACCCGACGCATACCCCTTACCTAGGATACAACATATACTTGACAAGTTACGAAGAGCAAGGTACATTAGTAGTCTGGATCTCAAGAACGGCTACTGGCAAATACCTTTGGAGCAAGGCAGCCGCCCATATACAGCCTTTACCGTACCTGGGCGTGGCCTATTTCAATGGCGCGTGATGCCATTCGGCTTACATTCGGCACCAGCGACGTTCCAGAGAGTACTCGACCAGGTCATAGGCCCGGAGATGGAACCACACGCCTTCGCCTACCTGGACGATATAATCGTCATAGGCTCTACATTCGAGGAACACATACGGAATTTGCGAAAGGTACTGCAGAGACTACAGCAGAACAACCTTCGAATTAACCCTGAAAAGTGCGAGTTTTTTAAGAAGGAACTCCGATACTTAGGTCATGTGATTAGTGACAAAGGCATCCACACCGACCCCGAGAAAGTTGCAGCAATCCAGGAGCTGAAGCCCCCAACTAACGTGAAAGAAGACCGTCAGTATCTTGGGATAGCCTCTTGGTATCGCCGCTTTGTGCCAGATTTCGCGACCATGAGCCAGCCGCTCACAGCTCTCTTGAAGAAAGGGAAACACTGGAAATGGGGACCTGAGCAACAATCAGCATTTGAAAGCATCAAGCAAAAGTTAACGGAGGCTCCCGTCCTGGCATGTCCGGATTTCAGCCAGGCATTCACTTTGCAGACGGACGCCAGCAACATCGGCCTTGGAGCCGTACTGACGCAGAATCTGGAAGGAGGAGAACGCGTAATAGCCTACGCCAGCCGAAAATTAAATGAGGCAGAGAAAAACTATTCAGCTACCGAAAAGGAGTGCCTCGCCATAGTCTGGGGAATTCGGAAAATGAGACCCTACCTAGAAGGATATCGATTTAAGGTGATAACCGATCACATGTCACTGAAGTGGCTGAATTCCATAGAGAGCCCTTCCGGTCGTATAGCACGATTGGCTTTAGAGTTACAGCAGCATACTTTCGACATCGAATATCGTAAAGGGAAACTCAACCAAGTAGCAGACGCACTGTCCCGACAGCCGCTAGAGACCATAAGGCAAGCGACGACGATGGCTCCACAATGCAAATGGTGGAGTAAGCGAGTAGAAGAAGTTCGCGCAAACCCAGAGAAGTACGCAGATTACATGGAGAAGGATGGCCAACTTTATCGCCACATTCCGTGTAGATCTCAGGATGAAGAGGCTGTACCCTGGAAGCTATGTGTGCCTAAGCCCCTCCGCATAAGAGTGCTGCAAGAGAACCACGATATTCCTAGCGCCGGACACATGGGCATACGCCGGACAGTAGCCCGAGTCGCCAACCGATACTACTGGCCAGGAATGTTCCGCGACATTAGTCGGTACGTACGCGAGTGTGAGTCCTGCCAGAAATACAAGGAAGGACAGCAGAGACCAGCAGGGAAGATGCTTTCACAGGTGGCACAAGAACCGTTTGCCACAGTTTGCACCGACTTCATTGGACCCTTACCGCGAACATCCCATGGCAATACAATGCTACTGGTGTTTTTCGACCGCTTCAGCAAGTGGGTTGAATTAGTCCCCATGAGGCGCGCTACAGCTGAAGGACTTCGTCGCGCATTTAGAGAGAGAATCCTCGCGAGATTTGGTGTTCCGAAGATCCTTATTTCGGACAATGGTTTTCAATTCACGAGTACATTATGGCAACACTATCTAAAGGAATTAGGGGTACGCCAGCAATTCACGGCGCCTTATACACCTCAAGAAAATCCCACGGAAAGAGTAAACCGCACGATCAAGCGAATTATTGCACAACTCAGCAAATCACGACACCAGCAATGGGACGATTTTCTCCCAGAGATTGAGCTGGCAGTAAATTCCAGCATCTCGGCCTCCACAGGGTATAGCCCGGCATTTCTCGTACAAGGACGAGAACCGTGACTGCCAAAGGCCCTTTTCGACGAAGTTAATATCGGCACAGGTACGACACCCCCGACGGCTGAAGAAAAGTACGACAGGATGCAGGAAGCCTTCAGAATCGTTCGACAAAACATGGAGAGAGCATCCATGGACCAAGCCCGCCACTATAATTTGAGGCGTAGAAAATGGACCCCCGCGATCGGAGAGCTAGTTCTGGCGAAGGAACATCATCTCTCTAAAGCCGCAAAGTTAGCCCCGAAGTACGACGGTCCTTATAAAATTCTAAGATACATTTCACCAGTGATCGTACATGTCCAGAAGATCGACGGTGGCAAGGAGAAAACAGTGAACATCAGCGAATTGAAGCTGTACAACAGTTTCGCGGCAGTGTAAAGTAAATAAATAAACAAACAAATTTAAAAATTACAAATTTAAAAATTATAAATTTAAAAATTACAAATTTAAAAATTACAAATTTAAAAATTACAAATTTAAAAATTATAAATTTAAAAAATTACAAATTTAAAAATTTAAAATTTACAAATTTAAAAATTACAAATTTAAACATTACAAATTAAAAAAAAAAAATGAAAATAAAAATAAATATAAATAAACGGGCATATCTACTGACCAAACGAGTAGATCAAATTCATTCGACCGTGAGCCGTCAGCTAGATAAGACATCCGGAGAATTTTTCTAAGATACATATATACACACAAGATGACCGACGGATGGCGGAGGAGCAAAGAAAGCTCCCCAGGATACAGCCACTGAAGGCAGCGGGCACTTCAGACACTAGAAGTGCCAGATCAGCACGCGCAACATCTAGCGCAACATCTAGCGCGGCGCAAAGGGGTAGCAACAGCAAGCCACAGGGCCAACGCTTGCACGGCCAACGTACCCAACGCCGCCACCACTACGCCCACCACCGACCATAAGGCCACCTAAAGGTATAAACATTTTCTACCGCCGACACAACCGATTGCGGTATCTACGTGCTGGAGACCATGAAACTTCTCAGACGGCATAGAGAAGCACCGTCCAAAATTCAGTAAAAACAAATACAAAGTGGCCATGTACCGGTGGGGCGTCCACATTAAAGCAAAGGCGACAACAACAACCACGACAATTTAAGGACCCTAAGGGGGAAAATTTTTTTTTTATACTTTAATTAAGTTATATTATTGAACATTTTTAAGATGTATACAAAAGAAGATGAAAAAATGATGAATTTATAGAAAAAATAATAATTAGAAAAAAAAACTTGAAATAAGTCCATAAAAAAAAAAGGTATTACATATACTTATAGGCGTAAGTCTTAGATTTTTTTTTTAAGCCAAATGACCATTGTAAATACATACATCTGTATCTATACTTTTAAGCTTAAATCTTAGATTCCTTTTTTCTATATGAAATAACTATTGTAAACTAACAACTTTTTTTCCATTGTAAAAAAAAAAAAACATTGTAAATTTGTAAATTAACAATGAAATGAGTGGAATTTTGCATGGAATGCAAAACCCTCCGAAGTGGGGGGGGAGTGTGAGAACTAAATATCTTATAGAATTTAGTCCACACAAAGGCCCACCCTATTGTTCACAAGCATATATACGCAGCGGTAAAACCACGCCACGAAGATGGAGAAACCAGACAAGCAGACGAAACAACAGCAAGCATGCATACGCAGCGGTAAAATCACGCCACCGCCAGCAACACACGCCATCCCAGCAACACACGCCATCCCAACGCAACATGTTGCGAATGTGCTAGCACGCAACACAGGCTTGGTGGGTAGTTAGATGGCGGATGATCAGTGAGTCAGCACGGGACCGTGACAGCGTACGCACGTCCGGGCATCAGACTATGCAGTGAGTTTATCCTCTGGCTAGTCTTGGTATCCTGACTTGTGAACGCCGTATGTTAAGGGTGAGCTCGGTAGTGAGTTTATCCTCTGACCGACTCAACCGTTAACATCGCGGTCGCTAAGACAGTCATCCGTGATCCGGGATCTTTAAAGCGTGTGATTTAAGTCGTCAAGTGAGTGACACCTACGCGAGCGTCGGCAGAAGTAGCCGAGCGTAGTCAGCAGAAGCAGCAGCGTGTGATTTAAGTCGTCAAGTGAGTGACACCTACGCGAGCGTCGGCAGAAGTAGCCGAGCGTAGTCAGGAGAAGCAGCAGCGTGTGATTTAAGTCGTCAAGTGAGTGACACCTACGCGAGCGTCGGCAGAAGTAGCTGAGCGTAGTCGGCAGAAGCAGCAGTGCGTGATTTAAGTCGTCTAGCACCCAGGAGCGCAGCAGAGCGGGGAAACGGTATTGCCCTAACGGGGCACATCGAACCGTTACCCTAACAGCGCCGTCCTCGGGCGACGACTGTACAACGTAGGAGACGTGGATTAATATATTATATTAGGTATTAATATAAGATTGAAGAAATAAAGAACGATTCGCAGAAGAGCCCCAGCATTTACAAATTTATTGTAACGAACCCTGGACACGGCGAGTATACCTCAGCAATTATACTTGTAAGAAGCAGGGGCAGCAAAAAGCTTCGTTACAAAGTCTTTTGTTTTCTCACACTTTTAAATTCGAAGCAATACCTTCTACTATAATAGTTTTATATTCGGGCGTTTTACAATCATTAATATTAATATATGTTTCTATGGAATTTATTGCATAACTCTTTCGTTCAGAACTTTAATTGGCATCCCTGATTTTTAACCGAGTTTTCACCTTTCTTTCTATTAAAATTGTATACACTCCACTTTGTGGTTTATTTCACCGATACAATACTATGTTCAATCGTGTCCATAACTCATAGTCACATTAAACTCTTTTACCAATTTCGTCAGAATGAGCACGGGTCGGAACTCCGGGTTTACAGTCCGGAATTGGACCTATGAACTACCCATCAAATTGGCAAGCGCAATAACCAGAATTTGTGCGATTGTATAATCCTTCTGACTCAGAGTTTGATGCTCATAACTACTTACCTTTAAGGAATTGGCCATTGTATGAAGTAAGATAAGGTGCACACTTCTTCTTTCATCTTGACACTTTCTCCTCTACTGCCAAGCTTTTGCCAGAATAAGATTAAATTATCTTAGAAAAAACACCTTTTTGAACTTAGCTGAAATTGTCATTAGCCGCATTCACAAAATTGTGATAAGCTTAAAAACGTTTTTTCGATCTGCGAAGAGCTTTTGACTCATTTCTTGTAGTATCAAATAGGATGATCTCACGTTTGTGCGAAGATTAACCCTACGACTTAACCAACAGACCAATATAGTTGAATTTTTATTGTATTCAATCTTAGGTTTTAGTCCATGATGTATGTGGACCACCAAACTAAATTTTAGAACCTGATTGCCAACGCCTCCAATTTTAATTGGTTCTGAGGTCCTAGTCTGTTATCTACCAGATCACCAATGACTGTCACAGAAAATAACTTCAGAAAAAATGGCAGAGGTTTTTATTTGAGGCAACAGTGCAAAATCCGGAGACTTGTTCAGATCGGACTACTACACCTAGTATTTAATTTTCACACAAACTGATTGATCGAAATAAAGACTTCGTTTTGATATGCTTTTTTATTTGCAAAGAAAAGTTTTTTCTTGCTTTGCATTTATCATCAATCGAAATCTTGACATGGTTCTTAGGAGTGTAATTGTGCCACTAACTCTACTCCCTTGATCCAATCCTAATTCTGAAATCAAACATCAATCAATGTCTTGCTGCTGAAAAACGTTTGAAAGAGTATACTCTTGTTTGTTTCGCAATGCCTTATCAACAAGTTCTACGCAATATATTTACAAGCGACAGTCCTTTTTCATTGTCTTTAATTACTAGTAAAAAATACACATATCATATATGAGAACGTTATCCATTTAGTTGGCCGTAATTCCACTTGAGTTTGCTTACTTTATTACAACATACCCCTTTTGTTGCAAAGGACTAACTGACACTTTTACACTTAATACGCTAACCCAGTGGAAAGCTGGGACTCGAAAGTTGCTAATGAAGCCGCTGGTGTCATTACAGCAAACAACAAGAATAACAAGAACAACTGCTTTGATGGCAAATCTGTCTTCGGCCACAATATAAAGGGTGATGTGAGCTGATACAGCGACCAACAACAAAAGTTGAAGCTGAAGACTCATTAAAAAGTATAAACGACTAATCCGCTACTTAAAATGGACTTCTGACCCCTTGCAAATACAAAAGCACAAGACACTCGAACCATATGAACAACAACTACATGCACAACAACAGTAAGTGTATGTCAAGCACTTTACTGCTGCAATTCTTGTCTTATTTGACCTTTATTTGTAATATAATCCTTTTATGAAGTTTCCAATTGCCTGCTTAGAGATGTATGTTCAAACTGGGATGTGTGACGGTCGAGAGGAACGTTACTTTACTCGTGTCTGCAATGCCATTGCATGAAAACCGTTCGAATTACTGCTATAGGCGACATGGCGTATATGTGATATTGGCGATAGTGTGAAAATGTGGTATGGTGCGTATGATTGATGTTGATGTTAGTGTGAAATATGCATCTACGTGGCGTATGAGTGAAATTTTTGTATGATATAAGGACTCAAGTGAAACGTGGCGTATGAGTTACATACATTTAATAAAAAAAACAAATCTGGGAGTAATAAGCTAAAAATGTATGGAGTGTATGGGCCCTGGCACATGCGCAATTTTGGTGATATTTCGTGATCGTGATCCATATTGATATATGTATTTATTCGAAATAAATCGAGTTTTTGGAACAAAGATGCTAAAAAATAGTCTTGCTTTATAATTTTTTTTAATTTGTATTTTTTTTTAAATGATGTTGAAAGAAAACTGAAGAATTTTATTTATTTTAATATGGAGCAACCTTTAGCCAAAAGTCATCGTATTTTAATGAAAGCACTCGCTGACCGCGTACTTGCAGAAAATGGTTTGCGGCGGCCAAAACTTTTTAAAAATGAGTTACTGAAAGCAATACTTAAAGAAGTTTATTGCCAAATACAAACAGCAGCATGCAGAGTTTTTGTAAATCACTCAAGCAGCATTTGTAAATACATCTTCCACGTGGATATGAATTGGGCAATGGACGTCGCTGCCAGCATTGTCTCGGCTGAAGATAACTGAACTAGTCAGTAAATTAAGAAACAGACTATGTTACGAAATTTTGTCAAAAAATTAATAAATCTTGAATAAAAATTAATCAAACTATTAAATAATTACACAAATTCAAATCAGGAGGCAATTCAAAAAGCTGGCAACCCGACCAGAAAATATTTTATACAACTTTTTAATGTTCAATCCCCTTAACAAATACAGAGGTTTCCATAAGTGAATTTGATTTTGATCAATTAATTTATATGGCAACTTTGTATATCGTATAGTAGCCTGATCGGGAAGATTCCTTCTACTATTATGGCTTTGTCTTTGCCAATATTGGATTACCTTCTTTATATACAAGAACTTAATTTTGATTGTTCAGTTTGTATGGTAGCTACATATATGCAACAGTAGTTCGAGCTGAAAAATTCCTTTTGATATTGTATTTATGATTTGTATTATAATTTATGCGAAATTTCGTGTTATACTTTGTCTGATAAAAAAACTTTTGTGCGAGAACTTAATTTTGATTGGCCGATATATCTAAAAATAAGGAACTACTATGAACCCCCTCAAAGTAATTCTCCTTGTCCCCAATACAATTATGACAACGTTTTTTCCAATTTTCGAAACAGATGTTACAGTGAATTTCCGGAATAGCTTTCAATTCGCGTAGCTAATCACGTTTAATGTATTCAATTGACTCAAAACGGTTTCCACGGAGCGGTCGTTTGACTTTTCTAAATAGTCACAAGTCGCACGGAGGTAAATCAGGCGAATATGGAGATTGCGGCATGATATTGGTTAACAATTTGATAAAAAACTCACGAAGAATGAATGCAATATGCGACGGTGCGTCAAATCAAAAACACTTGCTCGCAATAAAAATTTGGCACCGAAGCCTTTTTCCAACATTCTGAATGTTTCGGCACCTGAAATTTTATTCTGTACTCTAATTTTAATGGAACTTCTTCGTTGAATAATTTAACTCATCGTAAATATCGCCGAATGTACTTTTTGCACTTCATGAAGACAGGCATATACTGAACATTAATTATTATTTTGATGTAACATTTGGCTCAGATATCACGTCCAATCATAGCAACATAGCAAAATATTTTTCGACAAATAGGATTTTGCGTAAAATTTAATTAAAAAGTCCTACTATATTTTGCTCACGGACTCAGCTCGTCACGCTGATCATTCATATAAATACTCAATAGGGTCTTCGACGTATCTTTCTGGGTGTTGCAAACTTTGTAGCTAATTTAATATACCATGTTCAGGGTAGACAAA
Source organism: Bactrocera zonata (assembly GCA_037783105.1). NCBI lineage: Eukaryota > Metazoa > Arthropoda > Insecta > Diptera > Tephritidae > Bactrocera > Bactrocera zonata. Next base: position 224,787 of record JBAWJQ010005470.1, on the reverse strand, counting down.
TAAAAAACGAAATATATGTCAGTCAAATTGCAAAAATTATTTCCTTATTTTAATTTATTGCCCTTGCTTTGTACGATATTTGCACACATTGTAGCTTAAAAGCTTAGAATTTTATTATTATTGTGCTCTTTTAATAAAGAAATTCCTGATCACACTTTTCATGTCATAAATTATTTTATTAATTATGAATACTATGTCTCCATATATTTATATACATAGATGTAAGTAATGGTTTTTAATCTCGTTATATTTTCGTTTCAAGTAATTATCATGTAATTGCGGTCGTAAATAATAAAAAATAAAGGCAATTGCTGTGGAATTTATTTGGAACTGTTTTTATGTGAGTACGTAAAGTGAAAGTGAGAATAAATGTATTGTGTGCTGCTTGTGTTACCTGCGCTGCGCCTACCAAACTTCTTTGATTAAACAATATACATATATATTAGGGCGGGTCGATTTAAAAATCGCCCATTGCTCTATGAAAATCATATTCTAGGGATCAAAATAAGATACTTTGCCGAAGGAACCATACCTCTAAAACGATTTTTAATGTCCCCCAATTTGGGTCGAACTTTTGGGTAGTGGCAAATTTTGAAAAATCCCACTTTGACCCATTTAGAGTGCTCCAATCGAGTCCAAATGTATGACCGACCCCCACTAACTTTGGACGGCCGATCCACCCATGCCAGTGGCACACCCCCTGGAACTCCCCTGGTGGGTTCCCCATACAATCATTTCAAAAAATCACCATTTTTGGTGATTTACATGAAAAAATCAGCTTTCTTTATTTTTATTTATTTATTTATAATAATATCTATTTTTTCTCTTAAGAAATTTATTTAGTCAGAACATATGTAAACGAAAAAAATTAATTTAAGTGAGTTATAGAAAAGAAATTATTTAATTTTAGAGAAGATATTTTTCTAAGGATACAAATATCATAGTTCAAATATATATGTTCATTATCGCCAGCGCATACGAATCTAGTCTTAAACGTAGATATGTATTTACAAATACCCATTTCTATCAACAATGTAATAAATGTTCATTTCGGGTATATTGATTAGTGACCTTAGTATTTAATGTATGCAATGTAAAGGATTGTCTGCCCTTGAGATCGCAAATTATCCTAAACTAACAATAGACAAGAAACAATTATGTTTGCCCTGAAGATCGCAAATGATCTTAAACTAGCAATAGACAATTGTGTTTATCTTGATCCCTAGAATATGATTTTCATAGAGCAATGGGCGATTTTTTTGCCTCCCCACAAATCGACCTGGTATTATATATACTTAAGAAACCTCACATATGAATACAGGCTAGTTTTGTGCTCACATATTTTAAAGAAAGAAACTTTACTTCAAAAGCACAGAAATAGGTTTTTTTTAAGTAGAAAGCCGGAGTGCGAAGCTTTAATCCGCTAAACTTGACCTACTCCCAACTCAAGGCTCTCCCACGGAACCACCGGCTAAGTTTTACTTCGTGGGAGGGACAGGATATTTAAATTACCTCTATTGAAAGGACTGACGGACGCCTAGTCTGTTGAAAAATTCTCAGTTTTGTCATTATGAATGCTGACGCTTCGCTGACAGCCTTCAATTTATCAGTCGACCTGACACGTGGGTCTATCACCTTTCGGAAGAGGATATCCACCTCTGTTGCCAGATTTTGGTGTTTTTTTCCTCTCTTCTGTCGTTGTTGATACTGTTTTAGGCACTGATAGCTGATATAATTACTCGAAGTGATATCCCTGGATATCAATGGGCTTCATACTGGCTAATACTTCAATATCCAGTGCCTGTATCCACATTGGCGCTATGTACATTATTACGGAACTCATTGTTTCTGCTATTAAGAATCGACATCTTATAGGCACACAGCCTCTATTGGTCAGCATTCTCGATAGAGCATTATAAATTTTGTTTGTTTTATAAGGTGTTCCTTAAATTTAAATTTGGAGTCCAATATTACTCCCAAATACTTAAGCTGATGCTGTGAAACAATCTGCCACTCCCCATTCAACCTTTCTGATGCTTATGAGTAAAACTTTCGTTTTGAGAAAATGGCTACGCTGACGACGTTGTTGTAAAGATTTTAATAATATTTACGTACTCCACTTACATTTTCATTTTAAAGTACATAGCACGGTTTTCAAATTAGCGGCGCATATCACCTTTTCCAACATTATATTCAAGAAGGTGGACGCGAGGGAATCATCCTGTTAAAATTATAATATACATACATATATGCCTTCTATGTGTGTTTGAGGTGCTCTTTACTAATTTTTAAATTTGTATTCTTCATTGCAACTTCTTCGCCATCGTCATCAAAAGTTTGCCGCATTTCTCCACAAAGTTGTTGTTTTCTTAATTGTTAATTGTAATGAAATTTGTAGTGAATTTCTCGCCATCTTTTACTGGTCATTGGCGAAAATCTACACCAGTACTCTGAAAATAAGATTTATGCTTTGTAAAGTACGCACATCGTTGGTTGCTCGTGCTGAATTAGCAATAACTTTCTACAACAATGACTCAACACAGTAGCGGAAATCACGTGACAATGGTGGAGCGCGCTAATGACGCGAGAAAATGGCACAGTAAAGCGTAATTGGAAAATATGGGAATAGAATGGAATGAAGTGGTCTTAATGGGATACTTTAAGGTTTTAGTATGACTAGCAAAGAAGAGTTGTAATTTATACTAGTTAAAGTGCGAGTGTTATTTGCGTGGGGATGTTAAAGATGGGTTGTAGTCAAAAATTCCGAGTTTGAACCTTTACCAAGTTGAGCTCTCTACTCTTCCAAAGACAACTCGAGAGCATTACTACGTAGTGTGACTAATTTCAATACAAGCTTCAAGCTTGTAAAGCTTTAAACTTAGCTGTGATGAAATTAGCCATATTCTATTATTAATAGAAAAAAGTGTAATAAGTGACTTATCATTTCCAAATTAGACTTATTATTTCCAAATTAAATATTCCGCCATTCCTCTTCGATGTATTAAATATAGTAGATATTTTTACAAATGGAAGTTTCATGAATTTTTCTGAGATCGTCTTTCGCTCGAAAAAATCACGAAATGAAAACTAGTTTCCATTTAAAGTTCGATACATTTTTTGCTATACCTTAAGGAATGACATAGCGGAAACACTTCCAATGATGTTAAGATCGGACGGTATTAGGTTGGTGGATGTTCGAAAGCGCGTTAAAGTTGGAGCTAGGGACTAAAAACACTTCACCGGCATACAAGTTGTGTCCACGAATTTAGTAGATCCGAGGTGGTAATGAAGGAGATGCCTCATACACTTGTCCATCATAACCGATTAGGAAGTTGTAACTAATAATAGCCAAATCCAACGAGTCGATGTCGTAACTCCAGATACTGCGTACTTGTTCAGAGCGGACCGCTTAGGTAGAGCTATGACTGCTCACGATGTATAACGGCGTAGGACTAATTAAAAGTCAAGGCAGAATGGAAACTAGCGAATTAATTAATCCAATTTCTTCTAGTTTATGAGCTTTATATCAAAAACACATAAGCTCAACTAAGAATGTGTTCCGTAAAATATACGACCCTCTATTCATGCGTTAACTTTAAGTAACATAAAAAACTAAACATCAATCTCCGTCGAAATTCTAGCTACGTCTTTCTAATGCGTACTTCCTTCACTATTACAAAATTCTTGACATTAAAACGTGGTTTGAGAAATGTAAGGTCGGGACAACTACTTTGAAACCAACATTTTAGCGCATCAACAAATGTTAATATCCCCGAAGGGACACTTGAGTCGCGTACAAACTATTGACGAACAAATGCAACTGGCTGCAAGCGGCAAACAAAGAAAGAATATCACGAGTGTTTAGTGAACTTAGGAATAGTGTAGAGTGACGTTGATGTAGTTTAAAGTTTCGCTGTTCGGTTGCTGGCATCTAGAAGCTGGCGCTTGACGGTGGTTGTTTGATGGCTGATGGCTAACAGTTCGGTCGTTTGCCATTTAGTTGCACAGTTGCTCACTATTGTTGACGAAATGCAGTCTTTTCGGTGATTTCGATGCTTGAGCTGGTTTTTGTGGTTATAACTTTCGATGAGTTCTGTAATTGAAGGCATTGCATTTACTGTGATGAAGCGATGTTCAGAAAGGTACTGCATGAGAAATTTCCAAACTTATTCGATTATAAATGATAATCAGAACCGTAATTTCTAGCCTGCCTCTGCATGTCTAAGATGGAACCAACTAGGAATATCTAGCTTAGCTTTACCTATTCAAAGGATTTACCTAAAAAGTATTGAACAAGCATTTGCTTCCTGTTAACACTGTAAGATTCAAAACCAATAACCAGTTCTACCATGTTCTCAAGAGTTGTTCTTGATTCCGCAAAATCACAAATATGCTTTGGAAAGATGTTTCTCATGGTTCAAAGACATAATTATATTTAAATTATTTCCAGTTTAAAAAAATAGCTTTGTTTCCTCCTTATGGCATAGATTAGTTAAGCCCTCTATTATTATTTTCCTGTTGAACTCAAGTAAAGCTTCCCTTTAACTAGGCGCTTTCACATTCATTACAACAGCTGTTTTGTTTTTGTTACTTGCCACAAAACTTTTAATGTGGCTAACTCAATCAAAGTTGCATTACTTTAATGGCAACAAAGTACCCAGGAAACAACAATTTCGCTGTTGAAAAATCGCGACAAAACATTGTCAATCAGCCCGGTGTCCCAACGTCGTTATATTTCCAACTCCTTCCTGCTATATCAGCGCGTCCTTGTGCCAACAGCTGCACGCGTTGAAAGTTTCAAAGTAGTTGTCACTAAAAAGTGGCAGAAAGTTCCACATTGATGTAGCTTCCAAGTGGTAGCAGCATGAGGTCAAGTTTCAATAGCTTCTAGCATTAGTGGTCGCTAAATTGTGTTGGTGCAAAGGCAGGGAGACAGCCGTCAACTCGTTCGAAGTAAATATTGTCCCTTGCAGTATTTATGTTTATTTTTCGTCATCTCTACAACTCTGTTTGCTGACATGCTCTCTCCCGCTCTCACTAGCAGTTGTCTTCGCTCTCGCTCTCATTCTCATTCTTTCTTTCATTAATTACTCCCCCCGATTTGGCATTTGCATTTCGCTTCCAACATGTTTATCTCATCGACTGTCGGCTTTTCATCACCGTCTCGCCGTCGATTTAACTAAGTTCTGCCTTTCATCGCCATCAGTTTTTTATTTTTTTCGGTTTCGTTAAGAAAAAGCTAATTACCAAGTCTAAAAATGTTGCCAATAACGTCAAAAGTACGATTTTATCAACAAAAACCTTGCAAAGAAAAACAAAAAATAACAGAAACCCATAAGCTCTTAGTAAGAAGGTAGCGTCCGTATTTTATTTTACTATATTAATATTAGATATTAAACTATTACATAAGCAACAAACTTTGATCTCTTGCCAGATTAAAACCACAAAGAGTTGGTGGTAATTAATAATTGCTTGCACGTATTAGTTGGAGCTATGGCCGGGTTGCGCCAAAAGGTTTAAATACGTAAATACACTTCTCCGACAAAGAAGAGCAGCCAAATACCAAAAGCGTAAACTTCACAAAGAAGTTTAAAGTTACCCTTTTCAGTAAAGATGAATTTAATGACTGTATGCTTGATTTATTGATTAGCGATAGCACTATTGAGGGAAATAATGACGGCGCGAAACCTTGGGAATGATTTAGTATAGAAATCGCAGGATCACGCACCAAATTTTTCCCTAGCTAAGGGACGTTTTCGGAGCATTTTGCAAGAAGAAACTTTTGCTATGAGTCGATGTGTAGAGAAAAACATTGCCCACTCTGCAGCTACATCTAGAATATTCGGACTGGAACCCTTCATTGGGATTGGTTCCTTTACCACAAAGAAGCTGCGCCGTAAGGAGGAGAGAGTAAGCACGGAAACTTAGTGACAATAACCGCAGGCATGGGCCAGACAAAGTTAATGATAGGAAACTTCCGAAAGACAAATTTTACACTCGCCACTGCAAGCTCAAAAACTTAGTGTGTTGTGAAAACTGCCGGTTTTGCGACTTGGCGCCGTAAACTCCCAAGCACCTGATTTTAAACTGCACGGCAATCTGTAGAGGCTGGTTCAAGGACTTTGCATCTATGTATTTGAATAAGAATCACATGACCGCAATAACACCCAGCAAGATTCGGGAATTTTCAGTGTGCTGGACCTATGTGAGTCGTTGTTAAAGAGAGGAGGGCGCAATAGATCTTAAATCGCGTATGCAAGACTTTCTTTTAGTTTACAGTCGTCGTTAAAACAAGAATTTCAGATTGCATATCAGAACCCTGAGAAGCCGAAGTTGGATCCCAATGGGGAAGTAGTTGAGAGAACTGAAGATTTACTTTTGTTTCAGATAAATAGCTATTGTACTAATGAAGGCTCGTTAAGCATTATTATTCTTTGGAAATAATTACTTTATTGCCGCTGCTTCTCGTTATTTTCCATTATATAGGAGTTTCTCCTGGTTGGTTAAAAATAAAGTTGCACGAGCGCTAACCGCATACGGTCGCTCTCAGCCCATTTGTGCTCCCTGATGTTAACCAAATTAGGACTTATTCAGACACTCAGTGGATACCTAATTTAGTAATTTAGTTTGAAACTACATTCTGTGTATGAATTATTAGAGAAAAAGCTCGCTCTTCTGTAGACTTTGTAAATGCAGTTTTCATAGGGCTTATAATCCCCAGCGAGCAGGCTTGTCGGCTCTGCTCCAGAAGATTAATGCGGCACTTTTTCGATAGAACTATTCAACACACCACTGCAACGTACGGCTGCACCGTTATTATGGGACGGATAACACTTTTAAAGCCAAAAGACCATGTTATAGATCCTAATTGGAGAAACGGCTAATACACAGGAGTTCTACTATTAATCACGGTGGGGTAAGGCCGTCGAGGGAAGGTAAAAACACAAAAAAATCTTGTCTAGTTGGAGGATGGAGTCATGTGTAGAAGTTCACGCACTCTGATCGCTATTCACTTGGGAGTGGCCAGAAACGATTCTTTTACAAATGACTCAAGCAGCTCACGATTTCCGGTCTTTGACCAAGTATCCTCTGGGTAGCCTAAGAACATCCGTTTGAAGGCGAGCTAAAGTGAGAAGGCGAAACATCCCCTACTTAGAGTTGTGCGCTGGGTTTTGGACCCCCACGTAAAGAACACACCAATGAAAACCAACAATCAGCCTCGGATGAGAGACCCCCCTTTTGATGACGACCATGGCAAGCGAAATAAGGACTACGAATTGAGGGCATGCACCTGGAATGTCCGGTCCCTTAATTGGGAAGGTGCCGCTGCCCAGCTGGTTGATGTCCTCGTGAAAATAAAGGCTGACATCACCTCCGTCCAAGAAATGCAATGGACGGGACAAGGACAGAGACGAGTAGGTCCTTGTGACATTTACTACAGTGGCCATATAAAGGAGCGAAAGTTTGGTGTTGGATTCGTGATGGGAGAGAAACTCCGTCGCCGAGTACTATCATTCACTCCTATGAATGAACGTCCAGCCACAATCCGCATCAAAGCGAGGTTCTTCAACATATCGCTGATTTGCGCCCACACCCCGACGGAAGAGAAGGACGATGTGACCAAAGATGCCTTTTGTGAGTGCTTGGAGCGCACTTATGAGAGATGCCCCGCCACGATGTCAAAATCGTGCTTGGCGACTTCAACGCCAGGGTGGGCAAGGAAGGTATCTTTGGCACTACGGTCGGTAAATTCAGCCTCCACGAGGAAACATCCCCAAATGGGTTGAGGCTTATCGACTTCGTCGGGGCCCGAAATATGGCATAAGAAGATACATCAAGCTACCAGGCTGTCTCCGGATCGAAAAACCACGAACCAGATCGATCATGTTGTGATAGACGAAAGACACGTCTCCAGTGTTTTAGATGTGCGTGCGCTCCGAGGTCCTAACAACGTCTCGGACCACTATATTGTTGCAGCCAAAATTCGCACCCGCCTCTGTGCAGCAAAAAACGCACGCCAACAAACACAAGGAAGGTTCGACGTCGAGAAGCTGCAATCACAACAGACAGCCGAACGATTTTCTACTCGGCTTGCACTCCTGCTCTCTGAGAGCACTCGTCAACAACTCGGTATAAGGGAACTGTGGGACGGCATTTCAAACTCCTTACGTACAGCTGCAACCGAAACTATTGGTTTTCGGAAAGCGCAAAAGAACAGCTGGTACGACGAGGAGTGCCGTGTCGCAGCGGAGAGAGACCACAACACGTGCGGGATGGGATAAATACCGAGAGTTGAAGAGGGAAGCAAGACGCATTTGTAGACAGAAAAAGAAAGAGGCCGAAATGCGTGAGTATGAAGAGCTTGATAGGATGGCCGACAGGGGTAATGCTCGAAAATTCTACGAAAAGACAGAAGGTTTCAAGACCGGAGCATACTCTTGTAGAACCCCCAAAAGTGATCTAGTCACCGATGCCCAAAAGATACTTAAATTATGGAGGGAACACTTCTCCAGCCTGCTGAATGGCAGTGAACGTACAACGCCAGGAGAAGGCGAACCCGATTCCCCAATCAATGGCGATGGAGCAGACGTTCCATTGCCCGACCATGAAGAAGTTCGAATAGCAATTGCCCGCCTGCAGAACAACAAAGCGGCAGGGGCCGACGGATTGCCGGCCGAGCTATTCAAACACGGCGGCAAAGAACTGGTAAGGAGCATGCATCAGCTTCTTGGAAAATATGGTCGGACGAAAGCATGCCCAACGATTGGAATTTAAGTGCGCTATGCCCAATCCTTAAAAAAGGAGATCCCACAATCTGCGCCAACTACCGTGGGATTAGCCTCCTCAACATCGCATATAAGGTTCTGTAGAGCGTATTGTGTGAAAGATTAAAGCCTACCGTCAACAAACTTATTGGACCATATCAGTGTGGCTTTAGACCTGGTAAATCAAACACCGACCAGATATTCACCATGCGCCAAATCTTGGAAAAGACCCGTGAAAGGAGAATCGACACACACCACCTCTTCGCCGATTTCAAAGCTGCTTTCGACAGCACGAAAAGGAGCTGCCTTTATGCCGCGATGTCTGAATTTGGTATCCCCGCAAAACTAATACGGCTGTGTAAACTGACGCTGAGCAACACTCAAAGCTCCGTCAGGATCGGGAAGGACCTCTCCGAGCCGTTCGATACCAAACAAGATTTCATACAAGGCGACTCCCTATCGTGCGACTTTTTCAATCTGCTGCTGGAGAAAATTATTCGAGCTGCAGAACTGAATCGAGCAGGTACAATCTTTTATAAGAGTGTACAGCTGCTGGCGTATGCCGATGATATTGATATCATACCTTTGCGCGTTGGCCACGGCGAATATCGCATTCGATGGAACAATGAGCTGTACGAGATATACGATGACATTGACATGGTTCAGCGAATTAAAAGACAGCGGCTACGCTGGCTAGGTCATGTTGTCCGGATGGATGAAAACATTTCAGCTCTGAAAGTATTCGACGCAGTACCCGCCGCGGGAAGCAGAGGAAGAGGAAGACCTCCACTCCGTTGGAAGGACCAAGTGGAGAAGGACCTGGCCTCGCTTGGAATATCCAATTGGCGCCAAGTAGCGAAGAGAAGAAACGACTGGCGCGCTGTTGTTGACTCGGCTATAATCGCGTAAGCGGTGCCTACGCCAGTAAAGAAGAAGAAAGTTGACGGATATCAAGGATCTTTTCTATTAGCCAGGATAGGCCATTAAGATTCCCCACTCTCGAGTTTATCGACTGATGTAAAGAAGTCTCTGAGATGGGCCCTATCCTATGCGTTGCCATGAGTAGATAGTAATTTATGTATTTTCTTCACAATCGCAACATTTAGTTTTTAGAAAAGCTTTTTCAAGATTACCACATTTGATTCTGGATAGCGGCTTCAAGGTCTTATAATTACTTTTAAACCAGCATATTAAAATAAAAAGGATTGAACTTAATCTGAAATTGTCGAAAATGAAATGGCTAATTGGGCGAAGGTCAAACCTATCCATACACAGCAAATCATATGGTGCGCAACAGTGGGGATGTGCCAATGACGGCAGTAATAATATTATGCAAAGTTTTCAAAACAAGGAGCAAAGAGGCATTGAAAATGCTCCCTGGTACTGCATAAATGCTGACATTCATCGAGATCCAAGGATGAATACAGTCGCCGAAGAAATAAGGAGTTAAGCAGATGCCCACTACCAAAGGATTAATGAAGATGTGAACGAGGAGGCGAGAAATCTTCTTTCAGAAACATGCCGCTCTAGTCGATTATGTCGAAAAAAACCACATAGCTTAGTTTACAAGCTAAAATATGAAGAAATTAATTACATACCGTATATGTAATAATATTACTATTAATCTCTATATAATTTGTTTTTAAGTTATTCAAATCAAGTTGCTCGTTAGTTTTTGAAACTAGTTGTAGTGATATCAAACATTGTTAACGTTTTAAAATGTTCGAAAAAAAACCAAAAAAAAAACACCATTTTTAAGCATACATTTTAAGGTGCTTCTTATAAATAAATTAATAAATCTCAAGCAAGAGTTACAGACCTTTTAGTTAATTATAAATAGCAATTGAGAGAACCACCTTAGGTAAAGTGAGCGCAGCCACAACTTTGCAGTTTTTTTCTCAAGGTTTCTGATCTCTTAAAAGGCCTTTGTTATAGTAGTTTGCCTGAGACACTTACGATTGTTGAGTTTCCGATGAAGCTTTTAACAAGAGAAAATATGTTTCATAAAGCTCTGAACCTCGTGGCCGGCTAAAACTCCGCAAGACTTTAATGCGAGTTTAAAATTCCGAAAATCGCTCGATCCAGCATAACCATATATCCTCAAAAAATTTAATTATAACCAGTCATGGTGTTTTTGCTGTAAGCACATTTCATTACCGTTACTTGCGCACACGTTATGGAAGATTTTTCAATTTTATGCCACGTAAACGCCGCCCCCTTTGCCACTGTTAAGTAAGCAGTTATTTATAAACTGTTATATATTGTACTAGCTGCTACCCTGTGCGCTTCGCTACACCTAAATCGATTAAAACTCTTAAGGGTTTTTACTTTGTGTTTTATTTATTGTTGTGTAACTGTTACTTATTTATAAAACATTTATAAAACATACTAGCTGCTAACCTGTGCGCTTCGCTACACCTAAATCGATAAAAACTCTTAAGGGTTTTTACTTTGTGTTTTATTTATTGTTGTAAAACTGTTACTTATTTATAAAACATTTATAAAACATATTGGTATACAACATTTTTGGTTTTTATGGCGCGGCATGGTATGGTGTTCCCACTCTTGAGCATGCGACGAAAAATAGGCCGTGGGAGAAGCACGGTTCTTCCAAATTGACGCCGCACACTTGAAACGTTTGCCCTTGCGATTTGTTGATGGTCATCGCAAAGGCAAGACGTACTGGGAACTGCAAGCGCTTAAATTCAAACGGCATGTTCGCTGGAATCATGGGAATGCGTGGCAAGAGTACAACTTCACCTGCTGCCTTGCCATTTAGTATTGTTGCTTCAATCAAATTTGGCCACAATTTTTTGACTGAAAGTCTTGTGCCATTACACAAAGACGGCGGCTTCAGATTTCGTAGAAGTATAATGGGTGAACCGACTTTCAGGACCAAACGATGCGGTGGCAGACCGGTGGGATCCAAAGAATTCAAGAATTCAGTTGGATAATTGACTACTTCATCTTGATTCAAAACGCTATCAATCGGTGTATATGTTGTAGCTTCTCCTGGCAGTTTTTCTTGAATGGCAAAATTGATTTCGTTGACGTGTACATTTTTCGGTGCCAATATTGCGCGTTCACTTAAATAATCGTTGCGTTGATAGTGTTGAACAATATTCGGAAATACACTTTCAATCAATTCTTCTTTTGATTGTAAAAGTGTACAAAAGTTGTTCGGCAATGTGAGCAAACCGGTATCATCGATTGATATTTTTCGGTGCCAATATTGCGCGATCACTTAAATAATCGTTGCGTTGATAGTGTTGAACAATATTCGGAAATACACTTTCAATCAATTCTTCTTTCGATTGTAAAAGTGTACAAAAGTTGTTCGTCAATGTGATCAAACCGGTATCATCGATTGGTATTTTGCCTTCGCCAATGTCCAACAACTGCTTCGAAAATGCCGCTGGGGATCGATCATTTTGCAATTGGACTCGCATGTTGATGGTAAGAGTCAGCCTTTGAACATGTCTCCACAAAACTGACGATTTTAAACATGCGTCTATTTCGTCGGCAGGAGTTGATCGAGGAATGACTGGCAAAGTTTGCCGAAAATCTCCGGATAATAAGACTAATGCTCCGCCAAAAAGTTGTTGCTTTTGGCGTAAATCTTGCATTGTTCTATTGAATGCTTCTAATGACTTTTTGTTAGCCATTGGGCACTCATCCCATAGAACTATTCCAGCTTCTCGCAAAACTTTTGCCATTGTTGAATTCCTCGATATGTTGCACGTTGGTATTTCAACGACTTGGATCGCTGAACGATCGCTAATGCCTTATTCGCAATTGTATGGCACAGATCTTCAACCAATATCAAATCATCATTATACATTTGTAATGTATATAGCAAGTCTGCGTCCGATGCTCGATTACACGCCAAAATTAATAAGTCCTCGGTCATGCAGTCTTTGTACTTATTCCACAGTTCTTGCGGATTTGACGGAAGGCATGTAGATATTATTATGGCGAATAGTACGCGTATTTGTTTTGGATGAGATGTGAGTGATGCGTCATGAAGTGCGGTGTCCCAATGCATATCACCTTCTAACAAATGCAATCGCTGGCATGCTTCACGATACGCCGCACACAACTGACCGTCAACAGTTTTCAAATCATCAAATGATCTTGGTCCGCGCACGTTGACTAATAGCAGACGCAAATAGAAACATTCGGCGTTGTTCGGAAGGATGGTGTAAATGCGTCCTATGGCATGGGTTTTACGGACATTTGGATAACCGTCAACACGCTCCCATTGCTTTCGTCGTTGAAATGTTTTCGATGATGGATTCCAAGTGAAATATTGTGGTATTTCGGAATATAGCAATGTTCTTGCAAATTCATCGTTTTCACGCAACTCGAAAAAGGTAGTTAGTGTTGTCCCCGGTGGTCGTGCTGCGCTCTGTTGTACATTGTCTGCAGTGAAATAAACGCGTTGACCATTTTCGAGATGAACTGCCAAATGAAGAACAACGGGATGCCGGTCGTGTATTGGGAACCATAAAATGCGCCATACCGCTTCGTTGCTGCCCATTTGGTATTGCTGAATTTAATCGATTCTCTGATAATCAACCACTCCGAAAACTGCCATATCACTGCCCTTATTTACGTATTTGCAGATGTATTTGATCGATTTGACAGAGTTGCAATATTCTACATTGATGTGCGCTTCGAAAAATTTTGACAACAATGGTGAATACGGCACGACCCAACGATTATCAACATCAACGTCTAGATTCCGAACTTTTATGACCGTTGAATTACCGCCATCTCCAGCGGATCGACGCCGCTATAATGGATATCCGTCATTTCCAGTTATTGTATCATCAACTAAAGCTCTAGGATAGCGCTTTGAACACTTATTGTCAATCATGCATGGTGACGTTGGATTAATAGCGCCGCAATGGCCGTGGATCATGTTTTTTGTTACAACGTCGAACAATTGTGGGTCGATTGCTTCATCTGGAATTTCCGCTGAGATGACTTTATCAATCTGATCTGGTCGTATTTTGCGAACTAACAAAATCAAGATGTGTGCATGCGGTAATCCTCTTTTCTACCATTCGATCGAGTGCATCCAGCATCGAACTTCTCCAAAAACACGAAGTTTCACAGTTAAATCCATCATTGCTTTTTGCTTTTCCCTGAATACACGTGCTGTTAAGTCGAGACGATCAGTTGTTGATTGACCAGGGAACAAATGGCATTTGATGTCATTCCACTTGGGATTGCACGTGAACGTGATCCGGTCTGCCGTAATGGCGCACATACGACATCGCATCTTGCGCATACTCGTGCATATGGCGCGGACTGCCGATGTATGTGGCTGGCAATATTGTCAGACGTCCAATGCTATTCACATTTGCATCATTCATTACGGCATCTCTCAAATGGATGTACTCTTCAGAACGCAATTTCGCTTGGTTGAATAGAATAAAGTTGACACTTTCGGTCTCGATCTTCGCATACATGTCAACCAAATATTGATGGAAAAGCCAATACACAAAATATTGAATCGTAAGTAACATTTTTTCTCAGAAATTGTACTTTTTTACCAGTAGTTGGATTTATCAATCGCATATTGATGTGATAGCCGTCATCACCTCTTCGGAATAATATTGGATACTGTAATGCATAATAACTACGGTGTAGCCCGGAAACACGCTGAAGTTGTTCGTTTCTACGGTGCAGTACAATATCTTGCGATTCAAACTGTTCGCCAACAATGACGAATGCCACCTCATCGATTGTTGGTGCGTTGAATCGTCTGGCATGCTGCCCCATCGGCATTTTGCCTGCTCTGATGACGATTCGATGGTTATCAGACAGCATGCGGTCCAATGCGATTTTGAACAATCGAATCAATTCACTGTGTTCATGGAGAAATCTTTGCAAATTTAGTACGATTTCTCGCCTTGTGCCGGTCGCAACTTTACATCGTTGATTTAGTTGGTCAGTTTCATTACCGATGAAATATGTTTGCAAAGTTGATAGTCGGCATAGGCAAATGGTATGAGCGAGCCTGCTCGATGGTATATTTGTCCCTGAATCTGTAGAATAAAAATGTCAAATGTTTCACTGGAAATTCCATGAAAAGTAATCACCTTGAACGTCGGCATAAATGGATTTCTAATGATCTTTGTGGCACCAAAAGAAGTCATTTGAAAGCATGTATTGTATGCTTGTATGTTCTGCAAGAAATGCTTAGACGTCGGCGATTCTCCAGTGAGCAAGGAATGTAATGGTTCTAGTGGCGGTTCCAATGCAGGCAGTTTCACTTTGTCACTGGAGCAGCACATTCCAGCTGTTTCTCCTCGAAACTACGCTGCATTGCAATGCGTACAAATAATATCCATTGCTCCGATGGCACCATGCAGGCTGTAGTCGCAGTCAGGATCGTAGTGAAAGCCAACATGTTCCATTTGATCGCGAAGGCGGAGCGGAACTCGGCCTTGATTGTGGGCGAATTCAACTCTAATCTGTGCACGCCGCTTTCTGTACGCCGCTCTACCTCGGGCATTCACTTGAGCGCGCTGCTCTTCGCTTTGATTTCTTCTTCATATTGACATTCGACGTGAATTACTCGTATGCCTGCCAACAGTATTACGTTGGCGTAGTCGGGGCATTTTCTAGAGTATGCATATTTGAAGTACATAAAAAAAAATGGAAAAATTAACCTTAAACTACATCTTAGACTATGTATTTTACCCATACACGCATATGCAATAAGACCCACCAACAGTGTATTTGCAAACCGCATGGAAGCACTTACGAAACAATAACAATACTCACTGGCTTTGTGTGTGTTGCACGGTCAGCAGAAAAACACAAAATCGGTTCGAATAAATGTAGCAAATCGATGGAATTAAATCTGGAAAAAACACACAATGTTGAAACACTTTTTTTTTACACACACGGCGCATTTTCAAGCGACAATCGAACCGTATGGCATCACATACGAAACAACAACAATACTCACTTGCTTTGTGTTGTACGCAGAATGTTAATCACGTTGAAATCTGAGAAAAATACACACAATGTTGAAACATTTTTTTTGTACACTCAGTTCATTCGGAACACTAACGTTCTGTATGTCTTGTTAGCTTGACAGTCCATAGAAAGAACGAATGACAGGCAAAAAGGATCAACATGCGATGTCAATGTTTTTTATTGTTGTTTCTGTTTATTAGTGAAAGGCATTTGACAGGACTGCCAATCTTGCAGCAAAACATTATTTCATGAGAATTTGTATCATTTTTTTTTTTTTTTGTGCAAAACGTGTAATGATACACACATTAAATTTCTTATGTGCACCCTCCAAACAGACCCCAATCACCTCTGAAAATTTCATTGAAATCGGGCAAGGGGTCTAGGAGGAGTATGCGAATAGGAAGTTTTGCCACTTTATTTTATATATAGACTAGCTGACCCCGCAGCCGTTGTCCTGCGTGAAATTATGTATTTTGAAATGAAAAGAAAGTTAAATTCATCATTTAATTTGTGGTGGTTTTTTTTTTTTGTTTTCAATGTAACGCAGCTTTATAAACAACATTTTTGGGTTTCTGTTCCGGTGTACATAAAAGATGGTTTTCCAATACGTGAGCACGCCACGGCCGTGTGAAAAACATAGCATTTCCAAATTTATGCCTCACACTATGCGACTATCTTTAGGTCCTGTTGATTGTCATCTCAAATAAAATTTTCACTGGAAACGGAATAGGTTTGAACTGAAATGGGAAATCGTTAGAACTCATAGGAACTCGTAGAATCAAGCATTCTCCCCCTTGCATTCGATAGGTGCGTCACAATCAGTCGGGTTCCATTACACAGTTTCGGCACATGAAGATTGCGAATCATAATAACGACGGATCCAACTTTGAGACGCAAATGATGCGGTGGCATACCAAGCCTGTCCAAAGAGTTTAGAAATACCACTGGATAATTCGCGGCGTTGTCTTCATTGTCAAGATGATCGATCGATTTGTATGAGCGCAAGTCCCCCAGAATTTGACTTTGAAACTTCCAGTTTAAGTCAACAACATCGGTATTTTTGGCAGCTACCATTGCACGTGCACTTAAGGAATCGTAGTTGCGATAATTTGGCCAATGTCCGAACATTTGTGATGAGTTCATCTTTCGAACCACCGGAAGTATCAACCGAAATTTTACCATTTCCAATTTTTAGCGAAGACGATGTAAACTGTCTTCGGCAATTCGATTTTTGTTCGTATCGCATAATAGACGCGGATTTGAAGGCTGATATGTCGAAATGATTATCGCGAAAAGTGTGCGAACTTCATTTTCATTCCAGTGATTAACGTGTTCCAGGAATTGTAATTGCTGGCTTACTTCTCCAAAACTTGCACACATCGAACCATTCACAGTACGCAATGACTCAAATAAAGTTGAACCGCGTACATTAATCAATAGCAACCGAAGGTAGAAACAATCGTCGTTTTTCGGGTGGATTGTATAAATTCGTCCCAATCCATTAGTTGATAAGACACGTGGATGTCAATCTACTGGTTGACCTTGCTTTTTGCGTAACTATTTCTTCGACGATGCATTCCATGCATAATATCAAGGTATTTCTGAATAGAACAATGTTCTCACAAACAGATGACTGACGAAAGTTGAGAAAAAACTCGTCAATGTTAATTTTGTTGCTGGCGATGTTTCCACTGGCCAAACTGTATTCTCTGGATTGAAATACACTCTTTGGCCATTCTCCAAATTAACTGCGAGACGCAAAACTGTCGTAAAACTTTCATGAATTGCAAAAGTAAATATCCTACAAAGCCCTTTATTGCAGTTCACGTATGGACCGTATGGTTTAAGACCAATAACCGCCATGTTGTTTCCTTTGGTGACGTACTTTCAAACGTATTTTATCGATTTCACTAAACTGCAAAACTAAACACTGATATGAGTTTTGAATATGAATTAAATAATAATGGTGAATATAGTACGGTCCATGTGTTGTCAACTTTGATATTCACTTTTCTAAGTTGAATGCTGAATGTTCTGCCATTGTCGTCTGGTGACCGACGCCGATAGATTTGATATCCATCATTTCCAGTTTGTGTTTCCGAAAGAAAAGCACGTGGATATTGTTTCGTGCACTTATTGTCAGACATACAAACCGAAAAGGGATTGTAGTGTCCGCAAGGTCCATGCACCATTTTGGTTTCCACCACTTTATTTACTTGGATGGCAAAAAGAACACCGACCGATATTAGGGTGACCTCTTGTGAAACACACGTAAAGTTTTCACTGAATAATTTTCAATAATTTTTCTTTTGAATAGCCGGAATAAAAAAGCAAGCGACCGAAATTGAACTATTAAAATAATTTACAAATCAAAATATTGAAAAACAAAACAAACAAAAATTGAAAAAAAAATGTTTATGGAAAAAAGTTACTTTTTGGAATTATCCAATTTGCTGACTTTTCATGAAAAATTTAAGATATTTTTATTTCTAAACCTTCCTTGATCCACAACGAACAACGTCTTAAAATTTCATCAATATTGGTTCAGCCGTTCTCTTAGCGTTACTAACGAACAAACATTCATTCGTTTGTATGAGAAAAAGAAAAGGGCTGTTTTTAGGGGTTTTCCGGCAATTATTCGAAATTTTTTTCCGCAGAAACCATCTCTGAACCTCAACGAACAATTTAAAAAAATAATTATCAAATTTGGTTCAGTCGTGTGAAAGTTATGAGCGTAGATACATTTTGACGATTCATTTTTATTTATATAGATACTAGCTGACCCCGCAGCCGTTGCCCTGCGTGAACTTATGTGTTTTGAAATGAAAAGAAAGTTGAATTTATATTGTGTTGAAAATCATTAATTTTTTTTTAATGTAGCGTAGCTTGATAAATAAATTTTTTTGTTTTCTGTTCTGGTGCGTAAATATACAGAGAAGATGGGTTTCCAACTCGTGAACACGCCACGAATATCTGGTCGTGTGAAAAACATGACTTTTCTAGATTTATGCCACACTTCTATCTATCTATCCTTTTGTCCTGTTGATTGCCATCACAAATGAAATTTTCTCTGGAAACGGAATATGTTTGGAATGAAATTACTGTCCCCTTATATTCAGTAACTGCGTCACAATTATTGGGGTTCTTTACACAGTTTTGGTAAATAAATGAAGATTGTGAAACATTCTAATGACAGTTCTAACTTTGAGATGCAAATTATGCTGCGACATACCAAGCATATCCAAAGAATTTAGAAATTCCACTGGATAATTCACGGCTTTGCCTTCATTGTCAAGACGATCGATCGATTTGAATGAGCGCAAACCCTTCTGAATTTGACTTTGAATCTTCCAGTATAAGTCATTAACATCGGTATTTTTGGCAACTAAAACTGCGCGGGCTCTCAAGCAATCGCAGTTATGACAATTTGCTATTGTTGGGATAAACGTGATAAGTTGTTCTTTCGTTGAAGTGAATTGACAATAGGCAGGAAAAATTTATATCAAACCAATGGAAGTATCAATCGAAATTTGCCCATTTCCAATCATTAGCGAATACAATGTAAAATGTCATCGACAATATCATTTTTTCGTATCCCTTAATTGACACGAATTTGAAGGATGATATGTCGAAATGGTCTTCACGAAAAGTATGCGAACTTCAGTGGCATGCGGAGTAGCTATCGCATCGCCCATCATTTGATTCCAGTTATTATCATGTTCCAGTAATTGTACTTGCTGGCTTGCAAACACTCTACCATTCACAGTACGCAATGACTTAAATGAAGTTGAACCGCGAGGCGCACCATAGTCGAAAAACTTTCATGAAATGCAAAAGTAAATATCCTACAAAGCGCTATATTTCAGTTCACGTATCGACCCATTTGATACTTACTGATCTCATCTCCTTCAAGGCCAATAATCGTAATGCTGCTTTCTTTGGTGATGTATTTGCAAACGTATTTCAGTGATTTCACCAAACTGTAATACTCAAGTTTTGAATGTGAAGTAGACAACAGTGGCGAATATAGTACGATCCATGTGTTGTCAACTTCGATATTCACTCCTCTAAATTGAATGCTAAATGTTCTGCCATTGTCGTCTGGCGAGCGACGCAGATACAGTGGATATCCATCATTTCCAGTTTGCGTTTCCTGAAGAAATGCACGTGGATAGTGTTTCGTGCATTTACTGTCAGACATACAAACCGAAGAAGGATTGTGGTGTTCGCAATGTTCATGAACTATATTGGTTTTTACTACTTCGTATAATTCTGGATCTATCTCTGGTTCAGGAATTTCCGCAAAAATGATTGCATCAATTTAATCTAATGTAACCACCATCCACCATCCAAAAAAGAAGAAGCGGCAAACCTCTTCTTTGCCCCTCAACAGAGTACATACAGCATCTAACAGATCGTTGCTTCAAGATAAAGTCCATCAAACATCGTAACTGTTGATTGAAAAGTCGTGTTGTGACATCGTGACGATCGCTGAGTAGCGGTCCATAATTCAGCACGTACTATATGTCATCGCATCCTGGGAGTACTTCCTGCATTGCCTTGCCTTAGGCTGCCATAAATTGATGCCAAACAGAACGCCGACCGATATTAGCGCGACCTCTTCGTGGCTTCGTAACAAATTTCAATCTGTAATTGATCTTTTTATGTGAAACACGCATAAAGTGTTCATTGAATAATTTTCAAAAATTTTTCATTTGTATAGCTGGATTAAAAAAGCAAGCGACCGAAATTGAACGATTCAAACAATTTACAAATCAAAATATTGAAAAACAAAACAAACAAAAATTGAAAAAAAATTATATGAAAAGAAGTTTTTTTTGAAATTGTCCAATTTTCCGACTTTTCCTAATTAAAAGTATTAGGTATTTCTTTTCTAAACCTTCCCCGATCCACAACGAACACATTAAAAAAACAATTATCAAATTTGGTTCAGTCGTATGAAAGTTATGAGCGTACATACATTTTGGCGATTCATTTTTATTTATATATGTACATATGTAGATATGTAGATATACTATGTATGTACATAGATGTAGATTCCAAGTTATGTATATACTTTTAAAAATAAATATAATTTAGGCACAGTTCAAATTGGAAACTAATAGTTTGTTTGTGGTGGATCCCGGTTTCATGGCAGAAAATGAAACTTCAACTTCCAGCACATATACGGTTCATGCACATGAACAGCTGCTGCAAACACACTAGTTGACAGATCGCGCTAGTTTTTGGCATCATAATTAAAGACAGTTTTACCAACCAAGGAAAAAAATTTACCTGTCTTCTGTAAAAGCGGGAGATAAGTTGGGGAAATAAAGAATTCCCGATACTTTCTTGACAAGGCGTACATCCCATATCGTTACAAACTACTGTGCCCAAAAAATAAGGTGACATTGTATTTATTTTGAAAATTCTTTATTTATTCTTCCAAATCAATTTCATTCCCTTCAAAGTAATCACCTCCTGATGCAATGCACTTATCCCAACGGATTTTCCAATCTTCAGTTCCGTCTTCGCTGCGGCTTGAATCTCCTCTATCGTATAAAAGCGGTGTCCCCAGAGCGGTCGTTTGAGCTTGGTGAACGGCCGGTAATCGCACGGCGCCAGATCAGGTGAATACGGTGGTTGCGAAACGATATGGGTTGAGTTTTTGGCGAAATGATCACGAATTACGAGGGCAGTATGGGATGATGATGATGTGGTAGTTAATGAATGAATTTAACAAAGGAAAATATATTTACACTAAAAAACCTATTAGTCTGCTTTTAAAATAGCCGAAAAACACAAAATGATTGCTGTGCCAATACTTATGTGCGGCACTGTATATGTAGATGTAAATATGTATATATGTATATGTATATATGTATGTATGTCAACTCGCTTGTGTAATCACACGAATCTCCTTGTAGCACAACGAGAATTCGCTGCCTGAAAACTTGCAGCGTTTAACAACTTTTTCACCTTACGTTTATTTGTGTCAACTGATACTTTACCTGATTTCTTTATAGCTACGCTTCTTCGCAACTTTGTTTTTGCTTTTGCGATATACATATGTCGCTCATTAACTACGCACAACAACAAAAGACATTGCAAAAAGGAACAACAACAAAGAAAATGTAGCCCCAGCATAAGATTGTTTTTGTTGTTGTTTGTTGTCACATTTTTCGCATTTTGTTTTTGTATGTTACTATTTTCATTGTTGTTGCTCTGCACATATGCATATAGGTATACCGCGAAAAATATTTCATGCATTTTTCATCGAAATGCACATAACAATCCCAAATACGCTGGTGGCGCTACCAGCTACAGCAGAATACCAAAAAATTGTGCAAACAAAAAACATGCTTGGGACAAAAAATAGTAAGAATGCCTGCTGATGTACTTGTATATAAAACAGCAACATTTATATGTATGTGTGTATCTAAACGTGCAACATATTGAAACATGTTGCATGCAAATCAGCCACCGAGCACCCCAAGCAATTTTGCGGTAGTTTGGCGTTGCTTTTTGCGATGCTTGGCCTCCAGCACTGAGTCAGTTAAGTGGGATTTGAGGCGAGGAGCTTGTGCTGAGAGGTAAAGAAGGGACAGCGGACACACACCTTGGGCCGTGAAGCTATTGTAAGTAATAGCTGGTGCAAGTTATTGTCCTTAGCGCAAGCGCGATTGGATTGGTAACAACGAATTTGCTTGAAAATATAGAGGAGCCGGTAGGCCTTAAATCTGCCCCTCCAACCTCTTGCGTAATATAACAAGCAGAAGTTCAAACGAGTGAATAAAGAGTTTTCTAATAACCGAAAATAGAGAGCAGTTTATTTCAAGTTAAAAATTTGCCTTAGGTTAGCGATTAACTTGTCATACTTTCGAATGGCGTGGATTCGACAAATAACAGACCTAAATTTTTGGGATTAGCGTAACTGAAATGTGACTCCAGCCTTTTTGTCAAGAGCGTTTTGGGAATAAGGATAACGGTAATTCCATTATATATTTATTTTTCTATTGTTCCGCGATATATATACACTCTGACATCCCTGAACTAATGAAATCGTTCCTTGCAACCCAACAATGCCAGCGCTTAAATAACGGTCTAAAGTGGAGGAGGATGGAGTCATGTGTAGGAGTTCATGCAAGTGGGGAAAGTTCTATGATCGCCATTAACTTGGGAGTGACCAGAAACGATTCTTTTACATATGACTCAAGCAGCTCACGACTTTCGGTCTTTGACCAAGTATCATCTGGGTAGCCTAAGAAAAACCGTTTGGAGGCGAGCTAAAGTGAGAAGGCGAAACATCCCCTCCGCAGGGTTGTGCTCTGGCTTTGGGACCCGCCACGTAAAAAACACCCCTAATGAAAAGGAACGACAAGCCTCGGATGAGAGACCCCCCTTTTGATGACCACCATGGCAAACGAAATAAGGATTACGAATTGAGGGCATGCACCTGGAATGTCCGGTCCCATAATTGGGAAGGTACCGCTGCCCAGCTGAATGATGTCCTCGTGAAAATAAAGGCTGACATCACCTCCGTCCAAGAAATGCGATGGACGGGACAAGGACAGAGACGAGTAGATCCTTCTGGTATTTACTACAGTGGCTTTATAAAGAAGCGCCAGTTTGGTGTGGGATTCGTGGTGGGAGAGAGACTCCGTCGCCGAGTACTACCATTCACTCCAGTGAATGAACGTCTCGCCAAAATTCCGCATCAAAGCGAGGTTCTTCAACATATCGGTGATTTGCGCCCACGCCCCGACGGAAGGGAAGGACGATGTGACCAAATATGCCTTTTGAGAGCGCTAGGAGCGCACTTATGAGAGCTGACCCCGCTACGATGTCAAAATCGTGCTTGGCGACTTTAACGCCAGGGTGTGCAAAGAATGTATCTTTGACACTACGGTCGGTAAATTCAGCCTCCACGGCGAAAAATCCCCAAATGTGTTGAGGCTGATCGACTTCGCCGGGGCCCTAAATATGGTTATCTGTAGTACTAGATTCCAGCATAAGAAGATTCATCAAGCTACCTGGCTGTATCCGAATCGAAAAACCACCAACCAGGTCGATCATGTTGTGATAGACGGAAGACACGTCTCCAGTGTTTTAGATGTGCGTGCGCTCCGAAGTCCTTACATCGACTCGGACCATTAACTTGTTGCAGCCAAGATTCGCGCCGCCTCTGTGCAGTAAAACACGCACGCACAACAAGGAAGGTTCGACGTCGAGAAGCTGCAATCACAACAGACAGCCGAACAATTTTCTACTCGGCTTGCACTCCTGCTTTCTGAGAGCACTCGTCAACAACTCGGTATAAGGGAACTGTGGGACGGCATTTCAAACTCCTTACGTACAGCTGCAACCGAAACTATTGGTTTTCGGAAAATGCAAAAGAACAGCTGGTACGACGAGGAGTGCCGTGTCGCCGCGGAGAGAAAATAGGCTGCCTACCTCGCAACGTTACGAGCGACTACAACACGTGCGGAATGGGATAGATAAAGAGAGTTGAAGAGGGAAGCGAGACGCATCTTCAGACAGAAAAAGAAAAAGGCCAAAATGCGTGAGTATGAATACGTGAGAACAAAAAATGCGGCGGCTTACAGAAGGTTTCAAGACCGGAGCATACTCTTCTAGAACCCCCAAAGGTGATCTAGTCACCGATGCTCAGAGTATACTTAAATTATGGAGGAAACACTTCTCCACCCTGCTGAATGGCAGTGAACGCACAACGCCAGGAGAAGGCGAACCCGATTCCCCAATCAATGGCGATGGAGCAGACGTTCCATTGCCCGACCATGAAGAGGTTCGAATAGCAATTGCCCGCCTGCAGAACAACAAAGCGGCGGGAGCCGACGGATTGCCGGCCGACCTATTCAAACACGGCGGCGAAGAGCTTGCATCAGCTTCTTTGTAAAATATGGTCGGACGAAAGTATGCCCAACGATTGGAATTTAAGGTTATGTTCGGACCGACAGCGAAAACATGTTTTCGTGGGAAAAAGTGGTTTTCGCACGAAAACTTGTGTTTTCGTCCATGTAAAATCTGTCAAACGAAAACACAGTTTTCGCTGAAAACTGCTTAAAAACTTACATTCCACTCATAATAATCGGTGCCTGCTCTAGTTTAATCGACTTTTTTGGAAGACATATTTTGCCGGCCCTAAATTGTCACATGATATTTGTTTACATTCCATATACAAATGCAGCTGCTCACTGTTAAGGGGATTCTATTGTTCTTGCAAAACCCTTGCACGGTGCACCAATTGCAGAATTTTCTTCTTGGTGCAACGGCACAACAAACACACCCAAAAATTTATTTGCAATGGCTGTAAAATATGTCAGACCAAAACCCATGTTTATTTTCGTGCCGTCATATATCACTTGGCCTTGCATATTTCGGTATAGGATTTTTGCATTTTGTGTCATCTTGAAAGAGTAAGAGAATCCCCTTATTGATAGTTGTCAGTGAAAACTCAGCGAAAACACAAATTGTCGGTCCGAACGACTTACGTTCCACAACATACAAATGTGTTTTCAAAATGTTTTCAATGTCGGTCCGAACATAGCATAAGTGTGCTCTGCCCAATCCATAAAAAAGGAGACACCACAATCTGCGCCAACTGCCGTGCGTATGAGGTTCTATCGAGCGTATTGTGTGAAAGATTAAAGCCCACCGTCAACAAACTGATTGGACCCTATCAGTGTGGCTTTAGACCTGACAAATCAACAACCGACCAGATATTCACCATGCGCCAAATCTTGGAAAAGACGCGTGAAAGGATAATCAGGCACACACCACCTCTTTGTCGATTTCAAAGTTGCTTTCAACAGCACGAAAAGGAGCTGCCTTTATGCCGCGATGTCTGAATTTGGTATCCAGATATTCACCATGCGCCAAATCTTGGAAAAGACACACACCACCTCTTCGTCGATTTCAAAGTTGCTTTCGACAGCACGAAAAGGAGCTGCCTCTATGCCGCGATGTCTGAATTTGGTATCCCCGCAAAACTAATACGGCTGTGTAAACTGACGTTGAGAAGCACCAAAAGCTCCGTTAAGATCGGAAAGGACCTCTCTGAGCTGTGACTACGAAGAGAAATAATGTAAATAATCAATTTTTTTTTAAAGCAATGATTCTGATTTTACCTGAAAATCGACTAGACTAATAAAAAAATGCGTTCATTATTTGGAAAATATTTAAAAGAACACGGTTTTATTTCAAAATACTGTTTGATGATCTTTTGTTTTGATAAATATTAATCAATGTGATTTCTTAAGTGGCAAAAACAGCTGTTTTTTTTCATCTTTCCAAAGGCAGAGAGAACGGGATGATTAGTGAATGTAATTAAATGTAATCTAATCTCTTTAAATTTTCGGTCTGAACATGGTATTAGTTACTGTCACTGGCAACCACTTCAGCGCCCAATTGTCGTTGCAGGGGCTCCGTTGCTCTTCGCTGATCTTTTCGTTGACCATTTCTAGTCATTAACGTGGCTCAGAAAAGTTAGCATAATGTTTGCAAAGTCTCTACTATTTTACTGACTTTATTATGGAAAAGAAAGTCGTGAAATAATATGAAATCTGGTAAAAGCTAGAGAAAATGTGTTTGGAAAAATTAATATGAACTCATAAAAAGTTATGAATTTAAAAAGATACAATAATTTTCCGGGACTAGTTTTCTGGGACTAAATTTCTGGATCCCGAAAAATTACGACATTTAGGGTGAGTAGAAGATGGCAGGCCTCAAAACGTAAGCGATTTTCTGGTACTCCAGAAATTCTACTGAATGAAAGTTATAGAAACTTAAAGTAACACTTCGAAAGCTCAAAAGCTCAGGTTAACCATTGAGTACTCCTTCAAAACGACCCGAAAAAGACAAATATTTTTCTTGGGGAAATATAAGATTTTATTCACCTCAATATTTATACGTTTAAATATCAGCGTTAGTTACGAGAACTGAACCCATACAAATAAGTTTCCCTAATTCCATTGCTCTAAACACTTCACTGCTAATTCATACATTTTCAATGCCCAGTCACATAAGCAATATCCTGCAATAGTCAATCAAAATCGTACACGACGACACAATTACGCTTAGCTAGTTCCTCCAAGGGACAAACTTATTAACTTCCGAGTTTCATTCATTCATTTCACACCCGCACAAGTGACGGGTTTGCGGTAAGTTGTTATTGCCTTCAACAAAGTTTGCAATCAACTTGTGTGTGTCTTTTCTGCCACTTTTAAACTTTCTCACAATGGCAACTACCTTCCTCCGGAGCTCAGCCGAATCAACGCATGCAGCAGAGCAGGCGCGCGCATCACCACTTAGCAAGAAGCGTGCGCGCATGTGTGAGCGCGTAGCATGAACGAAGGCAATTTTAATTTTCAACAGCTTTCAACAAAACAATGGCATGCAAACGCAATTTGAAAGTCGGGAAAAAGAAGAAGAGGCAGCAGCAACACAAACGAGCTGTAAATCTGAATACGAGAAAAAAGGCAAGGAAGCAAACCATTGCCGAAAAACAATGCGTCGAACTGCCACCAGTGCGACAAAAGCACAACGCCAGCTTTTGTGTGGCAAAGTCATAAATTCGGGCGATCACTGGAATAGCAGCGCTGCCAGCGACAAAAGATTTTTCCACTCCGCATTGAATAAAACTTGAAGCGCGTACACTATGACGAACAACACGGCGTTGCGAGCGCGCCACGTGAAGCCACGTTGAGTTGGCCGCCATATTCAACTGTTAATGCGCGGCACCGCATCGGGACGTAAAATATAGCGCCAACACCGTGAAATACACAAGAAGCTTTCAACTAGTTTTAACACTTTTGAAAAGCTGAATTCTTTCGCCGCGCGGTACTTCGTTTTCCTAAGCGCTTAGTTGCGTATATTTATACAAAATTTGTGTCTAGAATTTGAGAAGGACGCGTAATTGGTTGCACGGGAGATACAAATGAGCAAAAGTTTTTTAGAAGCAAAAGACAATAAAATGTTTGACGACGTTGTAAGAGTCAGTCTATTCAGCTCGTCACTAGTATTTATGTGGCTTAATAAAGACGGTGTGAATGTCACTTGATTTCCTTGATCTCCTAGCCGATCTACAGAAAGACCTCCGAAAAAATGAGTCTGTGAGAAAATGTTTCTTCCGCAAAACTTTTATCATATCAGTTTCATAATTTTCAATTACATGTAACCCAGAAAAATCGACTTTTTTTCAAATATCAATCTTGAGAACTTCGCCACTGTAAATCTTATAATCTATGGTCAGCTCCTCATTTCCACATACCACTGAGACAAAAAAGTAACGTGAATTTGTTTATCAAATATAAATTCTTTATTTATTCTTCCGAATAAATTTCATCCCCTTGAAAGTAATCCTCGTCCGCTAAAACGCATTTTTGCCAACACATTTTTCAGTCCTCCAAATAGTAGGAATAGTCGTTTTCCGCCATTTTTGATTCGGATTTTATCGACAGACGAAGGTAGAAGTCGGACGGAGCCAATTCAGGCGAATACAGTTTTTGGTAAAACAAAAAGTCGCGAAGAACCAGTTCAGTATGACTTGGTTCAATAACGTAATTTTGTCACTATCAGCGAGGTTTCTAATTGTCAAGCACCAAGTATTTTTTAAGCGCGGCCCTTGTCGGTAAAGATCGTTGATCGTCCAGCACGGTTTGTCTTCAGCGCGCTCTCGGTCCACCTCGAACTCGTCGCACGACTTAAAATTTTTTTTGTACAAAAATGTTTATTCCGCAAAAAACAATTATGTATATAAGTTATTTGCACCACCCCTTCTATTGTGGAAGTATGAGTATACCCGCACCAACACCACCCTAAGCCAAAGTGTTGAGGTACCCGTGCCGATGGCTGAATAATCAGCGGGCGGTAATAAATAGCTGATCGCAAACGGTTCCCTCCGATGCCCGGGCTAGGTCGGAGGTATAAATACCTTTTCTACGCATACCGGCTCTGCGGACGAGTGACCAACCCTTTCCGGTTTACTCGTGGGACCAAAAGTGAACGTAACCAGCAACACTACAACTACAACAACAACAAGAACCAAATTGCCGACGACTAAGGACATGACTTACAGGAATCCTATTACGAAATCCGAAGAGGACGAATTACTCGCCTCCAGCCAGGAGACGAGTAAGAGTACTGCCGGATACACCAGACAAAGTATACCGGTAGATACAGCAGCGAAAACAGCAAATATAAGTGAGAAAGCGTCCACTTTCTATGGTACCATGAGCACTAACCAAAGTGCACTGGCGGCTAAAGGGGAAAACAAAAAGAAGCGGAAGAAATCTCAGAATCAGCTGAGGAAAAACCGGTACCAAACGGCAGTCTTCATACCGGGAAAGATAACCAAAGACCACGCAGCCGGTACCCCAATTGATGATGCAGAAACAAAGCACCTCAAATCAGTAGTAGCAATTCACAAAACAGAAATCGCTCTATCACAGAAATACAAAAAACTCTGCCCAAAAAACTTAGGCGAAGGTGAACACAGCAGTACAATAACGGCAAGGCTTTTCTGCGATATAGCCAGGGATAGCCTGCAAGTGGCCATCGTAGACGGAAATTCCTCCTCCCCGAACACAATACAGGAAAGATGGGTGGAAATCGACGTCAGATTGTCGAGTATGGTGTTAAGCTTTGTACTCGACAAGCCTTCGGGTCCTCACCCGGAGTTTGACTCCTCTGGGACCCTCAGGAGTTAGAGGGTCATCAAGTGAGCGCACCAGGCATCGCTAAACTTCCTGTCGGGTAGTGTTGCCAAAATCAGCAACGCCTTTGAAGACCTCCAATTGAAGCTTATACATACCGAAGAGGCCTCGCATTTGTCTACCCCCTCTAGAGGAGCCAGGCGAAAAACTCCCAAGGTGCATCAAGCTGCAAAACAAATCTACATATACCTGGTACAGATGAGTAGCAGCTAATTAAGGAGGAAAAACCGAAAAAGCAAGTAAACCAATTCTAGTGGCTATTTGCGCTTGAGTCCATTGAGGCTCTCAAGAAGACTGACTACAAAATCAGCTTCGGAATTCGCGATGACGCCAGCCAATTGGTAAGGAATGTGGGCATCAAAGAAACCTGAGATGCCCAATAACTTAAGATGCGTACAAATAAATCTGCAGCACTCGAAGAGGTTACAGCGAATTTGACAACCCTCATAACACATAAACAGCGGCAACTATAACCTTCTTTACACACGGAACAAAGGTAAACCTAGGGCATGCATTCTTATCAATAGAAGTATAAATGCATTTCTTTGACCTAATTACAGCACAGCAGATATCACAGTGGTAGAGGTGGAACAGAAGGAAAATACCTTCCTCTTGGTCTCGGCCTACCTGGCCCATGTTCACTAGAGGACAACAGGAAGGAAGATATTCTAATAGGGTGTGATGCAAACTCAAGGCACACTGTATGGGGTAGCTCCAGTATAAACACCAGGGGTGAGTCACTCTTGCAGTATATTTTGAATAGCAATCTAAGTATATGCAACAAGGGCGATAAGCCAACCTTTATTTTTCCAAGCTCGGATAGGTTTCCGGGGTGGGAGGAAGTGCTGGACCTCACGCTATCAACAGACACAGACAGTCTCATTGTGGATAACTGGAGAGTATCCGATGAGCCTTCCATGTCGGATCACACCTGGATACACTTCAGCAACCGCGAGAAATACAGTGCTCCTCTCACATATCAGAAACTTAGAAGAACAGCGTGGGAAAAACTTACCAGTATAGTAAAAAACGCCTTGAAAAGGGAGACAATAAGAGTATTAGTAATCCTCAGGAACTAGATTCAGAAGTAGAGAAGTTGAAAAAAATCTTAACCACAACTTTCAATAAATACATACCGCTAACAGTTCTGAAAAAGAGAAAGTCTCTTCCTTGGTGGAACAGTGAACTCAAGAATTTGAGAACACAACTAAAGAAAGTTTTCAATGAGAGTTTTAGAACAAAAATCTGGCAGCCATATAAAAATATTATGGATAGATACAAAAAAGCAGTCGGGAAAGCTAAAAACGACTCATGGCGATCTTTCTGCATATCGATAGAAAGTTGCAGAGAAACCGCAAGGCTGAGCAAAATGCTATCCAAAGATCATACGGATACCGCCTACATTAGGGCGGAGGGAAGTGGTTGGACCTACTCGGCAAAAGAGTCTCCGGAGGTACTAATTACAACGCATTTCCCCGGGAGTCAGCAAACACCGTTAACGAGGGTTCAACCAGAACCTCTGAAACTCAGCTGATTACCGAAGCCAAATAGTAGACAAAAGCAAAATCAAGTATGCCATAAATAGTTTTGCACCATTCAAAGCCTCAGGTCCTGCCGGGATTATGCCCATAATTCTGCAAAAACTGGCTCAGTTATATCACAGTCTTGCTATATAATAATCTCAAGTATTTGGTATCGAAGTTGAATGTAGGTACTTTAAACGTTCGAAGTTTTCGAGCATTCTCTAATCTTGCTTCTACAATTTTTCGAAATGTACGATCTCTTATTATCTCTCTGTCATCACTAAGCATGGTAATGAGAAAATTTTCTGGGTGACCAAAAAAATGGTGGGTACTAAGTTCTTCCCTAGTTATTTCAGGTAATATTATAGGTATAACGGTAAATTCGACTACCGGCATTGTTTGACAAGCATTTAGGTCCTATAGTTTTTCCGTCTAAATGTAATAAAAGATGACGCAGCGGTAATTCATTAGAATGCAATTGGCAGATAAACCACTGTAATGACTTGGTGAATTCTTCCTCCATTAGACGAACACCACCATTCGGAACCTGTATTCACTACAGTTCCATCGCATCCAATAACTGCTAATTTACTCACATTTACCGACTTAGATTTCGAATATAATAACATTGTGTCTTTAATATTTTTAGCAGTGCCCGACTCACAGGTGACATGGCCAAAATAGTTGCTTCCTAGTTGCGATAAAATCACATAATGATCTTCTATTGGTCGTTTTCTGTAAAATTTTTCTTCTTTATCAATCCGAACCAAAGTCTTATTTTTCCTTCCATCAAACTACAAACCACGAAGTATTATTGCAGTTCGCTTCTTGTAAAGTTGATCTGATCTTAGTTCTTTCACGGCGCAACTTTGAACGATGAATGACACAACTTGAATCGTTCGACGAAATAATACCAACATATTTTAAGATAGAAGAAGCTAATAATTGCAGCGGCTCTGTCGGAGACTCCAGT
The DNA here is from genome assembly GCA_037783105.1 of Bactrocera zonata. Classification (NCBI taxonomy): domain Eukaryota; kingdom Metazoa; phylum Arthropoda; class Insecta; order Diptera; family Tephritidae; genus Bactrocera; species Bactrocera zonata. Next base: position 192,797 of record JBAWJQ010005470.1, on the reverse strand, counting down.
ACGATCACAGGCAAGGGCTAATGACGGTAAATTTAATCTATTTTTTCTCAGGGGTGGTGATAACTTTCCCTTGTCCTGTTGTGAGTCTTTTTGATTAGGACTAGATTGTATGAAAAAACTATCACATGAGCTGCTGCTTTCAATTGAAAAATCATCAGCCAAAGAACGAGAACAACATGGCTTGTCTAAATAGTGTGCCTCTGTATTACGCGTTAAATGTTTTTCTGTTCTAACTTGTTTGTCTCACTCTTCACAGTTGAAACTATATCGACACCGCCTATCATCATTTTTCTGGTTGATCTTTGGTAGTGTAAGAAACTTTCTTCCTCCTTGGCAACACGACACCCTTTTAAACCGCAACAATTCCTGATATCTTTGCAGCTGCAGATATCTATGGGACTCTGATATAAATGTTTTAATCTTTTCCTAGTATTTTATGTTAGTTTGACGGCTTCGATATGGTTTCGTTAAGCTCCTGTATTTGTCGTGGTAGGAACAAATCAATTATAAAATTATCTTTACACTTACAGTTGACAGTGAAGATTTTTGCCATATTTTTAGAACTTCACCCGCTAATCTTTCATGATCTGTTGGCTCCTTTGTTGTTTTATCGCGCTTCAATTCATGTTTTACGAACAGATAATTTTTCATCAGACAGGACATCCGGCAAACCAAAGACAGGACATATTTGTCGTTTGTCGTGTTTTAACTTGAGACATATTTCTACAATCAAGACAAGTAATAAGTACTAATTACAGTTATAAGCTAATGTGGCTAGAGAGTGATATATATGTTTTAAGATCATCAAGTAACGTTTATAAAAGTTTGCGAATTTATGAGTATTTAGCATAAATTTTAAAAAATTCGGGTCGATGGGGACACCTCTAAACATAGCATGAGATTATTAATTTTTTTATGTTTAATATTTACCTAAAACAGAAAATTTCTACAGGTATACCGAAACATAAATAAAAAATTAATAAAAAATCGCTCCACCCTAATATGCAAAAGCTAGCATTCAACTATCTTTCATTACAAGAAGTTAGAAAAGAATTAAAGTTGTGTTCCTTACAAAACCAGGCAGAAGAACACACGAAAGTGCCAGGGATTTTAGACCTATAAGCCTTACCTACTTTATGCTGAAGGTATCGAAAGGCTAATATACTTACAAGTAAGAACAACAATGGCGGATAAGTTATCGAAGTCCCAACATGCGTACATAAAGGGCCGATCAGCTGAAAATGTTCTTCACGAGGTGATAAGTGTAATTGAAAAATCACTACACCACAAACAATACACCATGGCTGCTTTTCTAGACATACATAGAGGACGCCTTCAATAACATAGAAGTAAAGGCAAGACGAAATATCTCCTGTCATCAAACAAACAGTCGTCGCACTCGCGACTTGGCTCTCACGTCACTGTTGACAGTCATAACTTTGAAGTTGTAGATAATTTCGTCTATCTTGGAACCAGCGTAAGCACCACCAACAATGTCAGCCTGGAAATCCAACGCAGGATTACTCTTGCCAATAGGTGCTACTTCGGACTGAGTAGGCAATTGAAAAGTAAAGTCCTCTCTCGACGAACAAAAACCAAACTCTATAAGTCGCTCATAATTCCCGTCCTGCTATATTGTGCAGAGGCTTGGACGATGACAACAACCGATGAGTCGACGTTGCGAGTTTTCGAGAGAAAAGTTCTGCGAAAGATTTATGGTCCTTTGCGCGTTGGCCACGGCGAATATCGCATTCGATGGAACGATGAGCTGTACGAGATATAAGACGACATTTACATAGTTCAGCGAATTAAAAGACAGCGGCTACGCTGGCTAGGTCATGTTGTCCGGATGGATGAAAACACTCCAGCTCTGAAAGTATTCGACGCAGTACCCACCGCGGGAAGCAGAGGAAGAGGAAGACCTCCACTCCGGTGTAAGGACCAAGTAGAAAAGGACCTGGCCTCGCTTGGAATATCCAATTGGCGCCACGTAGCGAAGAGAAGGAACGACTGGCGCGCTGTTGTTGACTCGGCTATAATCGCGTAAGCGGTGTCTACGCCAGTAAAGAAGAAGAAGAAATGCTATAATTATGTCTCTTACACATGGTGGCATATAACTTCAAACGGCGCTGCAACACAAACAAGTTATGTGAGTAGAGGAACGCCTTACGGAGGGGTCCTCTCTCCGCTTCTATGGGTTGTAGCGCTGAACGAAATACTACTCCAACTAGACGGTGGAGGAGTGAAAGCAGTAGCATATGCAAACGATAAAGTGTTGTTGCTATCAGGCATGTTTCCTTCAACAGTCAGCGAGATTATGGAAAGAGCACTTCGAACGTTAAACCTAAATTAAATGGAATACAAAGAGCACCATGTGCGGGTGTTACTGGTGCAATCAGGTCATATCGGACTAACGCGCTCAATGTGGACCTGCCTCAACTACCCATGGACATCTTTATTCACAAAACAGCAGCATTTGCGGTTATAAGAATAAAAGACTTGAGTGCTTGGAACCATCAGAACTACGGACATAGTGAAATCCTAAACAAGCTCCCCATTAATAAATCAGACTCAGTCTCCGACTGATACTCATCGCGAGTAGACGTGTTTTCTGACTATTCTCTTTCTAGTGCTTCTCAATTTTCTGCTTCCCGCTAAGCATTATTCTTATGCGCGCATTTTCAAAGTTGTAACAACACACGTGTTAACTTCAATACAAGTGTCTGTGCTTTAATTATCTCCAATGGCCCCCGGGCCACCAAATTTGGGGGACAATAGGTTCGCTTTGTTAGCGGAATGTCCCCAAGCCAAACGTAAAAAAAAAACAGTATACAAACCTCTAGTTTTTCCCGAACTACCTAAAACTAAACAGAACAATCCAAAATTCCTTACTATTTCGGCAAGTGATTCAACAAAACCAATATCGAAATACTCGTGTTTTGCAGTGCATAAAGCATTGGAAGCTATAAGCAAAGAAATAATTACTATTTCCGAGCTATGCGATGGTAATTTGTTATTGCTGGTAAAAAATCCAATAATTGCACAAAGGTTTTTAAATACAAAGCGATTGAGTGGAATTTGCGAAGTAGAAGTAAGCTATCAAGACAACCTTAACTTTTCCAAAGGTACAATATTTGCACCATGTCTGAATAATGTTCCTGAAAATGAAATCATTGAAAACATGAAAGAGCAAGGTGTAGTAGGAGTTTATAAATTCAAAAAAAAGGTGGACAATACCTTAGTTCACACAGGAGTTACCCTTCTTATTTTCGATTTATATGAATTACCTAGTAAAGTTGAGGTTTCGTGGCGCTCAGCCCGTGTAAGACCATATTTTCCAAATCCAATGAGATGTAAATCATGTCAACTCTTAGGGCATACCATTAAAAGGTGTAACAACAAACCTGCATGTGAAACCTGTAATTTCCCTCCTCACGGCTCAGTACAACGTTTGCGCACCTTATGCGCTAATTGCGCTGGTGAGCACCCATCATACTCAAATACTTGTCCAAAGTACATCCAAACAAAAGAAATTCTAAAAATTAAAACTGAGAACAAATGTACGATGCGTGAGGCTATAAAATTACATAAAGTACAAGTGCCGAGCCTTCTAAACACTTCTTTTGCAGAAAAAGTAAAACAAAACGAATCAACAAAATATAACAACTCAAAACTTCCTGCAGCACATTCCATTCATATACCTTCCGAATCCAATAAAACTTTTTCTGAAGTCTCTCACACCGACACTGTAAAGAGAAATAACACTGCTCAAACATATCTTACTCCAAACGCCAGCAACGACTTAAACACTCCATCTACCTCTTCTTACGCTCCAAAACTAAATTATGCTCCAGAAAAAAGTAATACAATAAATCCAGTAAACTCTCAATCTCTCCCATTTGCTTCTACAAATTCTTCCTCCCACAGCAGTCCTAACAGCTTTTCTATTAAATCCACACTTCAAACAACTCACTCCGCTTATTCATTTATCAGCGAACTACAATCTCACCACACTTCAAATGCTTTTATCAACAACTCACTAACCAACCCATCAATTACACAACAGTACAGTCACCCAGACCATGCCAACTTTCGAAGATGAAGAAATTTAACACATTCTCCTTTGTTCTATTTGCTCGATGTTCAATATACTTCAATGGAACATAAAGGGCTTCTACAACAACTACACTGAACTTGAAATTCTCATTAAAGAAATCTCTCCACACTTCATTGCCTTACAAGAAACTCATCTTGCTGTAAATAAAGACGCTTTGGTACCAAATAGGTATTTTAGCTACTTTTTAAATTTACCTCAGAATTTAACAAGCAAGCAAGGTATTGCGGTTTTAGTAAGAAAAGACATTCCACATAAATGACTCGAAATCCATTCAAATATAGCTTCTTTAGCAATTCAGATATCCATAGAATTTAAATTTACGATTATTTGCTTGTATATTCCCCCAACAAAATTTCACGCTTGCCGAACTTCAGCAAATTCTCTACTCAGTACCCAAGCCCGTAATCCTGGTTGGAGATATGAATTCGTGGTCCCCCCGAACTAACCAAAGAGGATTAATTCTGGAAAACTTAGTTCTTACAGAGAATCTTACCGTATTGAGCGATGGTGCCCCGACTCATTTTTCAACTCATAATTCTTTTACGCACGTCGACCTATCTATTTGCTCTACCAATATAGCTCCAAAAGTGAATAGCCGAACTCTTGATAGTTTATGTGGTAGTGAAAACTACCCAATAGTTACTGAAATTGCAACGTCATCCCTTGCAAAGGCCTTTCCTAAACCAAAGTCTTTGACAGGAAAAGCAGACTGGTCTAAATACACGCAAAAGGCAATTCTGTTCTGCGATCAAATCCCGGTATCTCAAAATGTCAATAAAGAGGCGGCTAATATCACCAAAATATTAAGGTCTGCAACGCACCTTTCAATCCCGCAAACTGTTTTTAAACATCATAAAAATGTAGTTCCATACTGGCCAAAGGAGTTGGAGAGCTTAAGAAATTTAAAACAGCACAACTGGAGAAAATACAAGCGTTCCAGAACAGAAACCAACCTGATTTTATACAAGAAAGCAAATGCTATTTTTCGTAAAAAAACTAAATAAGCAAAACGAATGTGCTTCGAAAAACTTACCCCAGAAATAAATCCCAGTTCTAATCCTAAAAAGATTTGGTCGGACATTAAAATGCTAACTGGCTCACCTTCCCAAGTCAATATAAATTTTGTTAATAGCCCAACTGGCCCAATATTCGATCCCAAGGCAATAGCTGAACAGTTTGCCTCCACTTGGTCTACGTATTCTAGCGACGGAAATTTTAGTTCCGATTTTATAGATAAAAAATATGATATTCTGAATCGCAGCTACAATCAGTTTAACTCACCAGCTAAAATAATAGAATCAGAGATCACTTATCTAGAATTCGAAAGCACAATATCTTCTCTGTCAGGGAAAACCCCTGGCGCAGATAGAATTTCATATGATATGATAAAAAACTTGCCTCTGCCGCTTAAATTGCGATTAATCAATCTGTACATTCAAATTTTAACGAGCGGAAATTATCCACAAAACTGGAAAATTGCTACAATTGTTCCCATACCAAAGTCTACTAACCCGTCCTCAGAAGTTCTAAATTATAGACCTATTTCACTTATATGTTGCATGAGTAAGTTAATAGAAAAAATCGTTTCAAAACAAATTATGTGGTATACTTCCAAACATAGTTTAATTAGCCCACATCAGTTCGCTTTCAAAGAGGGGCAAGGAACTTTCGACGCGCTCCTTCTTTTCGAAAGTTTTGTCACATGTGGGTTGTCTTCCCGCAGTCATATTTCTACCCTTAGTCTAGATTTCGAAAAGGCTTTTGATCGTGTCGGAGCTCACGTAGTTCTACGACAATTAGAAATATGGAAATTTGGTAATAAAATATACCATTTTATCAAGTCTTTTCTCACTAATCGTAAATTCAAAGTAAAAGTAAATAATGTTTTTTCCAGTTTACATAACCAACAAAACGGAATCCCACAAGGATCCCCCCTTTCCGTAATGCTATTTGCTATCGCCTTTAATGAACTAAGCCACACAATTAGCAGGCATAAGAACATTTCCCTCATTATTTATGCAGATGACGTTTTACTCTATTCTAAAATAAGTAATCTTAAACACTGTTAAAAATAAATTTTTAAAAATACTAACCGATATCTTTAAGTGGTCAAATTGTTCTGGAGCGACTCTGTCGCTTATTATGTAAGTGTAAATGTTTTCATATTTGCCGCAAACATAAATGTACGGATTTAAAATTAGTTCATAATAATATTAATATATCAAATATTTCTAGCTTATGTTCCTTGGAATTACTTTCGACAAACGTTTGACTTTTAAAGAGCACTGTCTTAGGTTAAAAAAAAGCCTAGCTGTCAGGTTAAATATTATTAAATATCTATCTTCTAAGCACTGCCTTATCCATCCAAACACTTTAATTAATGTTACTAAGTCTATAATATTGTTGAAGATTGACTATGGCTTACCAATATACGGAAATAGTGCAAAGAGTAATATAAAACTGATCTCTTCGTCATATCATGCAGCCGTTCGAAGGAGTATACGTGCCTTTCCAACATCCCCGATTCAATGCATCTTAGCCGAAGCTAGAATGCCTACCCTACAAGAAAGAATTGAATATACCACCATGAGGGCTATCCCAAAGATCTTTCTCTGCAGAAATAGTATTATGTATGACACCATCATATCGATATGGGCCGCTAATAAAACTCCAAGACGCACGCCAACATTGCAAAGAGTGCTGGAAAACGCTAAAATTTTAGGAATAGATTTGAAACCATCTTTTCTGCCTCCCGTCAGTTCACTACCTTGGGACTTAAGCTACTCATCTTTCCTTCTCGGTTTAACAAATCACGCCAAGTCAACCACAAGCCCAATAGTATTCCAGCGCCTTTTTGAAGAATACAGAGCTCCTTTTCGGCACGAATGGAAAATGTACTACACCGATGGGTCAAAGTCGAAGGACCACACGTCATTCGCTGTGGTCCAAGCTGATGGGAAAACAGTAATAGCTGGGCACCTACCAAATTATGGATCAGTGTACACGGCAGAGGCGGTTGCAATATACCACGCAATATTAGCAGCCTCAGAATCTAACGAGAAGACGATAATCTGCACAGACAGTATGTCAACTATTGCTAGTATCATGAATATTACTAACAAGGCACAACAAGCAAGGCAATTTCTGAAATACGCACCAAACTTATACAAAAAGGCAAAGAAATCAAAATTATGTGGATTCCTGGTCACGCTGGAATTATTGGCAATGAATTAGCGGATCTGAAAGCAAAATCAGTTGCAATGGAGCCATTATTTACTTTCAATTACATGGTGAGGAAAGATATCTTCCTACTCGTCAATAACTTCCGTAAAGAACAGAAAGCAAATTCTTGGAACAGTGTGCAAAACCATTACTCGAACTCCAATACAACCGGCACGCAGCCGCATATTCCGTCCACTTGCCGAACAAACGACATTATTGCTTTTACTCGACTTCGGATTGGGCATACTATGGCCACGCACTCGTACCTGCTAAACGGTTGAAATAGGCCACTCTGCGAATTCTGCACTTATCCATCGCTTACAGTTAAACATCTTCTCGATGAATGCACTAAGTTCAGTGCAACTAGAGACGTACTATTTGATGACCAACCCGTTTCAAATACGCTCAAGGTTTTTGCTGAGGAAAACATCCACAAAGTATCCGAATTTTTGTCCAAAACTGGCCTTAGAAAGTTAATCTAATTCTCTAATTCTATGTTATCTTACATCCAATTAACTTCCTTTACTAACATCAATTATTTTAATAATTGTACTGACAGTAATATTGATCTCATATTTACCTTGTACTGGCTAATATATTAATATTCTAAGACAATATAGTTTTATTAGAGCAGTAAGCCGTAAGCCCTGGCAGCTAGTGCTTCTTACTCTGTAAGATAATAACTAATTGTATTATTTTTTTTCTTTTAATAAATAAATAAAATAAAATAAATCAGACTACATTCTCCCAAAGCTGGACTTCAATAGACACTTCCAGGTGAGGATACCATCTAGACGAGAATTGAGAAAAGGTTCAACAGGAGAGGAGGAGGATACCATCTCAGTTTATACCGACGGGTCCAAAGTGGACTGCGGAGTAGGCATGGGGGTATTCTCCGTTGATCTAGGCATATCTCCCTCTATACGTCTACCGAACTCGGCTAGCATCTTTCAAGCAGAGGTACTAGGCATAGAAAAAGCTTGCGAAGTTCTATTAGAAAACCACGGGAATATACATAAAGCAACTACATTTACGGATAGCCAGGCGGCGCTCCTGGCCTTGTCTTCACCCATGACAAATTCCAGTATACTTCACAACTGCAAGAGAGCACTAAGCTCAATACAAGACAAGCTCCAACTAAACTTGATCTGGGTTCCAGGCCACAGGAACATTTTCGGTAACGAAAAAGCAGACGAGTTGGCAAAGGCAGGAGCTTTCCTCAATGAATCCGAGGCGGAGCTAATACTAAGCCCGCTAGGATCGATCAAAGGAGAGATCAATAGACAATTTTAACAAATTGCAATCAACAGGTGGAAAAACATTACAAAATGTGGCATAACTAAGCAATAATGGCCAACATATGACAGGAAAAGAACCAAGGACTTATTAAATAGGTAAAAAAAAGTATTTACAGAGTAACAGCTACCACAACAGGGCACTGGTCACTTGGGGAACATGGCCCAAAATGGGCATGCCCTACAACAACATCTGCCGAGGCTGCGGAATAGCAGAGAACAAGGAAACAATTTTCCACTTTCTCTGTGAATGCCCAGCCCTAGCAAAGATCCGACACAAAACACTTGGAATCCATCAAGCACCAAACCTTGAATGGATTTCTACTAAAAGCATATCAGACATAAGTAGTTTCATCGAAACCTCAAAATGGTTTGTGAGAGAAGGTTAAACGTAAGAGCAGATACAGGAGGTTCTACGAATAGTGTATCAAAATGGCACATCAAGTGCTAATTGAGCCCGATAGACAAAAGAGCTGCACTTCTACCTACCTATTTGCACCACAAAATCAACCATTGCAAAAATCTAAACTTTTTTTTGGTTTAAAGTCGCACGAAAGGGAATCGCCTTGTCTGAAACCTCGTTTGATATCGAACGGCTCGGAGAGGTCCTCTCTGATCCTTACGGAGCAATCTTATTTACTTTTTTCAATATATAGGCATTTTTTAGTCGAACTTTTGTCTATTAATCCGATAATACTTCCAGGTTAGAACTAAGAAGAATACAAAAATATTTGCAATTCGAAAACATAAGGTTGTCAATTAAAATGACAAACTCTGCCGAAATCAAACATTATGTCATTTTTGACTTCGGGCAAAGACTCCATTTACAAAAATTTAATGTTTAATTTAGTTTAAAAAATTTTTTCCGATAGAACACAGCTCTGATTCTCCAGGATTCCACAAAAGTAATACTTCAAAAAAGTATGGAAAAGCTCAGTTCGGGTTCAACCGAATATTTTATACTCTTGCATCTTGCAAGAATCAAAGCCAGGGAACTACTTTTAAGTTCAAAACCACTCATATAGAGTAAACTCAGCCGGATGTTCGAAAATCCTGATATTAGTTATGATATATAGGGGCCAGGCCAAATTAAATGTATCTATTTTAGACACAAAAATACACTGTTATGAGTAAAACACGATCTGCCATATTAATTGCTTCTTGATTTGTGTACTGGAAACTAAAAGAATGAAGTGGAATTTGAATTGTGCTATATGGTATGTAGGCGTAGTTGTGGTTCGATTTCATTAATTTTTAAAATGTGACATAAAAATGTAAGAAGAATGACACGTACTAAAAATTGTCGAGATCGGTTTATCAGGTCCCGAGATATGGGATTTCACCAAAAAGTGGGTGGTGCCACGCCCATCGTCCAATTTTCACATCGGCTCTTTTAATGCTCTCTCATACCATCTCGGTGGTAAAACCTAATGTCTCTGGCGTATTTAATACTTAGTTATGGCCTTTGGTTCTATTACGCTGATTTACGAACTCGAATCTTTTTTGTATATCTATTTCGAGTATTTATGGGTGATATGTACAACAGATGAACAAAACTATAATACTCTGCAGCAACTGGTTGCAATTTTATAACTAGTACCATTCCCTTTGATTATAAAACCATGGCCAGTTACTGGGCCCCTGCTTAGAAGTCGATGATATTCTACTCAAAATCGGCAATCAGCGTTTAAGAAAAGTAAATAACAAAAAACAAGAATGCTGAGTTGTGTCTTTATTCCCAGCGATGCTTCGAACGACTTTCTGCTGAAATCACAACAGAACTTTTAAGGAAAATAAAGCATGTCTCTCGTGCAAAATGGCCCCTGGGCCTCAAATTATTGAGGCGAATCGTTTCGCCGTATTCGATACAGGACCTGGTAAAAAAAAACGTAAAGCTGGTAAAAGTGTTTCGTTTATGGATTTTCCTGAACTCCCATATATAGAATTTGACGACCTCAAATTCGTAGTGATGGAAGCTACTGACTCGGCCAAACCCCTTTCCTACTATTCCTGCTTTGCCATTTATCGTGCCATTAAGCAAATTAGTGATTACGTTCACTCCATATCTACCCTTCGAGATGGTAAACTACTCATGCTTGACAAGAATAACGATATTGCAAAAAAATTCCTGAAAGTAAAAGAACTGCTCAACATATGTTCAATATCAGCCACTCTACACGAGTCTCTTAACCAAGTAAACGGAACGAATTATGCTCCATTTCTAAACAACGTTTCAGAAAAGGAGATAGTAAACAAGCTCAGCTCTCAAGGCGTCGTATCAGTATTTAAATTCAATAAGTTTATTGAAGGAAAACCGCACTCCTCGGGGGTTTTGTTACTAACCTTCAACCTCTACACATTTTTCTACGCACTCTTCCCTAACGAGCGTCGACCTTTCCCTATCCTCTCCCCAGCTCTCCCCCAGAATCAGTTAAGAAGCTTCCTCTATTTTCAGAGGTAGTGACCACTTTCCTATATCGATCTCACTTCAAAAAAACCTTCGCTTTGAAAAATATAAGCAAACGCAAGTCTTCAAAAGTTTTTCCGATTTGGTGGAACAAAAGTCTTGGTCATATGCGTGACAAAAAAATGAATACTGAGATACTTTCAAGATATCAATGTCGAAATATAGTTTGAATAATTATAAAAAAGCAAACACCCTCTTTAAAAGAGCTGTAAAAACGGCTAAAAGGAAAAGTTTTGAAGTATTCACTGCCAAAATCTCTTCCGCGTCAACTACAAAAAGGTATGGTCAGACACTAAACTTTTGACTGGAATCTCTCACAACCGTAATAATTTCATTGTCAATATTTGGCCTACATATATAGTAATTTTTCTGCAGAATATATCGCAGATAAACAACATTGGATATCTGCCACCTATACTCCAACGAATCTCTCTGCATCAGCAAGAAGCCTAGAGTGCGATATTACTTTCCGCGAACTAGAGTCCGCATTACAAAATGCTAAAGGCAAAACACCAGGCTTTGATAGGGTATCCTACCCGATGCTTTCAGACTTACCTACAGCTGCCAAGAAAGACTGTTCTTCCTGTACAACACAATTTTCCACAAAGGTTCATACCCACAAAACTAGCGGATGGCCACCATTATCCCAATTATTAAACCAAATAAACTATCGAACCTAACTACTTTTTACAGACCAATTTCCTTGCTATCCTGCTTAAGTAAAATTTTCGAAAACATTGTTGCTAAGCGACTTTTATGGTTTGCTACAAAAAATAATTTTATAAATCACAACCAAACGGCTTAGTATAATGGGTTCTCTAATTCAACTCCAACACTATGTATCTGACACTCTCTCCAACAAAAACCATGCCACTATCCTGGTCACTGATTTCGAAAGAGTTTTTGAGCCTAAGCCAATAAGCAGCTTAGAATACAGGTCCAAAAGTTTTTAGAAGAGTAAAAGCTTTTATGATTCTAAGGAAATTTCAGGTTCGCATAAACAATGTTCTATCTTGTTTGCATCCTCTCAAAAATGGTATACCGCAAGGCTCGCCACTATCGGTGATACTTTTTATTATAGCTTTTGATAAATTAACTGAGATATGCCTTGAAACCAAAGGAATTAAACTCACTATGTATCCCCAAACTGCTAATAATATTTTTAAGAAAATACTAACAGAGTTTAAGAAATGGGGCATGAAATCTGGTGCAACAATTTCGATTCCAAAATATAAATTACTACATATTTGTTAAAAGACAAAATGTATATATCCACAGTTAGTTTTTGAAAATATTGTAGTAGAATTCGTAAGCAATTTAAATATTTTAGGAGTATATTTGGATAAAAGATTCAATTTTCGGTATCAGTGTCTTAACCTACGAAATAACCTAACAAAAATGCTACACATAATTAAATATTTTAACTAGTAAACGATCTTTTATTCATCCCAACTCTCTAATAAACACTACAAGAGCTTTAATACTCGCTAAAATCGACTACGGTTTACCCATTTTCGGATGGTGCGCAAACTCTAATTTGAAACTTTTGAAACCTCCTTATCATGTAGCGAGCCGTCGGAGTATAACGCTTTCCCTACAAGTGTATCTTGGTGGAATATGGCCTACCAACAATAAAAGAAAGGGTATACGAACGAACGATGCAACTAATTCCAAAACTGATATACTCTCCAAATGCCAGCTTACATAAAACCGTAATTTGCGCGTCACGACATAAACGGGACTTCAGGCTAAAATCCACTTTACGCCGTTGTATCAAATACGGAAAAGACTTAAACATATATCCGCCCCCAAAGTACAAGAGAGTCAATAAACAGCCAGAGTGGTTGTTAAAAGGGAAACTATTAACATGTTCCTGCACACCTTCAAAAAGAGCAACATCAGTAATTTAGTATTTCAGAAACTCTTCTTAGAGTTAATGAATACCTATGAAGAAAACAATTGGACTGCAATTTACACAGACGGGTCCAAAGCGACAAACACAGCTTTTGCTCTCATCAAACCAAATGGTGAAGTTATTACAGGCGGGATTCTTCCTTGTTACTCGTCGATATTTACAGCCGAAGCTTTTGCTGTTTTCAAAGCATTAGAATATGCGATACATAGCAAAGGCAAATTTGTTATTTGCTCGGACAGCTTTTCTTGTCTATCTGCTGTTTGTAACATTCGCAACACTGCCTCACTTATCCCGAATATTCGTGACCTGTGCGTTAAATACAGTCATAAAGTTGCACTACCCTGGGTACCAGGACATGTTGGTATTATGAGAAATGACATGCAGACCACGCAGCTCAGTTTTGAATCAGCGCCAACCCTATAACAAGGGCCACATGACCGAAACTACCTTTGTAAAATTCTGGACCGCTACGTTCACGAAATTAAATACACGGAATGGAAACCTTTCGACCATTGGCACTCTACCTTCAATCCCACAAGGACAAAAGTTATATATCCTAGGAATATGTCTCGCCTACAAACTACCATCTTCACACGTCTATGCATTGGCCACACACAACTCATACATCAGCATCTCCTTACCGGCAAAGTAAAACCATCTTACCCTTTTTGCGCAAGCACGCTATCACTTCATCACATCTTTAACGAATGTTCGGCTTTAGCGAGTATTTGGCAAAAGCACAATTTTTTTCCAAACTATCAAGAATTGTTAAAACTTCCTTCGTTTGCAAATATTATAAGCATTTATAATTTTATTACGGATTGTTACCTACAAAATAAAATATAGCTAGTAACCTAAGATATTTGTTTGTTCAGAGTCGATGGCTTTAATAGCTCGTACTCTCTTTTTTTTTTAAATTAGGTTTAATACTACTTGCATATTTCTCCTAATAAATAAATAAATAAATTATATTGAGGTATTTGTTGTGGTAGATGTATTAGGTTTGGTCATGCTGCCCGGATGTCACGCTGTAGATAAACCTTAGTAATGCCAGAAGGATGTTGAAGTAAATGTCATGCAGGACATCAACGGGTTTTGTGAATTTTAAAGGCCACTTAATATAATATATAATTTTGATATGTCATCTGCTTGCTTGAACTACGGTGACGGTGTATTAACATTAAGGCAAATTTTAAAGTAGCTTGAATTTAAAGAAGTGGATACTTATATTTTTATTTTCAATATGTTATATAAAATACGTCCGATTTATTGGAAAGACTTATGTAGATTCCACAGCGTACAGACAAATCTGTCAAATTGTCAATCCATTTTTTCCATTTTTGGACCTCAAAGGACTTAAGAGAAGATCAACATATTTGAAGTCATAAAGTAGTTCTCAATTATTGTCCATTTATATAACTTCCCCAGCTTTGTCGATCCGTCAGTCCGTCGACCCTTCAGTTCATCAAACCGGCAATCAAACTTTCTCTAAGACAGAGAAGCATTTCTGGAACCGACCACGCCCACCTACCACAAAAGGGTATGTTTTCAAAAACTAAATATAAATACTAGGTATTGTAACTATGCAATATGAAAAGTAAATTCCAGACAGATAGCATTTGGTATTATAACTTACAAAATGGGCGAGTCACACGATTGTCATGTGAAGTGCATTTTGTTTTTATTATTTGGAGAAAACCACGCCCACTTTACCATATTAGTTATATAAATAATTTTTTGTGCGTCTGTTGAGTTTTTGCAGTCATAACTCCAATAATTACCACTATATATTCGGTAAATGCTTAAGTTGGTATATACGTACAGATTTGTTTTCTGTTCATCCAAATCGGTAAAAACTATCTCCAATTCTCGTATAACAGTATTTGGTGCGATGTAGGGTCAAATCATTCGAAAAAAGCCATACTTTTTTGATTTTTTTTCCTGACGACACAGTTAAAATTTATTTATCCAACCAATGGTACATTGAAGTATGACATTCGAAAAATGTCTTATTAATTTTTTACAAAGAAATTTTAAAAAATATGACAATGGCGGCAATTGTCCGGACGGGTCTCGAAAAAAAGTTGAATTGCGGTGCCCCTCATAACTCGTAGCTGGATCATCCGAAATCAAAAAATGAAAGTTCATTTGTTAGAAAATAGTTTTCCCCAAGTAACGCTGTAAGGGTTTTTTGAAATTCCAATTTTTGAATTTTTCCGAAGCCTTTGAAGTGGAAAACACAATTTTTTGGGAAAAAATCGGCTAATTTGTTATTGCGATATCAAACTTATGAAAAAAAACGAACTCTCCAGCGTTACCTCGTAAAATATGTACAGAAATAGTGTTTTCCGACTTTGAAAACGTGAGTTGTGGGGAAAACACGTTTAAAGTTTCGGCTCACAATCAAATCGGAGGGCGGAGCCTTACAAGTGTGTATCTCTGTCAATTTTGTTTTAATTGCTTTCAAATTTTCACATAATAATCTTAAGATATTGTACATTAATATAAAATTAAAAAAATGCAAAACAATAAAAAATATCTCACTCCCCCCTTATAAACTAAAGCCGTGGCGCACTCTCAAACGGCATAACATAGATCGGATTGCTATAGTATATATGTAGCAGCCATGCAAACTGAACTATCGAATTAATTGCTTATGCAAAAATTGAGGAGATATCTTCAGAAATGATCTGGAGGCAACTTTACAATGTTCGGAAAAAATTTTCAGATCGGACTATAAAAACATATAGCTGCCGTACAAGCTGATCGGTCGAAATGAAAAAGCTTTTCATTTGAAAAGATGGATTTACAGTATTTGGGTAATAATCTAAAACAATGGTATAAAAACATATAGCTGCCGTACAAGCTGATCGGTCAAAATGAAAAAGCTTTTCATTTGAAAAGATAGATTTACAGTATTTGGGTAATAATCTAAAACAATGGTATAATTTATGAAGAAATGGTTCAGATTGAGTCGCTATAGGATATAGCTGCTATACAAATGAAACGATCAGAATAAAATACCTGTATGGAAAAGTTTTTTATTTAAAAAGATAACTTCTAGTAATTTGCCCCAAATTTTACCCAAGAAAACGGCATCATCGAAGAAGAAATAGTTCAGATCGAATCATTACAGCACAAGTCTGGCATACTAATTGGCCGATAAAAAAAGTTTTTGAAATGAAATTTTTGTATTTGGCAAGAGTATGGCTTCGATTAAAACCAAAGGCAACCTTTCTCCTTGATTTTTATAAATTAAATTTTTCCTCCGCATCTCTAATCTTTAGCTTAGCCACAATGTGTACTTAGGCCCGAATTGTTTGCATCCTGACCTTGTACTTGCAACACGATTTATCTGTTGCAGCTTTTTGCACGTCTATTTACACCGTGCAGAGGATGGAGTCATGCGTAGAAGTTCCCGCAAGTGAGGAAAGTTCTCTGGTCGCCATTTACTTGGAAGTGGTCAGAAACGGCTCTTTTACGTATGGCTCAAGCAGCTCACGACTTACGGTCTTTGACCAAGTATCCTCTGGGAGCCTAAGAACATCCGTTTGAAGTCGAACTAAAGTGAGAAGACGAAACATCCCCTGCATAGGGTTGGGCGCTGGGTTTGGGACCCGCCACTTAAAAAAAAAATACCCCCAGGTGCCGCTGCCCAGCTGGTTGATGTCCTCGTTAGAGTGAAGACTGACATCACCGCCGTCCAAGAAATGCGATGGACGGAACAAGGGCATTTACTATAGTGGACATATAAAGGAGCGCAAGTTTGGTGTGGGATTCACGGTGGGAGATAGAAGGGAGTACTATCATTCACTCCGGTGGTGAACGTCTAGCCACAATCGGCATCAAAGTGAGGTTCTTCAATATATCGCTGATTTGCGCCCACGCCCCGAAGGAAGGGAAGGACGATGTGACCAAAGATGCTTTTATGAGCGCTTGGAGTACATCTATGAGAGCTACCCCCGCCACAATGTCAAAATCGTAATTGGCGACTTTAACGCCTGGATGGGCAAAGAAGGTATCTTTGGAACTACGGTCGGTAAATTCAGCCTCCACTACGAAACATCCCCAAATTGGTTGAGGCCCGAGTTACGGTTATCTGTAGTACTAGATCCCAGCACAAGAAAATACATCAAGCTACCTGCCTGTCTCCGGATCGAAAAGCCACCAACAGGATAGACGGAAGACACGTTTCCAGTGTTCTAGACGTGCGTATGCTTCGAGGTCCTAACATCGACTCGCACCACTATCTTGCTGCAGCCACGATTCGTACCCGCCCCTGTGCAGCAAAAAGCGCACGTCAACAAACACAAGGAAGGTTCGACGTCGTTCACAAGAGACAGCCAAACTCCTTACGTACAGCTGCAACCGATACCATTGGTTTTCGGAAAACGCAGAAGAACAGCTGGTACGACGAGGAGTGCCGTGTCGCAGCGGAGAGAAAAGAGACTGCCTACGTTACGATCGACCGCAACACGTGCGGGATGGGATAGATACTGAGAGTTGAAGAGGGAAGCGAGACGCATTTGCAGTCAGATAAAGAAAGAGGCCGAAATGCGTGAGTATAAAGAGCTTGATAAGCTGGCCAACAGGAGTAATGCTCGAAAATTCTACGGAAAAATGCGGCGGCTTACAGAAGGTTTCAAGACTGGAGCATACTCTTGTAGAACCCCCAAAGGTGATCTAGTCACTGTTGCCCAGAGCATACTTGAATTATGGAGAAAACACTTCTCCAGCCTGCTGAAAGGCAGTGGACGTACAACGCCAGGAGAAGGCAAACCGATTCCCCAATCGATGACGATGGAGCAGACGTTCCATTGCCCGACCATGAAAAAGTTCGAAAAGGACTTATCCGCCTGAAGAACAACAAAGCAGCGGGGGCCGATGGATTGCCGACCGAGCTATTCAAACACGGCGGCGAAAAACTGATAAGGAGAAGCATCAGCTTCTTTGTAAAATATGGTCGGATGAAAGCAAGCCCAACGATTGCAATTTAAGAGTGCTCTGCCCAATCCATAAAAAAGGAGATCCCACAATCTGCGCCAATTACCGTGGGATAAGTCTCCTCAACATCGCGTACAAGATTCTATCGAGCGTGTTGTCTGAAAGATTAAAGCTCACCGTCAACAAACTGATTTGACCTTATCAGTGTGGCTTTAGATCTGGCAAATCAACAACCGACCAGATATTCACCATGCTTCAAATCTTGGAAAAGACGCGTCAAAGGGAATCGACACACACCACCTCTTCATCGATTTCAAAGCTGCTTTCGACAGCATGAAAAGGAGCTGCCTTTATGCCGCGATGTCTGAATTTGGTATCCCCGCAAAAACTAATACGGCTATGTAAACTGAGGTTGAGCAACACAAAAAGCTCTGTCAGGATCGGGAAGGACCTCTCCGAGCCGTTCGATAGCAAACGAGGTTTCAGACAAGGCGACTCCCTCTCGTGCGACTTTTTCAATCTGATGATGGAGAAAATAATTCGAGCTGCAGGACTCAATCGAGCAGGTACAATCTTTTATAAGAGTGTACAGCTGCTGTCGTATGCCGATGATATTGATATCATCGGTCTCAACACCCACGCCGTTAGTTCTGCTTTCTCCAGGCTGGACAAGGAAGCAAAGCAAATGGGTCTGGCAGTGAACGAGTGCAAGGCGAAATATCTCCTGTCATCAAACAAACAGTCGTCGCACTCCCGACTTGGCTGCAAAGTCACTGTTGACGGACATAACTTCGAAGTTGTAAATAGTTTCGTATAATTGGGAACCATCATAAACACCACCAACAATGTTAGCCTGGAAATCCAACGCAGGATAACTCTTACCAACAGATGTTACTTCGGACTGAGTATGCAATTGAGAAGCAAAGTCCTCTCTCACTCATAATTCCCGTCCTGCTATATGGTGCAGAGGCCTGGACGATAACAACAAGTGATAGGTCGACGTTGCGAGTTTTCGAGAGAAAAGTTCTGCGTAAGATTTTTGGTCCTTTGCGCGTTGACCACGACGAAAATCAATGGAACGATGAGCTGTATGAAACATATGACAACATTGACATAGCGAATTAAAAGACAGCGGCTACGCTGGCTAGGTCATGTTGTCCGAATGGACGAAAACACTCCAGCTCTGAAAGTATTCGACGCAGTACCCGCCGCGGGAAGCAGGAGAAGAGGAAGACCTTCACTCCGTTGGAAGGAGACAAGTGGAGAAGAACCTGGCTTCGCTTGGAATATCCAATTGGCGCTATGTATCAAAAAGAAGAAACGACGGCTATAATCGCGTAAGCGGTGTCTACGCTAGTAAATAAGAAGACTTACACAATTTCTTTTTTATTTATGTTGTTGTTTGTTTGATTGTTTGCGTGGTTATTTATCTTGTTTGCTATTTCTCTGAGTGCGTGTGTGTGTGAATGCGACGTATGCTCCATCATTTGGCTTATATCCTGCCAATATATGGTAATTCATGTTTTCCTTTTCCAATGCCTGAGTTTTCACATATTCCTTTTTGTTTAATTCGCCTTGGTGGTTTTCTTATCATTCATTTTGAACATTTTTCCACCCTTTTTTCATATGTATAAATGTTAGATTTCGCAACAAGTGTCAATAAATTTCTAAGCTAGCGTTAACGCTCAAATTCGACAAAGCGCCAAACGCTCTCACACACGCCTGCAGTGTCTCGCCAATGTTTGATTATCCTTTCCGTGCGTTCGCCTCGGCCAATCCATTTAAAGTTTACACTTGCTTTGTTCGCTTGTCACCTAAGGTTACAATTGATGTGAGCAGACACTCTTACATGTACATACCTACCACTTTTTTTATACACTTGCAGCTCTTAACACACTTTATACCCCTCTCACTTGCTGTTCTCAAATTTCAGTTTGACTTTTTTGTTTCGCTTTTCAACTTGAATTTCCTTTGGTCGATTTAGATTTTGTATAGACAAATAGTTTAATCGGATATGACGTTTCAGTGGGATAGAATTAAAGTATTAGGTTGTCAAAAAAGTCTTGCGGTATTTTCATTGAATCAATTCGTGTGGCACCCATACATCGAGCTTCTTAGAGACTCCAGGCTTCTTCAAATGGTTTATAATGGTTTGATGACTACTATGCCGGTCTCTTTCGACCAATTCAGCGATTTTATCGCAATTTTCGACGAC
Organism: Bactrocera zonata; assembly: GCA_037783105.1. Classification (NCBI taxonomy): domain Eukaryota; kingdom Metazoa; phylum Arthropoda; class Insecta; order Diptera; family Tephritidae; genus Bactrocera; species Bactrocera zonata. The sequence goes on along the minus strand of JBAWJQ010005470.1, from coordinate 172,622 downwards.
AGGCCTTCCGGAGCGTGGCGCATCTTCGACCACCCCTACACCAGAACGAAAACGTTGAAACCATCGTTGTGCGGTGGAAATGGAAACTGTATCGGGTCCATAAACTGCACAAAATTTATTGGCGCCTTGAGATGCATTTTTGCTCTTATCGTAGTAGTACTGTAAAATATGCCGTATTTTCTCTTTATTTTGCTCCATGTTTGCGACGCCATAACTCACGAACGACTTAAAAGAAACAATCAATCAAACACGTGTTAGCGCGTGAAATAAGCTTTCCGAAAAGGTATAGCATGACCCGATGCGACGAATAAAACTAGAACTACGCGCTTTCAGCGCCAACTAGCGAAAATACCGCAAGACTCTTATGACAACCTAATATTTCTAGACTCTCATTTTTTTCGAATTTTATTGAATAAGACACTTGTTATAATTTGTAATTTATTTAATAGTGCGCAAATAGTGGTGGCAGCCAATATGATGAGCTTAAGTGCTAAACAGCCAAATATATACCTTGTTGCACAAGAATCCTTTTAGTATTCTTTAACCGAAACAAATGTCATATAGCTTTGGTGGTAACTCTACTATTGTTTTACCCTGACGAATAACCATGCTAAGAATTTTGTAGCATCCACAAGGAAACGTTAGAGACCAATATTATCGTATGAAGCGGTGGTATGTCTGCTGGGCGCAATGAAAACTACGTCAGCAAAGGCTTTGGAGGTTGTCCTCGACATCCGACCGATACAAATATAAGTGAAGTATGAGGCAATGCTTACGGCATATTCACGTACTGATCAAAAGGTGAAATAGTAAAAGGACCGCGTTTTTAAATTATTACAATTCAGTCCATCAGGCCAAAATTATGGGCACAACAAAAGGTCCAAGGTGGACTTTTGATCTAACTGGCAAGTCCATAACTATTCTAGTGGATAGCCAAATAACAATTAAGGCTATCCGTAGCGCAATTGCTAAGTCTCTTTTCTTAGCTTGTGCAAGTAGGTATTCACTAGACTCTGAGAAGGTAACTCGGCTAATATCATCTGGATACCCTCACTTAGGAATAAAAAGATTTGATGATTGGCAGACCAAAAAGATTCTACTTTTAGACAAAATGAAACTTAGTAACATTGAAGGGGTTTTAAGGCGGCCCTTAAGATCTCAAAGGTTGGATAGAGTCAATAGGGCACACCAAAAACTTATCAATTGTTCATACTACATGTAAAAAAGTAATTTTATTGTATATATAACTACGTACATGTACATATATGCATAGATAACAACCCAACTGTAATCTGAAAATTGGTTCATAACCGATGTCGAATGACAGAGCAAAAAGAACACACACATACAAAACATGATGGTGGATAAGGAAAAAGGATAATAAATACTTCAAAAAAACGCTCATCCACAATTTATGATTGTGTAAATTTATATGTGTGAATGTATTTTGTTATAAAACGCTAGTAACGAGATTGGCTGCTTGCTCTGAGAGCTGCGAAAAATTATTTAAACGTCACAGCGGTTTTTTGAGTAAGCCCAAAGGACGTATGACAGTTCAAAGTGGAGGGCAGAAAAAATTTAAAAGCAGAAAATAAGAAAGCTAAAGGCTGTAGTTGAAAATATAGTATTATAAAGTTGAATATTGATTTTTAAAAATGTGGTAAGTAAGCGAATTAAGGTAAGATTTTGGTACCTGAAATCTAAGTTACTATTTGTGTAGCATTAGCTAACACTGAAGATAAGCAAATGGAGTTGGTGATGAAAAGAAATAGCCTATCCTTCCCAAATGTCAACCTCTCTTTCACGTGACGCCTCTGTTCAAAACGAATAAGACTCTGTCGATCAAGTACAAGCGACATAACCTTATCACCAGCTCGGAGCAAAGTCTTTAGGCTTGCCAACTAAAGTAGATAGCCGGTATCCAGGATCTAGGCTAGGTTGCAAAAGGCTAACCTCCTTCTTATCTTAAATTAATAAAATTACGGAGACCAATATAAACAACGACATTAGTAATTATTATAACTTAAAAAAGACCTTCAGCAAGAAAAACTTATCATGAATTGGAACATAGAACTAAAAGAATTGCCCCAACTAAGCAAAGAATGCTATCACTACTACTAACTTTTCGTTCTGATTCGCCAGTAACTCTTTCCTTCTGGTTGCACTGCGACACCTGAACAAATCGAAATTCGTCGCCTACAATAGATATGGTTTGGGTACACTTTGCGTCTGCCCGAAATATACATCACGAGAGCCGCATTAGACTGCAAACCTCAAGGGAGCTGCATACGAGAAAGACCGATCAATACGTGGAGGCGCCATGTTGAAGCAAAGTTGCAAGAGTCAGGCCATTCTTGGAGACAAATAAAAACCAAAATGACTTCTCGAATTGTCTGCATTAGATTCAAAAAATTGTTAAATATTTAATTTTTTACTTCTGATTTCGGATTGATATCCCATGCCATTAGGTTGAAATGATGGTTAGAATATAAACCAAGAGCTCAACTTAGAGACCTAGCAAATTTGAAAACATTGGTTTTCCATTCAGCAGAACTTTATGCACACATTAAAAAGAGGCACCAACTTATTCCTGTATCTATTTTGTGAACTGTAATAAGGTAAGTTTTGTCTTTAACATTAAACGACTTCAATTAAAGGAGTGCAACGTTTATGTAGCACAAGCCTACCAAGATCCTTACATATAGCTGCGCCACAAATTTATTATCGTCCAGTCATTTAAGCTTAAATTAGGTAAGAATCTCGGAATTCGATATACCCATTTATATGTCTGTAAATAGGTATACCCTACCACATGTAGGTTTCGAGACAACTTTAGGGTGTCAATATACAAGTATTTACAGACATATAAATGGGTATATCAAATTCCCAGGTGAACTTACTATTACTCGTAATGACTGGACTATTACACCTTTCAACGCACTGTTTGGTATATTGACTTAACTTCAAACCATTTGCTTTGGTATGCCAGCAGATTGGTCAGCATCAATGTTAACATTTGTCTTACTAAGTCAACAGGATTTTGTCTTATTTTTAACAAAATAAAATAACATGAGTTGGCCAGCAAGCGGATTCCCGAAACTGATATGGATACTCGGATCAAGTGACATATTTGCATGTACTACTGTGCCCAAAAAATAAAGTGACATTTGAATTTAAATTGCGCGCGTCGAAGGATTTGGAGAATTATTTTTTTTTAGGGTGGTAGTACTGTCAGTCACATTTATGTCAAAATATTCATTAGTGTTTGAGATACGTGACGTTTTGTGAGCTGCTAAAAGTGAGTTTTTCGTTTTTTTGCGATGTCGAAATTTGTTAAGCAAAGAATTAGCATTAAATTTTGTTTACGGAATCAATTTTCTGCTGCGGATGCATTGAGGATTGTGCAGAAAGCCTTTGGTGATGAGGCTATGTCTAGAAAAATGTTTACAAGTGGTATAGTGAGTTCCACGCCGGCCGTGAACGTGTCGAAGACGAAGAGCGTTCAGGGCGACCATCAACCGCAACCCACGAAGCTCACGTTCAGCAAATCAAAGATTTGGTGTTGAAAAACTGTCGATTAACAATTAGAGACCTTGCTGATGAAGTTGGCATGTCGAAAGGCTCAGCCAATACCATTTTGAAGGATGTTTTGGGCCTCAAACGCGTCAAATCTCGACTGGTACCGAAAACATTGAATTTTTTGGAAAAAAGGCGTCCCGTTAAAGTTTGTGAAACGATGCTTTCCGACTGCCAGGGTGTCATGAAATGCAATATAACTGGCGATGAGACTTGGATCTATGCTTACGACTCCGAAACAACCACAAAAGAGAGCCGAGACCAAAAAAATGGCGCCAAAGTCGCCCAAAAAACAAGGTCAAGTTGACCGTTTTCTTCGATTATCGTGGTATTGTGCATTATGAATTCCTTCCAACTGGTCAAACAGTCAACAAGGAATATTATTTGAACATTATTCGTCGTTTGCGTAACACTATCCGCCTAAGAAAGCCGGAGTTGTGGAAAGACAATTCTTGGTTTTTTACACCACGATAATGCACCATCCCATACTGCCCTCGTAATTCGTGATTATTTCGCCAAAAACACAACTTATATCGTTCCGCAACCACCGTATTCACCTGATCGCCGTGCGGCTTCTGGCTGTTCACCAAGCTCAGAAGACCGCTCCGGGGACACCGTTTTTATACGATAGAGGAGATTCCAGCCGCAGCGAAGACGGAACTGAAGGCCATCCCGGAAAGTGACTACAACCAGTGTTTTGAAGATTGGAAAATCCGTTGGTATGAGTGCATTGCATCGGGAGGGGATTACTTTGAAGGGGATGAAATTGATTTGGAAGAATAAATAAAGAATTTTCAAAATAAATACAATGTCACCTTATTTTTTTGGGCATACACTGACATATTTGAATACATATTTATGAAATAAAAAATATGCTTAGAACTACGACAGAGAGCTCTCGGGTTTGGAGGTAAAAGTGCGCCAGTGTGCTATTGACCGTGCCAAAAAATTGTTTTATGCTTCTTTGCATTTGTCAGACATATGTAAATCATGGTGTGCGACTGTATGCTCTACAACATGGAAATCAAGCAAGTTGTAAAAACAATCGGCTAAAGTAGGGAAACAAGCGTAGAAAAACACTTTAAAACAATAACACAGTGGAAATGAGAACATTTGTTCGCATATCAAGCGTGAAAATTGCAAATATTTTTCTGTCACATTTACTTATAATAACTTCTTAACTTTTTTAACCACGCTTTTTTATTACTTTTTTCACTCCTCAATTTGCTGAGTTTCACCTTTTTGCGCTCTTTTATTTGCGTTTGTGTTGAAATCAGTCTGTGTTTGAGTGCATGGAAGTTTTTTAGGAGACACTCTTAAATATGTTTTTATATGTATATGTGTGTATGTCCTTACATTGAATGTTATTTACTTTGTTTGCTGCAATGTTGATACGAAATTCTGTTATTTGGATTTAGTTTTGAAGAGGGCGGTTTGAAACAACACAGGTTACGTATACGCAATGGTGTGTTATATTTTTTATTACTCGCCTGGAAGAAGTTGTAATTAATTAGCTAAAGAAACAATTTTTATTAAATAAAAAATTAAGTGTCTGAATTAATTTTACAAATTCATATTGAGATAAGTTTTCGAACCGAATTTAAACTTATTTTAAATATTTAAATTGAAAAATTTGTAACATCAATTAAAAACTAAATCGGAGAATAAATTAAAATCAAAGAAAAACTGAAGAGCGTCGCCAACTAAAGCAAAAAATTTAACAAGTTTAAATTTGTTTTAGAAATGTTTGAATTTATTTTAAAATTTATACTGAGATAATTATATACTTGTAAAATCACTAATTTGGAATCGAATTGACTTAAATTCAATATAAACATAAATAGGAAACATTATTTATTGGTTAAGTTCGCATTATTTTCTAAACTTAAAATAAAGTTGCCACTTTTTTTTCTAAATTTCAATTTTTTATTAAAGTTTCTTCTCGGAAAGTTTTAGAATATAATATGAGTAATATGGTTGCCAGCTGTTTTCATTTATAATTAGTTAAAATAAATGTGTATTTTCAAGTTAGCTTCATTTAAATTTGCATTCTTTGTTACCTATTGTATAGAAAAAATTGCCACCTGTTTATATATAATGTTATGTAGTTTTGGCTTAAAAAAATTACAAGCAATTTTAAAAACCATTCTATGCAACAAAATTGTCAACCGGAAAAACGACATTTCCATTAATTTACTTTAACCATAAAATTTAAGAATGTCGTTATTAAGTAATTACTTATTCGCAAATATGATTATACTCTTGCAACCAGTTGCTACAGAGAACTATAGTTTTATTCACCTAACGGTTGTACTTATCACCTAAAACTAAACGAGATAGATAAAGGTTTATTTATAGTCGTGGCCACGCAAAGCTTGCCATTCAAAATCTCTAAGAGTTGTGTACATTTGGTAATACTATACAGCTGTACTTTTTGCGGTATAGAAATTTTTTATTTAGAAATAAGTTAATGACATGTTAGCTATAGATAAAATAATTTGAAAGTTAGAGAGCTTTACAAAATGACCTCGAAATTTAAGAGATTGATATGCGATGAAAAAATTATATTTTTTATTTTTTTAATTCAATTTCATTAACACTGTATTTGAAATTAATATTTTATTTTATTTTATTTTTTTTTTTTAATTGAAACACCAAGGTTGTTCGCGGTATTACTTTAGAAACAATAAAAATTGGCCGCTTTTGTATAAGCACAGAAAAGCTAGTTTGTGTTTTACGCATTAAACGTATTAAATTAAAAACTATAATTATAATTATATAATTTAATTAAGTTCTGCTTCTTCTGATTACTAAAAACTTAACAAAAAACAAAATTGAAGAAAATCCCGAACGAACCAAAAAGACCTAAAAAAATTAAGAAAGCTTAGTGGCCAGCTTTGCGTGAAACTTGGTATGTGGATTCCTTAGTACAAAAAAAGTTCGAGTTCGTAGATGGGTGAATCGGAGCACTGCCACGCCCACAATTCGCCATTAACCGAAATCACATAGAGTGCCATAACTAAGGACTAAATGAAGATATAAAACTGTAATTTGGTATTGGGGAACGCCGTAGCAAAGGGCACTTGTGGGTAAAATTTTTTTTTAATGTGCATATATCCTAAACCACTAAAGCTACTACAACCAAACCCAACACGAATACATGAAACCGGAAGATAACCCCTCTCACTCCCCATATAACGATACTTTTCAAAACTACTAAAAGCGCGATAAATCAATAACTAAATATGGGATAGGTAATAAATTTTACAGCCGAAATGGTATGAGAGAGCTTTATGGGAAGCGCTGAAAAAAAAGGTCGATGAGTGTAGTACCTCGGAACCTGTTCCATCGATTTCGACGAAATTTAGTAGGTACCATTCTTTTAACATTTTAATGTCTCATTGTGAAAATGAAATCGGACAACAACCACGCTAAAAAATACATAAGGAATTAGTGATTTGAGTGCGACAACTAATTAGAAACGAAAATATTTTATCAACAAAAAATAATGATATTACAAAAAATTGCTTCCTTTCAGTTAGTATTTTGTTGATTATCTCTTTTACTTTAATATTGCTTCACACCGACTCCGAATTTACGTTAAAAGACTCTGACAGCGCACCAATGGTGTAGCTTGCCGTTCTAATTTCATCACAAAGAACTACCATATTTGGAATATTTTTGATGCATATGGTTCTTTTAACATCACCCAGAGATGTTCTATAGGATTTAAATCTCTTTAAGATTTAATTAATTATTTAAGTTTTAAAATTCTATATATGCTTAAAGGCATTGACAACAATTTTTGTTGAACATTTGACCTAATTGGAAATTTGTGCATCTTCAGCTTTTTCTCATTAAAAACTTGAATAATACATTTTAATATATTTTTAACCACAACTGTGCTAACACAAGCTACTACTATATATCAGTAATATTATTAAAAAAATTAACACCTTGAGGAATTTTAATTATTTAAGCAACTGTTTCTAATTAGCTGACGCATTTAATTCAACTTCTTTATTGTAACGCATTTACTATTTGGGAAAAAAATTGAAAGAACTTTAACTCCATAACTCCAAAACAGAGTGAGTATAGTAGTAAATAGAGTAACACGAACAATACAAGACTTTTAGGAATATAAATAACGGTATATCAAACATTTTTATCATTATACTCATCAGCCACCTACAAAAAAGGGAGCGTTTCTAATTAGCTGTCAACAGCTGTAGGTACCTAATATGTGGACCCCATTACCTATGAAAGTTCAGACAGTAATCCTGCAGTAATTATTTTGTGTATTCAAAATGGGTGCAATCGGGTCAATACTTCCCTGGGACCCATATACCTAATGTAAAGAGTTTCGAACTTCCTGTTGACTTTATGCTGGATATATCGGCCAATATATTAGTTATCCCAACGAAAATAAGACAGTGTATTTTGCACATAACAGTTTATCTTTGAGTCTAAAATGGATACAATTGGACGAAAACTTGACCTAACCCCCATAGAACCATTACCAGGATTTTCGCACATCCTGCTGATTTCGTATTATTATTACGTATAATAATTTTGGTTTTTCTAACAAATTGCTTAGATTCCGATCCTCTGGTTGACGTTTTACATCTTGAGGTATTTCCCTGGCTTCGATTCCTGTAAATTGCAAGAGTACAAAATGTTCGCTTGTGCCCGAACTTAGCCCTTTCTTACTTGTTTAAATTTAATTTAATTAAATTATTGTGATTTATAGTAAGCAATATCACGAAAATAAGTTGATATAAAAGAAATTATAATTAGCTGGTAATCCTTTAATCACTTAATTTTTTTTAACAGCTTGTTTAAGTTGTTTAGTTGTTTCAGTTTCAATATTCCTTCTGCCGAAAAATAGTACATATGCCACTCTTCCAAATAAACCTTAATTGTATTTAAAGCGAATTGACTCAGTGATTAAAATAATTCAAATAATTTTTTCATTAAAATACTTAATCTTAACTAATTAGACGTTTCAAGATCGGGCCCTCATTACTTCAAAAAAAAATTTCATTAAATATATATTACAAATGAAGCAAAACAAGTTAAAGTAATTTAAAAGTATTTCTACGCTATTATTGCTCTTCATATATTTTTGGCAATTTTTTTCTACAATCTTAATACTCTGACTTTTTCATGGACACAATTATTAAATAATAATTCACGAAAAAGTGTATTGCAATTTAAATTACTGCAGTATTTAGCTTACACATCCATATATGTATATTACCAGTTTCTTTCGCACAGCTGCAGCATTCGCTAGCACTTGCGGCAAATTGCCACTCTACAGGGGCATCCATGCGAACTGCGGCGGCCGGAAAAACATATCCACATATGTCTGTATATAAATAGTCACTGTCATTTAGATTTCAATTACAATGCGTCATCAATCATAAACAATTTGTTTCGCGCAAACTTGCTTTCTATATCATTGACCAAATGGGGAAAATACCAGGTTTTTTTTTTAGAGTTTTTTGTCGAATCGGCATTATGAAGGGGAAATGTAGGTTTTTTTTTTTCCGTCATTTTTCCGGACGGTATGCACGTTGAAACCATTGGCCAATACGCCTACGTACTAAACCCTTAACTCCATTGTCTTTGCTTGTTTATTTGACCCACGGAACTGCAGTTAAGCATTACATCGTGGGGCCAAGCTTAGCCATTCGGCTCGTCAGTCACGTCATTCAGACCTACCCCTCATTCATCCTTCTGATTTCACTGCGTTGCCACTCTTTCCTTCTTAGTTCTTTCAGAACTATAGCACACAACGCTCTCACACTATCCCACACTTGTTTTGACTCAGTCATAAACCGCACTATATTATCCGGTGTCACTTGTTCCGTTGTCAGTTTCTGTAGATCGACTCTCTCCTTTTCATAGCGTCGGCAGAAAAAGAAGATGTGCAGTGCGTTTTCTCCGCTGTTGCCGCAGAAGGAACAATTCGTCCCGTCGTCGTGTCCATATTTATAGAGATACTCTCTAAAACACCCGTGTCCCGTCAAAAATTGAGTCAGGTAAAAATCTGTTTCCCCGTGTTTCCTTTCTACCCATGCTTGTACATTTCTAATTAGCATTTGGGTCCATCTCCCCGTCGTAGCTGCATCCCACCGTCCTTGCCATTCATACAGGCTTATTTGCCTCTCTTCCTTCCGCTCTTCAGCTGTTAGTCGCCTACCCAGTCTTGTAGACCTGTCATATACTCTTTTGAGTTCCATGGCTATTGTCTCTGGCGGCATGATGCCTGCTAAAACTCCAGCCGCTTCGTGGGATACTTTCATTATACTGTGGCCGTCAATATTGAATTTTATGTCTTCGAGCTTTTTCCTGCTTGTGATCAGGACTGCTTCAGTTTTATGCCCAGCAAGTTGAAGTTTTGTTGCCGTGAGCCACTCTTTGATCGTTAACGCCGCTTGATTGCAGAGGTACTCAAGTTGTCCCAGTTCTTTTGCTACTACTGTTATGGCAATATCATCCGCGTACCCGATTATCTGTACCTGCTTCGGGAGAGGGAGACGCAGCACCCCGTCGTACAAAACGTTCCACAACAATGGGCCAAGCACGGAACCTTGTGGAACTCCGCCCGTTACCCTATATGTTTTTTGTCCGTCATCCGTATCGTACAGTAACAACCGGTCAGACAAGTAGCTGGATATGATCCTAACCAGGTAAGCCGGGATTTTGTTACGTTCTAGTGCTCTTATAATATGTGGCCAGTACGCCGAGTTGAACGCGTTTTTAACGTCAAACGTCACTACTGCACAGTATTCCTTAGTGCCATACAGCTATCTTTTACCCTCTATTGCCTTGTTAGCTATGTCAGTAAGCTTTTTAATCGCATCAGTGGTGGATCTCTGTTTGAGGAATCCATATTGGTTGTCAGACAGACCTTTTTCTCCTTCCTTTTCTAGATGCAGCTCTAATCGTACACAGATTATCCGCTCTAGTATCTTGCCGGCCGTATCCAGCATGCAGAGCGGTCGATATGAATTGGGCTCTCCTGCTGGTTTATTTGGCTTCTGCAACAAGACCAGTCTTTGCTTTTTTCAGATTTTCGGGAAGACACCTTTTTGTAAGCACCGCGTAAACAATTCAGCAAAGGGTTTCGCATTGTGCTTAATAGCAATCTTTAATGCCTTATTAGGAATACCATCCACGCCTGGCGCTTTGGCATTGCCAAATCTCTCTGCTGTTTCTATAGACTCCACATCAGTGACTATTGTATCTTCTGTTTCAGCAGGTTCTTGTACGCTAAGCGTTCGGTTCTCCGGGGGCTGTGCGGGGAATAAGGTCTGCACAACGGCTTTCAGTAGTGCTGGGCACGTTGGTGCTTGTCCTTTGCTACCTCTTATTTTCTTTTTCATCGATTTTTCTGCATAGTTCTTTAAAGCAGCAAGATTTACTTTTTTTAATTGCTTTTTTAAGATCGCTTCGTTTTCTTTTAAAGCATGCGCGTAATTGTGTTTGCTCCGTGAGTCCCCTACTCCGTTGACACCTCCTTCTCGCTTTATGGCATTCCTTTCTTAATGTGTCGATCTCCTCACTCCACCAGTAAACAGGCTTTCTATGGGTGCCATTTTTCTTTCTACTCATTGAAGCGTCGCATGCTTTACAAACGTGCCTCACTAACATCTCCCTCTGTCGATCTATGTCTTCCTGGAATGTTAGATTATCATCTAACGTGAGCTTGAATAGTTCGATGTCAAGAGTTTCAATTTTCCATCCTTTGCTTTGTCCTGTCTTAGTGGGCATACTTCTTTGATTGTTCACTGAGTCTTGGATTTCAGACATAATTGCATAGTGGTCACTGTGTGTATAAAGGTCGCACACTTGCCAATTTGTTCTCCACGCCAAAGAGCTGCTAGCGAAGGTTATGTCGATAACGGAGCCCCGGCCGTTCTTCTCGAAGGTGTTCTGATTGCCGGTGTTCAGTAACAAAATGTCTAGCGACGAGAATGCCTTTAGTAGGGCATCTCCACGCCTATTTGTACAGATACTACCCCACTCCATCGCTCAAGCATTAAAATCGCCCGCGACCACGTTCCTCATAGTTGACAAAACTTCTGAGATAAGTTCGTCAAGGATTCTCTCAAAGTCACTCTGCGATATGCTTGGTGGTATGTAGCAACTGTAGAAGTTGAACCCAGAGACTTCCACTCGAGTGTAGAAAGATTTCCCCAATAGCGGTTTATCTTGAATCACTTTCCCTCCACATGCCCATATGGCAGCTTTTTTCGTGTCGTCAGAGATCCATGTTGCGTCGGTTATATTTTTATACTGTTCACTGAATATAGCTACATCGACCTTTTCCTCATAAACAGTCTGCTTCAGAAGTTCTTGTGCAGCCTCACAGTGATTGAGGTTGAGTTGCATGACTCTAATTTTTTGCTATTTCTACATGCTTCTTGATAGAGCGGACACTTTTTACTACCAATTTGGTGGTCGGTGTTTTCCTTGCCCTTTTTCTTGCATGCACTACACGACGGGTTCTTATTGCACGACTTCGCAAAGTGTCCAGTTGTTGCAAGTTTTTACCAGATGACCATACTCCAGACATCTGAAACACCTCTTGAGATTTTGTTTCGCCCTAATTCTGCACACTACCCAACCTATTTTGATTTTGTGTGCTTCTTCAAGTATTCTTGCCTCCAGCGCGGGTAGGCTTACCACTGCAGTTTGGGTTCCTAAATACGCTGATCTAATACTCTTAATCGAGCTTTCATCAAATTTACTCAGCCCATTTATTTGTCGTCGTATAGCCTCGGCAATGTCCTCTTTAGTCGTGATTGCGTCGAGATCACGTATTTCTAGCATGACCTCGTGAGTTAAAGCTTTTATCTGCGCATTTTCTCCCAGTACTTTGCTTATTTCGGTCTTGAAGATGCCTGTGCTCCTCATCTGTGCCTCTTTCAACTCTAGCAAGATTTGTCCTTTGGATGTCTTTCTGATTTTTGTCACATTTTCCCCTAGCTTCTGCAGTGTGTCATTTTTCCTAACAGTCCTTAGGATGTCGCTATATGACATGTCACCTGTTTTTCCAATGACTATTGCATCAGATCGAGGTGGCGGCTTATATGGTGCCTTCTTTTGTTGCTTTCGTTTGACTGCGATCCAACCATCTTGCTTTCCCATATCTTTATTATTGTCTTTTATGGGTTATCACCCTTTGTTTCTTTCAGGGGAACTTCAGGTTTGCTCGGCCATTCTCTGTGGGTGATTTTGTTCTTCTTCGGCGGAGTTCTTCGCTTTGGTTGAACTTCGTCGCGAGGCCTCTTAGGTGTATTCTCTCCGGTTGTTGGCATGACGAGAAAACTTCGTCGTGCCTCCTTAATTGCAGTGTGCTCTTCCTCAGCACTTGCACGTAGTTTCGCTATCACACCGAGAAGATCTCTCATGGTGTTACTGATAGACCGTTGGGGTGGGTGCATTGTTGCAATCAGCTTCTTGATCGCATTCCCTAGTTCAGTCATGCAGTCTCCAGGAGGTTGTATCGCCTTTGCCAAGGTAGTGGTGTCGCCCAACGCTGGTGGTGATGACCTCGCTCTCAGAAGTTTTTCAACACCAAGGTTTTTTACCGGGGACCTACCCAGTTTTGGTGCCCTCTTAAAGGGATCTGTATCCATTATCGTCGTATTCGTATTCTGGGAAGAATTTTGCACGTTATTATTATTTTCGTTCAAGTTTCCTATTATTCCAGAGATGTTGCTGCTGTTGTTGTTACTGTTGTTTTTGTTTCTCGTATTAAGCTCCATATGCACACTTCTTGACCAGAGCCCGAAGGGGCTGGTTACAGGCAGACAGCATGGCTAACACCGCGGTAGAGCAAGCTCACATCACCCTTTTCACACAAACAACAGAGAAGTCGTTGTTAAGGTTTCAAGGGACTCCCAGTGCGCCTCGCTGTGTACCGGTCAACTTAAGATTTTTTAACAGCCGCACCTAACCTGGTGAACAGACGCTGACCAGGGAGCCGTCCACTATGGTTCCGTCGCTCCTGGATTTTTGTATTACTCATCACGCCTATCCGTGTTGAGGGGGGACACATATTTCTAAGAGGCGGTATCGGTTCGCCACAGTCACAGGAGCTTCAACGGATCTGCTAGCTTTTATACCGCATCCTCCACTCCTGTCGCTCATCGTCGGGGATTGCTTATTCGTTTAAACTTATTTCGCAACTAACCTGCTACTACAGGCCGTCCGGCTATCCGCGACCTGCCGACCCCCCCGGTAGCTTAGAGCCCAGCTATAAGTGTTAATACACGATGTACTGTAGCTGTACAAAGTACGTGGAACGCAAGTTGGTAAATAAGTGTGAATGTACACAAAATAGTTGTAAATTTACATTTAAGGTTCATAATAGTAAAAATATTATGAGAGATCATGAAGAGGAACCTTTATCCGAAACATGTTTTATAAAATGGTTCAGCAAGTGCAGTACGTTACGAAAGGGAAAAATTATGTTGCTTAAACAATAAGAAGTTCTAAATATATCTGGCTCGATGCAAACTGAAGTGCCTGAACTGTAATTAGTTTGTTTAATTCTCTCCACTAGAGTTTGAAGTTGAGCTGAGTTTCTCGGATATATGTGAAGTCAAAATCTAGTGGATTTAATCTTTGATGATTACTGTTATGAAATTGTATTTTCGATTTTTTTCTTTAAACTTCAGTATTGCTGAAAATCTTTACTGCAAATCTTAAAAGGTTTGTGATTTCCTAATCGCGGAGCTAACATGAATCTTTAGAGCAACATTTTGGTATGTAGTCGTCTCGAAAATATATAAGATCGGCTGTTTCAGGGGGTTACAGATGAAATAGTGACCGCAGAGTAGCTCTGTCTTCTTCATTAATGACTTATGCGGATTAATGCAAACAATTTCCATATACCATATTCCTCCTCCATTTATATGATATTTCTATTATATTATAAAAGGTAATCTATTTCTATGCTAGAGCACAACAAAAGTTGAAATGAAATATCACTTAAACTATTTAAATAAAATTATATAAAAGATTTGATCATAGCTAGGTTATCCTGGAACCTGTCTTAATAGATTAAGAATTCATATCTACTTTCTGACTATATTATATTTTTCATCTAGATATCATGATCCGGAAGTCATGGATTCTGCTAATACAAATTCTTAGGAATTTTACCTGGTTTTAGAGTTCATGAGAAGCGACAATAATAACTTTAAATAAGTCTACCTTAACATGAAGATCCCTTAATAGCTGCTATTTTGAGCTTCACTGTAAAGATACACGAATCCGTATTCGTGTGTTTCTGCATCACTTAACTCTTTATCGGAACTATCTATAACATTTTTGCACTGAATACAGAAACTGTTTGACCAAATTATTGAAGGTCTTCTTTGCGACTTATAGCATGACTGACTCTTCTTATCAATTAAGTTGCATCGAAGCTACAATACACTTCTCGAATAAAAAAGATTCTTGGCAAGAACTTTATTCTGAACGGTCAGTTTGTTTGCTTTAGTAATCCAATCTGAACAATTTTTTCGGAAGCTGCACCACTGCCTTAGAATTTAACCCATGTCAAATTGGTGAAGATATGTGGTCGAATGAACCAGTTTTTCATAGAAGCACTTGATTCCGATCATTCCGTTTTTATGGCAACTAAATGCTATAATAGTCCGTTATCGGCTTCTTGAGGAGAAAAGAACATGTGCAAAATTTGAGAACGTTACCTCTAAAGCTGAGGCACAGGTTCACGTATATACAAACAGATTACCGTGCCTACATATATCGGCTCAGTTCATCACGCTGATGACTTATAATTATATTTTCTAGGAACTCCTGGATTTCCTTAAATTTTTTACAAACTTCTAAGCAAACATAATATACTTAAAATCGTGTAACTTTTACCGCAAACTACCATGTTTTACCCTCAAAGCTATGTACGCATATTGTATTTCAATTTGATTTCCCAAAACAAATAACAGTTCGAAAGTCACAGCGTAGCAATTGCCACTGACAACAAAACCTCACTAATAATGAAATATGCATAATATAACTATAACTTGTATAAAAGTGTATGAAAATGTAAAAGCACTAACACGGTCATTTGTTTCACAACTGAAGGCACACTTTGCCACATGCCACATCAGCAACCAGCAACACACGCCCGCATCAGTGCTGCCAACCATTGGTAAATCAATCATTTAAATAATCATTTCGTCTGTCGGTTACGTCAGTCAATTTTTGATGTCAATTTAGTGAAGTCTCTCATAATAAAAAGCGAAACCCATTCAGGCGAATGAATGAGGCAAATTGAGAGCAACGCGTACATTTATTTTGAAAGAATAAAACCAAAAATAAAATTTATAAATGTGTGGCAAGGTGTGGCATTATATTGGTTGCTGCCAGAGCTCTATTAATAATAACTTGTGGAGAAAAATCAGATTTCTGCTTGAAATTTTGATATTGAAACGGCATAAAACAACTCGGATCCTTTGGTTAATAATACATATGTTCAACTGCTGGGTAGGTACTTTATCAAGACTTGATCATTTAAAAGAACATCCGAACGCTTGATGAAATTCATGTTAGATCCATTATGTTCTTAAATAAAATTACCGAAGTTTCGTGGTGTCGATTTACTGGAGCCTTTCACAGGGAAATATCATCCAGAAATGAATGAAACTTCGAATATTTTTGGCGTAGAGGCTGTCATTAAATGAAAGTTCATCGACCCTCTACTTGATATCTGCTGTGCTATTTATCTTTCCACCATCTTCGGTCAAGGGCTTGGGTTTTTAAAGAAGCAAAACAGAGCAATACCTTATGGAGTATCGAGTAATTTAGAGCCTATTTTCGGAGACCACTTTCTATCTCTATTCAAAACCAGAGTGACCACTACTTATCCATAATGTAAACTGGCTTTACTAAGTCTCCGTAGTTAAAAAAGCTTCTCATCGATATACTATATAACAAAATTATATGAGATACTTTTCATCCTAACTATGCTAACACAACATATGGTCCTGGGTTTCTCGCCAATATATAAAATAATATTAAAATCCCTTCGTTAGTTATTGAACAAGAACTGTAAAATATGACAATCGTGTATTTTGTTCCCGACCAGCCTATTCTCGGCCGTATGAATTCTTTATTGATAAAGTTTGACTATAAAGTCGGAGGGTCAACTTCACATTTCAGTACATAAAAACAAAAAACAGTGGTGCCTTATGAAGAGTCGAATATTGTAGAACCTATTTTTGAAGATAACTTGATTGCCCTCTTCAAAATTTCATCGATAACCACTACTAAGAGAAGTCTTAGGTCTCTTGAATTCTCTCAGTGAGAGCTAACCAAAACTATAGTTTGTAAGGTAGTTAATATACTAACACGGCAGCAATATAGTCCCGGTAATTTCGATATAAAATAAAATAATAGTAAGATTTCTAAGGCATTAACTGCACAAATACTGCAATAGTAGAAATCATTTCGATTCAAACGGATTGCTTATGGTTACCAAACGAATCTGTACACAGCTGGATGGAAGATGTGTTGATGTGGTTTAGCTATAAGATCGACGGGACGTCTTCTATCTGACATCTCACAGCTCGGTAAAAAATGTTGATGCGTTTTGGTTATTAGAAGAGCATTTCACCTCAGCACTTCCTTCTTGCTTGTCCCGCTTTTTCTAGATCACGGCTTAAATAAATGGAAGATATTCCATCGAATTAGTCGGAATAGAAATTAAACGCAGTGACAAAATTTTGTTGTCCACAAAGCACTTTGCTGAGTTATAAGTTCGAAGTATAAGAGTTCTATATTTTTGTCTCCACAAAGGCATGCATATTATGGTATAACCTAACATAACCTAAAGAGGTTTGTTTTGTGAACATGTGAAAGAGCTACAATAAAGTGCAGAAATATTGGAGGGTTGTAATCCTCTAGTTCTTCGCTGACACAGAAACCGCTTATACGGTTATAGCCGAGTTAACAATAGTGTGCCAGTCGTTTCTTCTTTTCGCAAGATGGTGCCAATTCGAGATTCCAGGGGAAGCAAGGTCCTCCTCCACTTGGTCTTTCCAACAGAGTACAGGTATTTCTCTTCCTCTGCTTCCCCCGGCGGATACTGCGTCGAATACTTTCAGAGCTGGATTGTTTTCGTCCATTCGGACGACATGTCCTAGCCAGCGTAGCCGCAGTCTTTTAATTCGCTGAACTATGTCAATGTCTTCGTATGTATCATACCATCGAATGCGATATTCGACGTGGCCAACGCGCAAAGGACCATAAATCTTTCGCAGAACCTTTCTCCCGAAAACGCGTAACGTCGACTCATCAGTTGTTGTCATCGTCGATGCCTTTGCACCATATAGCAGGACAGGATTAATGAGTGATTTATAGAGTTTGGCTTTTTTTTCGTCGAGAGAAGACTTTACTCTCAATTACCTTCTAAGTCGGAAGTAGCACCTGTTGGCAAGAGGTACATTCTACGTGCGATTTCGTGGCTGACGTTGTTGTTGGTGTTGATGCTGGTTCCAAGATAGACGAAATTATCTACGACTTCAAAGTTGTGACTGCGAACAGTGCGATGACTGGTTGCTTGATGACAGGAGATATTTCGTCTAGCCCTCGTTCACCACCTGACTCATTTTTCTCGCTTCCTTCTCCATTCTGGAAAAGCAGCTGTACACTCTTAAAGAAGATTGTACCTGCTCGATTAAGCTTTGCAGTTCAAAAGTAGATCGAAGAAGTCACACGAAAGGGAGTCACCTTTTTTAAACCTCGGTTTGAGCCTTCACGATCCTGACAGAACTTTTGGTGATGCTCACCGTCAGTCTACACAGCTGTATAGTCAAACAACGCAGCCGTAGCTCCTTTGCGTGCTATCAAAAGCAGCTTTGAACTCGAATTTAAAAAATTGAAATTGTAAATTGTGTGTCGAATCTCTTTTCACGGGTCTTTTCCAAGATTTGGCGCATGGTAAATATTGTTGTTAATTTCAAGGTCAAAAGCCACATTTATAAAGTCCTCTTCTTCTCTCTCTTTACTGGCGTAGGCACCGCTTACGCGATTATAGCCGAGTCAACAACAGCGCGCCAGTCGCTTCTTCTCTTCGCTACTTGGCGCCAATTGGATATTCCAAGCGAAGCCAGGTCCTTCTCCACTTGGTCCTTCCAACGGAGTGGAGGTCTTCCTCTTCCTCTGCTTCCCGCGGCGGGTACTGCGTCGAATACTTTCAGAGCTGGAGTGTTTTCATCCATCCGGACAACATGACCTAGCCAGCGTAGCCGCTGTCTTTTAATTCGCTGAACTATGTCAATGTCGTCGTATATCTCGTACAGCTCATCGTTCCATCGAATGCGATATTCTGCCGTGGCCAACGCGCAAAGGACCATAAATCTTTCGCAGAACTTTTCTCTCGAAAACTCTTAAGGTCGACTCATCGGTTGTTGTCATCGTCCAAGCCTCTGCACCGTATAGCAGGACGGGAATTATGAGCGACTTATAGAGTTTGGCTTTTGTTCGTCGAGAGAGGACTTTACTTTTCAATTGCCTACTCAGTCCAAAGTAGCACCTGTTGGCAAGAGTAATCCTGCGTTGGATTTCCAGGCTGACATTGTTGGTGGTGCTTACGCTGGTTCCAAGATAGACGAAATTATCTACAACTTCAAAGTTATGACTGTCAACAGTGACGTGAGTGCCAAGTCGCGAGTGCGACGACTGTTTGTTTGATGACAGGAGATATTTCGTCTTGCCCTCGTTCACTGCCAGACCCATTTCTTTTGCTTCCTTATCCAGTCTGGAGAAAGCAGAACTAACGGCGCGGGTGTTGAGGCCGATGATATCAATATCAACGGCATACGCCAGCAGTTGCACACTCTTATAGAAGATGGTACCTTCTCTGTTGAGTTCTGCAGCTCGAATTATTTTCTCCAGAAGCAGGTTGAAAAAGTCGCACGATAGGGAGTCGCCTTGTCTGAAACCTCGTTTGGTATCGAACGGCTCGGAGAGGTCCTTCCCGATCCTGACGGAGCTTTGAGTATTGCTCAGCGTCAGTTTACACAGCCGTATTAGTTTTGCGGGGATACCAAATTCAGACATCGCGGCATAGAGGCAGCTCCTTTTCGTGCTGTCGAAAGCAGCTTTGAAATCGACGAAGAGGTGGTGTGTGTCGATTCTCCTTTCACGGGTCTTTTCCAAGATTTGGCGCATGGTGAATATCTGGTCGGTGGTTGATTTACCAGGTCTAAAGCCACACTGATAAGGTCCAATCAGTTTGTTGACGGTGGGCTTTAATCTTTCACACAATACGCTCGACAGAACCTTATATGCGATGTTGAGGATTCTAATCCCACGGTAGTTGGCGCAGATTGTGGGGTCTCCTTTTTTATGGATTGGGCATAGCACACTTAAATTCCAATCGTTGGGCATGCTTTCGTCCGACAATATTTTACAAAGAAGCTGATGCATGCTCCTTACCAGTTCTTCGCCGCCGTGTTTGAATAGCTCGGCCGGCAATCCATCGGCCCCTGCCGCTTTGTTGTTTTTCAGGCGGGCAATTGCTATTCGAACTTCTTCATGGTCGGGCAATGGAACGTCTGCTCCATCGCCATTGATTGGGGAATCGGGTTCGCCTTCTCCTGGTGTTATGTGTTCACTGCCAGTCAGCAGGCTGGAGAAGTGTTCCCTCCATAATTTAAGTATGCTTTGGGCATCAGTGACTAGATCACCTTCGGGGGTTCTACAAGAGTATGCTCCGGTCTTGAAACCTTCTGTAAGCCGCCGCATCTTTTCGTAGAATTTTCGAGCATTACCCCTGTCGGCCAGCTTATCAAGCTCTTCGTACTCACGCATTTCGGCCTCTTTCTTTTTCTGTCTACAAATGCGTCTTGCTCCCCTCTTCAACTCTCGGTATCTATCCCATCCCGCACGTGTTGTGGTCGATCGTAACGTTGCGAGGTAGGCAGCCTGTTTTCTCTCCGCTGCGGCACGGCACTCCTCGTCGTACCAGCTGTTCTTTTGCGCTTTCCGAAAACCAATGGTTTCGGTTGCAGCTGTACGTAAGGAGTTTGAAATGCCGTCCCACAGTTCCCTTATACCGAGTTGTTGACGAGTGCTCTCAGAGAGCAGGAGTGCAAGCCGAGTAGAAAAACGTTCGGCTGTCTGTTGTGATTGCAGCTTCTCGACGTCGAACCTTCCTTGTGTTTGTTGGCGTGCGTTTTTTGCTGCACAGAGGCGGGTGCGAATTTTGGCTGCAACAATATAGTGGTCCGAGTCGATGTTAGGACCTCGGAGCGCACGCACATCTAAAACACTGGAGACGTGTCTTCCGTCTATCACAACATGATCGATCTGGTTGGTGGTTTTTCGATCCGGAGACAGCCAGGTAGCTTAATGTATCTTCTTATGCTGGAATCTAGTACTACAGATAACCATATTTCGGGCCCCGGCGAAGTCGATCAGCCTCAACCCATTTGGGGATGTTTCCTCGTGGAGGCTGAATTTACCGACCGTAGTGCCAAAGATACCTTCTTTGCCCACCCTGGCGTTGAAGTCGCCAAGCACGATTTTGACATCGTGGCGGGGGCATCTCTCATAAGTGCGCTCCAAGCACGCATAAAAGGCATCTTTGGTCACATCGTCCTTCTCTTCCGTCGGGGCGTGGGCGCAAATCAGCGATATGTTGAAGAACCTCGCTTTGATGCGGATTGTGGCTAGACGTTCATTCTCCGGAGTGAATGATAGTACTCGGCGACGGAGTCTCTCTCCCACCACGAATCCAACACCAAACTTGCGCTCCTTTATATGGCCACTGTAGTAGATGTCACAAGGACCTACTCGTCTCTGTCCTTGTCCCGTCCATCGCATTTCTTGGACGGCGGTGATGTCAGCCTTTATTTTCACGAGGACATCAACCAGCTGGGCAGCGGCACCTTCCCAATTAAGGGACCGGACATTCCAGGTGCATGCCCTCAAATCGTAGTCCTTATTTTGCTTGCCATGGTCGTCATCAAAAGGGGGGTCTCTCATCCGAGGCTGTTTGGTTGTTTTCATTGGTGCGTTTTTTTACGTGGCGGGTCCCAAACCCAGCGCACAACCCTAAGTAGGGGATATTTCGCCTTCTCACTTTAGCTCGCCTTCAAACGGATGTACTTAGGCTACCCAGAGGATACTTGGTCAGAGACCGGAAGTCGTGAGCTGCTTGAGTCATATGTAAAAGAATCGTTTCTGGCCACTCCCAAGTGAATGGCGATCAGAGAACTTTCCTCACTTGCGTGAACTTCTACACATGACTCCATCCTTTATAAAGTCCAATTAGTTTATTAACGGTGCGCTTTAATTTTTCACAATACGCTCGATAGAACCTTATATACGATGTTGAGGTGGCTTATCCCACGGTAGCTGACGCAGATTATGAAGGCTCCCTTTTTATGAAGCACATTAAAATTCCACGTTGGTTATGTTTTCGTCCAACAATATTCTAAATAGAAGCTGATGCATGCACCTCATCAGTTCTTCGCCGCCGTGTTTGAATAGCTCGGCCGGCAATCCATCGACCGCCGCCATTTTGTTATTCTTCAGACGGGCAATGGAACGTCTGCTCCATCGTCATCGGTTGTGAAGTCGGGTTTGCCATCTCCAGGTGTTAAGCTTTCACTGCCATTCATTAGGCTAGAGAAATGTTCCCTCCATAGTTTTAGTATACTTTGGGCATCAGTCACTGGATAACCTCGTGGTGTTTTATCAGAGTATGCTTCGAGCCTTGAAACCTTCTGTTATTTGCTCTCGCTTTTTTCTTTAGCTCCCGTTATCTATCTGAGTAGAAAATCGTTTGGCTGTATGTTGTGACTGTAGCTTCTCGACGTCGAACCTTCCTTGTGTTTGTTAGCGTGCGTTTTTTGTTGCACAGACATAAGCGCTCATAGAAGGCATCATTGGACACATCATCCTTCTCTTCCGTTGGGGCGTCGGCACAAATCTGCGATATGTACAAAAACTTCGCTTTGATGTGGATTGTGGCTAGACGTTCATCCAACGGGGTGAAAGCAAGGAGTCGGCTACGGAGTCTCTCTCCCACCACGAATCTCACACCAAACCTACTCGCCTCAGTCATTGTTCTGTCCATCGCATTTCTTAGACCGCGGTGATGTCAGCCTTACTCTAACAATGACTTCTAACAGCTGGGCAGCGGCACCTTCCCAATTAAGAGACCGGACATTCCAAGTACATGCCCTCAAACCGTAATCCGTAATTAGTTTGACTTGGCGGTTGGTTCCTTTTATTGTTGGCGATCAGAGAACTATTCTCACTTTCGGGAACTTCTACATATGACTCCATCCTCTCTAGAAATATTTATTCCGAAGCTTTGTGGTGGGTTTTCTAAATATTGAAAAGGCGTAATTCTGCAGTGCGTGCGTCCGTTTAACCTCAATGAGTAAAGCCGATGGCAAAATCCTTCTGAAATCCATTATCTTTCCACTTAAATGTCTTTTAAGCCACTGATTGTATTTGCATTTTTTTTTTGAAAGTAATGTCTCACAGCTGCTTAGCAAATGATTTTCCTTTACCAATAGACTCCTATTACTCTATTAGCGGAATAAAAAATTATATGTTCTTTTGTCGCTTGCATACAATCTCGCTTTTTATTATAATCAAACTATCAATTTAGAGCCTCAAATATCCTGCGAACTTTTGGAGGATGAAGTGTAGCCGAGGAGACACACATGATTAGGTTGATGAAGTTAAACGAAGTAGTTGGAATTGAAAATGGAGCGGAAGGAAAAACAACACAATGTGATCAAAGCACATTGTTGGCGAGGCATGCATAAACCATTTATTTTCATGTGTGAAGGAAAAGCGGAAGATGTGAAATGAAAAATGAAAAATGCATGCACTAGCGCTTGCACACAAATCAGAAAGGACCAAAAAGGAAGAAAGTATTTCAAATATCTTATTGATATTCCGCCTGTTGCAATTGCGATAAATGTATGAACTGAAATACGGAAGTATGCAAAGAACTAAGAAGAGGAAGCATGAACACATTACATTTGTGACTGAAACGAAGACACCAAACAGCAAACACGAACTTATGTGAAATATAAATTTATGCATTATGCTTATACTTATATTTTCTACATATGTATGTATATACATACATATCCACATAGGGTTCTTCGCCTGGGCATGTGTTTGTGTGACTGTGAGTCAACTGATTTACATACCATCTATAAAAATTCTATAAAGCCTAACTTAAGGGGTGGCTAAATGAGTTAAGTTTCCCGCCCTCATACACCACTACACCACACAGCACACCACTCACAAAGCAACATTGGCACACTCACCACACTTGGAAGCAGCACTCTACACCCACACACACACACACCAATACACGCCGCTCGTCAACCCACCATAACTCTCCACAGCCCAACGAGCAAAAACCCTCGTCCTGGAAGAGGCCGACCACTTCGATCACGTATTTCGATTAGAAAACATCGGCGGAAGTTCTACTTTTTTCGTATTTTCGGGGCAAGCAGATCAACCATCTTTTTTGGCATTTCTACGCATTTTGGTCGGCAGCTCAACCATTTTGTTACGTCTGGTGATCTTCGACGCGCAGCAGTTCCACCGATACTATCACATTTTCAAGTTTTCTTATTTATAATTTCATAAACCTACAAGCTATAAATTAAATATTACAAAATATTTTACAATTGGTGACCGAACAAAGTGAATAAATGCGCAAGTGAAAATGCAAGTGAAAAGTGAAGCATTGCATATATACACACAAACTTAGTGACGAAAAAAATAAAAAGATAAAGTAAAAATTAAAAAAAAAAAGTGCACAAGTGCAGTGATACATATATACACACAAACATAGTGACAAAAAAAAGAAAAGAGAAAATAAAAATTAACAAAAAAAAAAAAAACAAGTAAGGAAGGCTAAGTTCGGGTGTCACCGAACATTTTATACTCTCGCATGATAAAGTGATAATCGAGATTTCATTATCCGTCATTTATATATTTTTTTATTTTGCTGTAAAATTAATTAGATTAGATCAATTTGTGTACTTTGAGTATTGAATTGTATTTTCATTTATATGTATGTATTATACAGAGAAGGCATCAGATGGAATTCAAAATAGCGTTATGTTGGAAGAAGGCGTGGCTGTGAACCAATTTCACCCATATTTCGTACATGTTATCAGGGTGTTAAGAAAATATTATATACCAAATTTCATTGAAATCGGTCGAGTAGTTCCTGAGATACGGTTTTTGGTCCATAAGTGGGCGACGCCACACCCATTTTCAATTTTTGAAAACAGCCTGGGTGCAGCTTCCTTCTGCCATTTCTTCCGTAAAATTTTGTGTTTCTGACGTTTTTTGTTAGTCGGTTGACGCACTTTTAGTGATTTTCAACATAACCTTTGTATGGGAGGTGGGTGTGGTTATTATCCGATTTCTTCCATTTTTGAACTGTATATGTAAATGCCTGAAGGAAACGTTTCTGTAGAGTTTGGTTGACATAGCTATAGTAGTTTCCGAGATATGTACAAAAAACTTTTTAGGGGGCGGGGCCACGCCCACTTTTCCAAAAAAATTATCTCAAAATATGCCCCTTCCTAATGCAATCCTTTGTACCAAATTTTACTTTAATATCTTTTTTTATGGTTTAGTTATGACACTTTATAGGTTTTCGGTTTCCGCCATTTTGTGGGCGTGGCAGTGGGCCGATTTTGCCCATCTTCGAACTTAACCTTCTTATGGAGCCAAGAAATACGTGTTCCAAGTTTCATCATGATATCTCAATTTTTACTCAAGTTACAGCTTGCACGGACGGACGGACAGACAGACATCCGGATTTCAACTCTACTCGTCACCCTGATCACTTTGGTATATATAACCCTATATCTGACTCATTTAGTTTTAGGACTTACAAACAACCGTTATGTGAACAAAACTATAATACTCTTTTTAGCAACTTTGTTGCGAGAGTATAAAAACAGTGCGCAAGTGCAGCGAAACAATGAAATTACATAAATACATACAAACATAGAGAAAAAATATGTATACATATATAATAAGTGCACAAGTGCAAATTTATGCAGTGACATTGCGGAAAAAAATACATATGTATGTAGGTAAAACAAAAAAAAAAAATACAGTGCCCCAAACGAAAAATAGATGACAAAATTAAGTAAAATCAGAAAAGAATACACATACATGTATACATAACAGTGGGGTGAAACAACTAAGCAGTTAGTTACCAAAAAAAAAATCGGGCGCGGAAAGAAAAAAGAAAAAACAACACCTACTTAAAACTTACAGTACAATATACAAAAAAAAACAGCGGGCGCGAATATGTAACTAATACATATCAATATAAAACGGGCGCGAAGTAAAAACAACAAAAAACCAACAACCATTAGGAACCCACCGTAGCGATCCAAGACAGGACTTGGATAGCTCATAGGGACAACACACTTGGCCTAACGTAATCCCCAAAATCCCATGACGGATAACAAAGTGAGTCGTATCGATTCCTTTTAGTATTGCATATTTTATTTCAATTTCTGCAGACACGAGCATGCATATATCATTACGATACAATTTTTGCGTCAAATGTATTTTATTTGCATAGAATAACTCAGTTATTCTCACTTCAGTTATTAAACTTGCAAAAAAAAAAAAACAAAAGAAAACTTTGCATAGAATAACTCATCAAGTTATTCTCATTTTATTTTATTGCTTCGGAAGACAAAAAAAAACAAAAAAACAACGGTTGCCAAGCGGTCAAAGTAACTTTCGGTTAAAACAGAAATACCGCAAATAAAACTGTTTGGCATCACAGACAATATATACATATATATATATATATATTTATATATATATATATATATATTTATATACATATATATTTCTATACACATATATTTATATACGGTATATGTGTATCTAAGTATATAAAGATTGTTTATTGGCCACTTATGCTTACCTTCGTGTATCAAAACACAAAATATTCTCAAAAATAAAAAAAAATTCAAGTATTTTACTTGCACAAATATCCGGTGATACCCCTTATGCTTAATCAAGCAATAAGCAGGATTGCCTTAAATAAGTAAGCAAAAGTAAAGGCAAAAACAAAAAACAATTATATATATGTATATAAAATAATAAAAGAGGAAAGGTCAAGAAAAAGAAAAGAAAACAAAAAAAAAAATTACATAGGTACATATATGCACAAATTTGGTACATGCGTTGATATATTTATACATTGAATATACGTATATTTACATATGTATATTTTTATTACAAACTAAACCATTTGAGTACAGGCCAATAGACAGTACTCACATATATACGTACATACATATTTACGGGATATACAAAGAGTGCACATTTACAAGCCGAAGTGCACATACGTTTATTTCGTTTCTCAATTCCGCTTATGCGCGCTCGCTCCACTAAGAAACAATATATGCACGTTTGCATATACACTTCCACATAAGTATATATGTAACGTAAATTATACCCTACGAGGGTACCTAACAATATTATTATGTACTTATTAAACGGTTCGGTAGAAAAAGTATAAAGTATTAAAATATATATATACATAAATTAATTAAATATTACGAACAATTTAATTTACATATTCAAAGTCCAAATTGCACATTTTCGGCAATACCCCTTGTGCTTTATAAGCAAAAACAAACAGGATTGCGTATATATGTATGTACAAAAAACACTGATCTCTCATACGAGCACTCAGATGCAAGTACATACATACAAACGGATTCGTCTATAGGGATACCCTATAAGACATACAAATACTAAAGAAATTAATAAAATAAATATTGCATTTTTAACAATTAAATAATAATAAATAAATTCGTTAATACTTTTATACCTTTTTTCGAGATTAATTAAAACGAGACGCGTTATTTCATTTAAACCGATAAATAAAACAAAACATTTTAAATTTTATTATTTACAAGAGACTTCGCTTTGTAATCAGCAATTCCATTTAAAGTCAATCAGTTTACACTGAAAGAAATTATTTCGTTAATTTATTGGTTCTAAATGAACGCAGATCCCAAAGAATCTAAATCTTCATAACTGCTGAAAGTTCCAAAAATGATTTCGGACGGAAAAAGTCCATGTACACCGGCAGAAGCTACACGCTCAAAGCAAGGTGTTACAAAACAGAAAAGGGGGAAAGACATTATATACAGAAAATTTATTGCTGAGAGTGACAGCTTTATTAAATACTGCACTCGATTTTCATCTTCGCCGATTCAAGATAATTCTGAATCGGCATTAGAAATAAAAAAGAAAATCTGGACAATTTTTGGATACGTCTCCAAGCTTCTTATGACGCAATAGTAGAATCTGATGACTCAGATCTACCAGAAAATTTCAAATCCTCGGTTAACGCCAAATATGAAAATTGCTTATACCAATTTGAAGAAACGAAAGCAATGATTACTGATCAATTGAAACTAATTAAAGCAATTGCACCTACTTCACTTCCGCGAAAAGAGATGCCACAAGTACAAAGTCAAGAGGCAAGTTCAGGCATCCACCTCAAGGTGTCCGCATGTGACACAGAAATTTTTCATGGAGGTTATGAACAATGGCCGTCCTTCCAGGATATATTCACAGCCGTTTACATAAACCACCCAAAATTATCTAATTCACAAAAATTGTATCACCTCCGATACAAAACGAAAGGTCAAGCTGGCGTCGTAGTAAAACAGTTAGCATTAAATGACGACAATTTTAATATGGCTTGGGAAACTTTAAAATCTAGATACGAGAATGAACGAATATTGGTCGATAAGCAGATAACAATCTTAATGAACTTGCCAAAAATTCAAAAGGAAACCAGTGAAGAATTTATCAAACTTCAATCCACTGTTTCCAATTGTTTGTCGATTTTATCGACACAAAACATTCCCACAGACAACTGGGATCCTATACTGGTAAATATATGCACAGCAACATTACCAGAAAAGTCTTTATTATTGTGGGAGCAATCGCTCTCATCACTTAAAAAATGCCAAACGTGGCAACAAATGAAAGATTTTCTCACCACCCAGTACGATATCGCAGAAAGGGTAGACAAAAAAATAAATACAAGTAAACCAAAAGGTATTCAGCAAGACTTCAATAGAAGCTTAAACAAGCCCCAAGCCAATAGCAACAACAATTTGAAAGAAGCTTCTTCAAAACGCAATCGTTCTCATCTGAACAGAATATAAAATAGATCATGCGAACTATGTACAGGAGGGCATAAGCTCAAATCTTGCGAGAGATTTAAAAAATTGAATATCATCGACCGCAACAATTTCGTGAAAACCAAAAGACTTTGTACAAACTGTCTGTCACATGCGCATACACTTAAAGAATGCGAAAGCAAATTTAACTGCGTCTATTGTCATAAACGACACCATTCGATGCTTCATATTAATAATTTTTGCAGCTTACCCCCAAACAGCGCAAATATCAAAAGAGCCGCGGGTTTAGTTGCAACAACAAATCCCGAAGTGCCAAATCCACAAAATTTCCAAGAAGCACCATGCTGCTCAAAAGCATTAAAAACTCAAACGCTACACAGCGAAAATAAAAGTAGGGTACTACTACCCACAGCAGTCGTCTCCATCGAACATCGAGGAGAACTGTTTAAGCTCAGAGCCCTAATAGACCAAGGATCATAACGATCTTTCATAGCGTCTAGGGCACAAAATAGGCTAAATCTGCCAACAAAACAAGCCAACTTTCAAATTACGGGAATGAGCGGAAGAGTAGTTCAAAACTCTAATAAAATCTGCCCCATTACTCTATTTTTCCCCCAAGCGGATATAAGAATACAAGCAGAAGCTATAGTCTTACCGCAACTAACGAATATGCTTCCAAGCTATCATATAAATAGCAAGCATTGGGAAAAGTTTTCACTCCTTAAGTTAGCAGATCTCAACTGCAACACCCCCGCTCAAATAGACTTTCTATTAGGCAGCG
The DNA here is from genome assembly GCA_037783105.1 of Bactrocera zonata. NCBI lineage: Eukaryota > Metazoa > Arthropoda > Insecta > Diptera > Tephritidae > Bactrocera > Bactrocera zonata. The sequence continues at coordinate 143,024 of JBAWJQ010005470.1, read as the reverse complement.
ATCTCATACCACAAATAATACTCGAAGGTATTGAGAAAATTTCAAACACACTTTTGGCACAAAAGACTATTTTCGGTTGCATCCTAAGTGGACTAGTTACGGAACCAGTCACAACAATGACAGCTCAAGTTGAGGAAATCTCAAATGAGTACCTCAATTCACAATTGAGAAAATTTTAATTTTTCCCCCTCATTTAAATCAAAACCCTCGAAGATCAGTATTGTGAAGACTTTTACAAAGCCACAACTACTAGATCAGATAATGGTCGGTATGTCGTACGACTACCACTAAAACAACAATTTCCCAACACAATCGCCTTAGGTCACTCTCGCACCTCTGCAATACAGCACTTTCAAAGTATGGAAAGAAACCAACTTAAAAAAGGTGAACTAAAACCAGAATATGATGGTGTGTTGGAAGAATACCTCCATTTAGATCACATGGAGGAAGTAAGCCCATGCGAAAAATTCATCAATGGCAAATACTACTCATTTTACTTGCCACATCACGCAGTAGTAAAGCCAGATAAAAAACAACTAAAGTAAGAGTTGTCTTCAATTCCTCAAGATCCACTAGCTCGGGGAATTCCCTAAACGATATCCTGTTTACGGGACCCACGCTCCAACCTGATTTAATGCTGCTTATTCTAATCTGGCGTATATTCAAATACGTATACAACGGTGACGTCGAAAAAATGTATAGACAAATAGTCGTGCATAAAGACGATCAAGATTTTCAGCGAATTATTTTCCAAAAATCCCCCAATAGTCCACTACGCGACTTCAAGCTAAAAACAGTGACCTTTGGCATTAACTGTGCCCCATACTTAGCCATTCGAACACTCCATGAATTGGCTGAAAACACCAAGTCAGAATTTCCTCTGGCGACCTAGGTGTTAAAAACACAAACGTATATAAACGATATTCTGTCTGGAAGTCATGTCATCCACAAGCATACGAATCATTATCACAAGTAATCCAAGCCCTCAAATCCGCAGGATTTCCATTAAAAAGATTACGGCAAATCACCCAACTATATTAAGAAATATACCAAAGGAAAATTTGTTGGATACTAATTTCCTTATTTTCGAAAAGGAAAGTACAACAAAAACTCTGGGCATCCAATGGAATGCGATATGGAACCAGTTTGCATACACGACTGAGTCCATATCCGCATTATCCGCCATTACAAAACGCCAAATTTTCTCCTCTGTGGCAAAACTTTTTGACCCCGCAGGATGGCTATCGCCAATTATGATACAAGCCAAAATCCTGATACAAGAATTATGACTAGGTGGTACCGACTGGGACGAGCAAGTAAAACCACTTCGTTTAGAAAAGTGGTCTCAGTTCGCGAGCAATCTAAAAGATATCACACAAATACAAATCCCACGATGGGTAAATTATATCCCAGAGCACAAAGTCGAACTACACGGCTTCTGTGACGCCTCTGAAAAGGCACATTGCGTCACTATATATGTTCGCACACAAAGCGACAAGACGACAACAAGCCACTTACTAGTTGCAAAAGCAAAAGTGGCTCCCTTAAAAACAATAAGTCTGCCATGACTAGAACTATGCGGCGCATTATTACTTGCCAAACTAGCATCCATAGTGCAAACGCAACTGAATATGGCAAAAAATAAATTATATCTCTGGTCCGATTCCGAGATTGTATTAGCCTTGTTGGAAAAACCACCACATGCATGGAGGACGTATATTTCCAATCGAACGTCTCAAATTCTTGACCTAGTGGGATCAGGCACTTGGCGACACGTAGCCACTGCTGACAATCCTGCTGATTTAGGTACAAGAGGGTGCAAACCTCTGCACCTTGCCACCACCACCCTCTGGTGGAATGGCCTTCGATGGTTAACAGAATCTCCCGATTCTTGACCACAATCGCCCATTCGCAACATTATTGCCCCAGAAAGTCGAAAAATCGACTCATTCCACATAACATTTGATGATACTGACATCTTGGAGAGATTTTCATCTCACCTCCGAGCCCTCAGGGTAATCGCTTACATGCTCAAATTCATAGAGCGACTCAAACTTTGAATTAAGGTAATACGCCTAGTATATCCCAAAGGCGATACAGTGACGCACCTAGACTTACAAAAGGCAAAGGTCGCTCTTATCGCATTTACTCAACCGCGCTACTTCAGCCAAGAGATATCAGTACTGAGAGAATCGAAGCCGATTGATAAAAAGAGCTCACTCCTAGTACTAAACCCATTCATAGATAACAAGGGTCTACTTCGTGCAAATGGTCGACTTGTCAATTCAAGCTAACCTAACGTATGACGAACGTCATCCCATTGGTATACCAGAGAGATCGCAACGTGCCACACGCAGATGCAACAAATAGTCCGCCAAGAGTTTTATATCCCAAGACTCAAGCCAAAGATAAAGAAATGCATTTTTTCGTGCAAGATCTGCACTATGCATTGTCCGTTTAACGACAAAAGCAGTACACCTCGAGCTATGTACCAATCTGACGAAAGAGGCTTTTCTCGCGGCATTTGCTCGCTTCGTCGGACGACGTGGTTTTCCGTCAAAGCTCAGGAGCGACAACGGCAAGACATTTATAGGTGCTCAAAGAGCCACCGAAAAACAGTTTGTGGACTTTATCAAACAAGTTTCACCTGAGATTGTACAAAAGTACGCTCCTCAAGGCATCAACTGGCAGTTCATCCCTCCAAGCGCTCCTCATATGGGTGGTTTATGGGAATTAGCGGTAAAAAGCTTTAAATCCCACTTTAAAAAAGTAGCTGGAAACTACAAATTTAACTTTGAAGAATTTACAACATTATTAATTCGTATTGAAGCCGTTCTAAATTCACGGCCATTGACGACACTCTCGCAAGATCCCTCAGATCTAACAGCTCTTACACCAGGGCACTTTCTCAAAGGAGCACCCATTCTGGCCATACCTGAGCCAGGCGTGGAGTCGCTATCCTTACTAAACAGATGGGTAAGAATTAAAATTTTCCATCATGAATTCAGCCGCCGATGGAAGGAGGAGTATTTAAAAGACCTTCACAAAAGGTACCGCTGGAAAACTCCCGAAAAGGCGCCAAAGCTTGGAGATTTGGTCCTAATACATGACGACTGTCTCCCCCCTACAGAATGGCGGCTTGGTCGCATAGAGAAGCTACATCACGGCTCCGACGGTCACATACGGTACGCCTGGTAGTTGATCTCCGTACTCAAAACGGAACTCTAACGAGACCGCTCGTTAAACTATGCTTCTTACCAACCGCAGATAATAACGAAAATGCACGTAATGAACAATCCGTACAATAATACCGACACGCAGAAATTGAAACATCCGTTAATAACTAAAACCGAAATCAATCGCACATATGATAAATCATAAAGATACTAAAAAATAATGGGTAGATTAGTAAACTCTGACAAACCAAATAAAGTTGGTTACAAATCGCACAATTTCATAATATATAGAAATGAGTTGCAACTAAACACGACCTTTTCTCCATACAGGCAAACATGGATTCAGAAAGCATGTCAACTCCAACGCCAACACTGCGATCGGCCATCAGTGTTCCCTGTCCTGGAGTTGTCCCAACAGCGGCGCCCCGCACAATCACCGCATCAGCACCGTCAACTGTAGCTCGTAATGGCACACGAGCAGCTGTAACCACACCGTCACCACCAGCGGAGCCGCATCGCACACGATGCCCCCTTTGTCGCCGCCCCCATTGACTGCAACACTGTGGACCCTTCAAGGGCATGTCCCCCATCCAGCGGCAGCAGGTAGCACAGGCGCATGGGCATTGCAACAATTGTCTGGCACCCACTCACGCGACTGAGGACTGTGACTCTGGGGCTTTGTGCCAAAGATGTGGCAGGCAGCATCACACGCTGCTCCACCGCACCCCAAGACGTGAGGTTGGTCGGCCACCTGCCACTCGCAGACCGTAGCAACTCAGCCGTGTGGCACGACGACGTCCGCGAAACGCGGCACCCACCAGGCGCCATCGTCAAAGGCAACACTATCGACGTACATCCGGGCTCAGCAACGTTGTGGCAACGTTGCAGCAGCTTCAGCGACTGCTAGGCTGAACATTCGCCTAGGGGGGCCGGGATGGCTAAATGAGTTAAGTTTTCCGCCCTCATACACCACTACACAACACAGCACACCACTCACAAAGCAACATTGGCACACTCACCACACTTGGAGACAACACTCATCGATTGGAAGCAGTACTCTACACCCACACACACACACACCAATACACGCCGCACGTCAACCCACCATAACTCTCCACAGCCCAACGAGCAAAAACCCTCGTCCTGGAAGAGGCCGACCACTTCGATCACGTATTTCGATTAGAAAACATCGGCGGACGTTCTACCTCTTTCGTATTTTCGGCAAGCAGATCAACCATCTTTTCTGGCATTTCTACGCATTTTGGTCGGCAGCTCAACCATCTTGTTACGTCTGGTGATCTTCGGCGCGCAGCAGTTCCACCGATACTATCACATTTTCAAGTTTTCTTATTTATAATTTCATAAACCTACAACCTCCACTGGTATCCAACCAGGGAATAGATCCATTTCATTTTTTTTTTGCTTACAAACATACACTGTCAAGCCTCCACTGGTATCTGACCAGGGAGAGTTTTATTATAAAAAAATATAAATACTACAATAAAATTGTAATCTCTTTTGAAGTAACATATTGCGTTCTGAAACCTTCTTTCCGGAGTAAGGGAAAAAGTAAGTGATAATTTATATAAGGAGTATTCTACTTTAGAATTTTGAAAAATTCGATTTTTTTTTTCATATATTTAAAGTTTAGACTTTCAAAAATATGACCTTGGAAGGATTTTTTGAAATTCGACTTATTTTCGGAGATACAGCCGATTTTGTGAGGTGGCGTCCATGTTCACTAGAATTGTCTCCTAAACTTTAAACGCGTTTTTTTCGTAACTACTTTACTACGCATCGGAATTACCTCAAGTTCTATACAACCGACTTACTTGAAATTTTGTGTGAATCTTCTTTATATAATCCTTTATCGTTCCTACCAGCATTGTGTCAAAATTTTTGTTTTTAATATTTTAAAAAAATTCAGGAATTTAAAAAAAGCGTAAAAAATGATTTTTATTTTCAGGCAGTCGCCACTTTTCAAAAAAAATTTTTTCGTGTTCTTGGACTATAACAGCATCCTTACTGATAAAGAATTTCTTTTGATTTTTTTTTTTCAGACCACCAGGAGAGAAAGGCTCAATGTCACCAGGATGCGCCATTTTTTTACACCTGTCTCTCCCCCCCGCTAATTATATTAACTTTTAATATTTTTTTGTAAAATTTTTTTCTGTATTCTTAATAGTATCAATAGAAACACCATAAAAAAATGTAAGGTAAAAATATTTTTGGTTTTTTTTTTTTAAATAAAATTTAGAAAACTGCCCAAAATTTGATTTCTAGAGTAGAATACCCCTTTAAAAAGCCGAATATCTCGAGAAGTATTAATGATAGCGATTTTGGCATCGAAAATTTTTTATAGCAAATAAAATTTCCTACAAATTTGTCACTTTTGTAGAGTGAACAATTCTGAGAAATATGCGTCTAAAGTCAAAGCGATGCCATAAAATATCTCTGATCTGTAGGAATTTAAAGGCAAAAACTCACGATTGTAGTGTATTTTCTATGGAAATTTTTTACTGGCCTTGGTCCTGTTCTTAATGTTAATATTAAGGGCTTAAATTTTCAGGGAATTTTTTTAGGGTATTTCCAAGGAAATTTCGTGAGGGGACTGAAAAAAATTAATAGTTCAATAAAAAAAAAACACCCTGATGTACATATATATTTTATAAGACGACGCTTCTTTCTGGGTTTAATAATTTTCGTGGGTATGAAAAAATTAAAAACTTATAGTAACTTTATTAAAACATGGTTGCCATATTGTACGATAAAAAAGTCCATTAGCGTCACTCTTCTTAATGCAATCACAAGACGCCGCTGTCTTGGCGCCTCTCCAAGTTTGCCTCACTTTATGCAAGTGTCGCTACACGTCCACATCGACAAACAGATTCCCAGCGGATAAATTCATTTATTCATTGCTTTTTTAGCCATCATGGAGCATATAGACGACTATCGCCCATACGGAAACGCCTTTTCCTGTTTGCTCACCAGCGCCTTTTTGTTTTTGTCTTTGCAATTTACTGTGTAAATGTTTTTATAGTTCTGTTTTGGGGCGCGACGTATACGTAACGTAGATATGAATTGCCCCGCACTGCCTCCCATTTCTGTCCGGAGGAGCTTCCGCTTAGAAAGCTTTTCTCTCCTCCTCAGTCTGCTGTCACGTCGTTTCCGCGCAGAGAGTGGCGAATTTCCGGGTTATGTTTATATTGTTTTTTGTTTAGCTTTTGATTTGAGTTGTAAGTTTCATTGCCTTGTTATTTTTTTTTATATCGTTTGCCATGTTATATTTTAATGAAAACACGGAAGTCACTCTCACCGAGATTCTGAAAACACGGAATGGCAACTAACCAGTTTCAAACAAATAAAGTGAAATTTATTATTGCATGCTTTGGTGTTGAACACTCTTTGACATTAACAGAATGGAGCCTAAGCCTAACCGGTAATCGCTAGAAACAAAGAATGAACTTGGACCTCTCATCCTCTCAGAGGTGTTACCGAGTCGATATGGTTGGAGTGCGAACTATTATGCAGGCGCTTTTTTATAGCTAGTACGGTAACTAATTTTGGAATCGTTGGTTCAATATCTTTCCTCCATTCTAGATATATCCCTTAAATATAAAATATTATATATATCTATGAGCAAAGAAGCACCTCACATTATACGATTCGGAACGTCTGCTTAAAAGATCTTACTAAACTACTTTGGATTGAGTGAATGGGGCCTAAGCCTAGCCGGTACTAGATATAAACAACAAATATGATAAGTCGTAAGCTTTTTTACACAGTCTGGTATACAATTCTGAAATAGTTGGTACAATGTCTCTCCTTTATTCAACATATATCCTTCTCCTATTTAATAAAAAACACCTACCAAGTCAAATTTGCTGGAGTCATCATAATCACAACTGCTTAAGCTCTAGGGTTCTGCGTTTCTGTACAAAACTTGACTTTTGAAGATAGAATGGTAAAGAGTTTGTATTTTTAAACTATTTCAAAGAGTATATCTCTGCAGGGGTATTCAACCAAAAAACCTCATACTTCAAAGTGGATTTGCTATCTTAGGTTCCAATGTTCTCGCAAGTGAAACCAACGTTAGGAATCTATGAAGAATTGTAGCAATAGTTCGAGAACCATATGATAAGATCAAAACTATGAAATCATTAACTTGAAGTGTTAGACAGTAAATACAAACTCGAAATGATCCCTCCTACAAAAATGATGACGACTGTTGGATTTTCTACATATTTGAAATAATGACATATTAAAATCTTGGATAATTAAATTAATATTAGATTACATACAATATTAAATAAGTATACTGTATATGTAAGTATATTAGATGATATACTGTGGGCAAAACATAGTAAGACTTTTTAATTTAAAATTCGTTAAAATATATTTTTTTCGTAGGTTGGTATGACTGCGAACGACATCTGTGACAAATGTCACATCATCATAATCATTAGTATTTAGTACACGCTTGTCTTTCTGAAGTACATAAAATGCATTTTTTCGATAAGCGAAATTACTCAACAAAGAAGTTCCATTCAAAAAATTTTGGTGCTTGTAAATCGACGATTAACATTCAAAGATCTTAGAGCCACTGTTTGAATATCAGAAGAATCAATGAAAATCAATTTGAAAGAAAAGTATCACGTAAAATGAGACATTATGGGCTAACAACTCTTAGTTTTTGCAACCACGATAATGTAGCGTCACATGCTTCATTGATTCTTCATGAGTTTTTCGCTCAGAACTCAAAATTTTACACAGTTGATGCAGCCATAACTTCAGAAAATTTGTGTAAGGTGAAGAAATTAAGTGAATAGTAGAATGATATACTAAGTAATGAGAGAAAAATGTAAAATATGAATCTGCAGTATAGCCAAACTTCTTCAAACAACTTCTCTATTAAGGGGTGTCAGAATTTTAAAAAAATTCATCTTTTTTTACCATTTTCATTAAATGTAATATCTTAAAAATATTCTCTGAAAATTTCACGTTGATCCGATAATTAAGTTTAGAGTTATTCGACAAGTAACAACGAGAGCTCGGGTACTTCAAAGCGCTAGTATGCAACTTTAAACGCGTTTTTCTCAAAACTATGTTTTTACACTGGTGACAACTGTAACTCGAAAACCTCTCAGTAGATTTTAATGAAATTTATACAGATTTTAGAATATATAATAAACTCGGGCCTGATCGAAGGATCTTTTTTAAAAAATTTCGTTTTTTTAAGACCAACTAACTGTTGATTTTTTCCCAAAAATTTAGACAAAAAATTCCAGAGGTCGCCATTCTGTTAATTTTTTAAAAAACAAAAAATCCTTCGATCAGGCCCAGGATTATCTATTTCTAAAACTAATTTTTTCTGTCCGATTGATTTTAGATAAATCTCCAAGGTCTTATGGTTGCCATCGCAAGTAACTTGTTTTAGGAACTGGGTCAACACAAATAACTAAAACTTTGGAAATTATTTTTTTTTTTTTTTTGAAATTTTCGTGACTTCAAGTCAACACATTCTATAATAATGCCATATTACTACTTTTGTAAAATAACACGATTTAATAGCAAACAAAAAAAACTACTGGAAAATTCTTATTTTTGCATTCTTCTGACTACTCCTAACCCCTTAATCGAAGCGGCACTTGAGGCACTTCAGAGAACTGTTCTGTACGGAAACATTAGTACACATAATAAAACGCATAAAGATCCGACGAATTCACTGGTTAGGCCATGTTGAACACAGTGTTTTCGGCCCAGACTGACTTATGGGTTTAGTGCCAAAGAAAAAGGAGTGTCAAAGCTGCAACCTCTAAAATAGCAAATCACTAAAGTCAGTTGCTTTGACCAGCGCTAGAACATTAACTGTGCGAATTACCTGCCTACAATCGGATCAGAGAATATATTCCAAGACCTTTATTGCTGCAATGCAAGTATAAATTGGAAGATTTTTTTGAGCCTATATATCCTGAATACAAAAGTTCAGTTCGGATAATTCCTCTCCCGCGGGGTAATTCCTCTGGTGTTATCCAGAAGAAATTTGCAGGATTTATGGAATATCTAGAAAGTCACCTTTCTTACTGATTAATGTACCGTTAGAGTAAAAAGAATAAACAGGGTTTGTCCGAAAAGTCATAGGACTGATATTCTTTCGCCGCGATTTTATCTCGGAGCGTTAGCGCACCGACTGGATTCGATATAGGACGTTCCTAGCCCTAGAACGAGCGCCTGGTCAGTTGTCTCCGAGCACCTGTAGAATCAGGACAAACATTTTCGCACGACGTGTTTCTGTTAGTGGTACAAGCCGAAATTGCCGCGTTCGTTAAGCAGATGTACGCGATTTAATTCTATCTGAAACTCGGTAAATCTGCGACAGAGACATTTGATATGATCAAGCAAATGTTGCTTTAGAAATATGTGGTGTGTTTCGATGGCACCAGGCCTTTCTGGTTCAATAAATTTTTTTAAATCGAATCAGTCCTATTACTTTCCGCAAAAACCCTGTAAATTCTAGGACGCTAGCCAATAGCTTCGGATTTCAACTTTAAATATGCGTTGAAAAGCTATTATGCTGGTAAATGTTTTTTTGTATTAAAAACTATGGAATAGAAAAAATGTTCTTACATTCAGATTTATGTTCCGTTATAGTGAAATAAATATTAATTTTTGCGAATATTGGTAATGACTTTAGGAGATGGAAGCCTGAAAAAAAAGAAAAGCGTTCTTCTCAAATTATATCCACTTTCTGAGGCGGTGTTTAATAAGACTATAGTTTTCAGAAGTTTACTACGATATTTTCAGAATTCGGAACTCAGTAGAACCGAATTGGTAGGCTTCTAAAAATCTATAACAAAATCAATCCAGTGACCCAATAAAAACAAACGGGGAATCTAAATTAATTAACCGAATGCGAACAAATTGCTGCTGGTGGAGCGATAAAAGAATATGCATGCGTCGGGGACATCGAGTACAGTGGTGGAATAGAACAATCGGAAGTGGCAAGTGCATGGAGCGTAGAGTCGGTGCGGAGAGAGAGGAAGGTTGGACGCAAAACAAGCAAAATGCATTTCCGCGGATATGTAGCAGTTTTCGCAATGCCCACGCGAGCAGCTAAATGTGATTACACAAATGTTAATGACCCTGTTATATATGCGCTTACACACACATACATATATGGGCTTACATATGGCTTAACTCCTTCTTGTTCGCTGCGTTAAGGGCACTAAAATACCGGAGCTGCCAAGCAAATGCAATTATTTTTAGGCAGTTGAAGCACATATGCAGGCAGCAACAACAATAGTAATACTATAACAACATTCAGCGAAAATAATGTTGACTTAGAGGGGTATTCTCATGTAATCACTTCGAAAAATAGATTTTTTTTTTAATTTTGACAGTAAAACCTACTAAAAACATGATGTGAGAAATTCAGACCGAAATTCATAGTATTTGATAAGTTGCAGCTCATAGTCGCCGACGTGTCGTAAGCGACTGTCTACCAGGCGCCATGACAAGTGTGCAGCTGCTATGTTTCTAAACGCATTTTTCTCGAATCATCATTTTCTGAAACTGTCATGGTCCTAAAAAAAAAGTATTCAACCGATTGCTTTAAAATTCACATATGTTCTTCTACTCATTTATAGTTATCGTCCCTACCAGAATTGTTCATTTTCGAAAATATTTTCATATTTTTTATAATTGGTAGGGACGATAGCCGCAGAACTACCGAATAATAATCCATTCGATTTTTGTATTTCAGACAACATGAACCGTCGCTATCACCATGACCAGTGAACTACTTTTTTTTGTTAGGGACTACTTTGATTTAAAAAATATATGTATTATAAATGTAAAAAACGAAAAAAAAAATTTTGTACATTTCGAACATTGTATTGTATGCAGTAATACATTGTACATTTAAACAAAGTGGCTAAATTTGAGGAAAATCGGACAGACTTCTATTTAACGACTTACCTTACCACTAGAAATCTTACCTTCTGCGCCGTTACTTTCATTGCATGCCACCATGTACAGAAGCGTTTCATGTGAGGAATGCTCATTGAAACAATAAGGATTTATTTCCTAATTTACGTGATAATAAAAATAAAAACAAATTGTACTATTTTAACATTTTTTCACATTAAATTGGTTTAAAAATATAGCCAATATAATTATGTGGCAGTGCACGCCTCTTCGCTCCCTTTGTTGCTCCGTTCTCGCATAAGGTTCGTATCCAGCTGTCAAGTAATTGCTCAAGAAAAAAATACATTATTTCTTCAAGTAATATTGACAGTATTGTTTGACGCATTGTGAATGATTCACATTAGAAGAGCAAGAGAGAGTAAACAAAGAAAATAAACTTTGTGCGATATGTATGTATATACATATGTGTGTAGTAAAATAAATATTTTCCTTGCGATTTAAGGAATGTTGTTGATTAGTAAGTTTTATACAACATTTCAAATTGAAATATACTTCATTATAATGATTTTAACTAATTTAGTATAAATTAACGGATCACTTTGAATATTCTTCAAGAAAAAATTGTTGATTTTATGTTTCTTCGCAAAACCAGGTTTGCCATATTCATATTTTATTAAAAAAATGTATTAAAAATTAGTACTAGATTTCTTTAGAGCTGCATACTAGCACAAGAAAATTAAGGAAATTTTCTTGACTATTTCCCAAGCGTTTTTTTATATGAAGTTTTTACATTTCTTGAGACTTGGATACAGCTTAAGCTGTAGTCAAGTAATTTTGACAGCAGGTTACGCAAAGTGAATGTTCCTCATTAGATAGGGTTACCATATTCTCTGATTTGTCAGGGAATTCCTTGATTTTGAACTTCGGTACTGATTCCCTGATTTTTGTGAAAAATGCACTGATTCCTTGATTTCTTCCTGAATCGGCGATTGTTTTTAATTGTTAATTTTTTTTGAGCGAGTACGTGAAAAAGTTAGCATCACAGCATTTCAGTCTACTTGAATTTGCGCGCCACGCGTTGGATGCATTTACATGAATCATATCATTCATGGCTGAGTTTTGGAACGCACACCGTATGATATCGCCATTATACATACTTATGTACATGTATACCGTCGCATGAAAATGCGACTGCCTCATATATTACACTCATGTCTCGACTGGAATTTGCTTAATTAATTTACTAATCACTGATATGTTCTCAAGATTTATACATACTTATGTCATAATTTTAATCCGAATCCGGAATGGGCAATTTTTTACGCCTAATATTTTGTGGTTTAATTTAAATCTTCTGATTTTAGACTCGAAAAACATTCATATTGAGGACAACAAATTGATCGATCAGTTGGCGAATTTGAATGCGTTCTTGAAATCGTGTGCAACGGTACAGATTTTTACTGTGACCGATATGCTAACCCTAACATTAGAAAAGCAAGAGAAAATAAACTTATGTGTGTAAGGATTGGAGGATGGAGTCATGTGTAGGAGCTCACGCAATTGAGGAAAGTTCTCTGATCGCCATTCACTTGGGAGTGGCCAGAAACGATTCTTTTACATATGACTCAAGCAGCTCACGACTTCCGGTCTTTGATCAAGTATCCTCTGAGTAGCCTAAGAACACCCGTTTGAAGGCGAGCTGAAGTGAGAAGGCGAAATATACCCTACTTAGGGTTGTGCGCTGGGTTTGGGACCCACCAACACAAAAACACCCCCAATGAAAAACAAACAACAGCCTCGGATAAGTGACCCTCCTTTTGATGACGACCATGGCAAACGAATTAAGGACTATGATTTGAGGGCATGCACCTGGAATGTCCGGTCCCTTAATTGGGAAGGTGCCGCTGCCCAGCTGGTTGATGTCCTCGTGAAAATAAATGCTGACATCACCGCCGTCCAAGAAATGCAATGGACGGGACAAGGACAGTGACAAGTTGGTCCTTGTGGCATTTACTACAGTGGTCATATAAAAGAGTGCAAGTTTGGTGTTGGATTCGTGGTGGGAGAGAGACTCCTTCGCCGAGTACTATCATTCACTCCGGAGAATGAACGTCTAGCCACAATCCGCATCAAAGCGAGGTTCTTCAACATATCGCTGATTTGCGCCCACGCCCCGACGGAAGAGAAGGAGGATGTGACCAAAGATGCCGTTTATGAGTACTTGGAGCGCACTTATGTGAGATGCCCCCGCCACGATGTCAAAATCGTGCTTAGCGACTTTAACGCCAGGGTGGGCAAAGAAGGTATCTTTGGCACTACGGTCGGTAAATTCAGCCTCCACGAGGAAACATCACCAAATGGGTTGAGGCTGATCGACTTCGTCGGGGCCCGAAATATGGTTATATGTAGTACTAGATTCCAGCATAAGAAGATTCATCCAGTTACCTGACAGTCTCCGGATCGAAAAACCACCAACCAGATCGATCATGTTGTGATAGACGGAAGACACGTCTCCAATGTTTTAGATGTGCGTGCGCCCCGAGGTCCTAACATCGACTCGGACCACTATATTGTTGCAGCCAAAATTCACACTCGCCTCTGTGCAGCAAAATACGCACGTCAGCAGACATAAGGAAGGTTCGACGTCGAAAAGCTGCAATCACAACAGACAGCCGAACGATTTTCTACTCGGCTTGCACTCCTGCTCTTTGAGACCACTTGTCAACAACTCGGTATAAGGGAACTGTAGGACGGCATTTCAAACTCTTTACGTACAGCTGCAACCGAAACCATTGGTTTTCGGAAAGTGCAAAAGAACAGCTGGTACGACGAAGAGTGCCGTGTCGCAGCGGAGAGAAAACAGGCTGCCTACCTCGCAACGTTACAATCGACCACAACATGTGCGGGATGGGATAGATACCGAGAGTTGAAGAGGGAAGCGAGACGCATTTGCAGACAGAAAAAGAAAGAGGCCGAAATGCGTGAGTACGAAGAGCTTGATAAGCTGGCCGACAGGAGTAATGCTCGAAAATTCTACGAAAAGATGCGGCGACTTACAGAAGGTTTTAAGACCGGAGCATACTCTTGTAGAACCCCCCAAGGTGATCTAGCCACCGATGCCCAGAGCATACTTAAATTATGGAGGGAACACTTCTCCAGCCTGCTGAATGGCAGTGAACGTACAACGCCAGGAGAAGGCGAACCCAATTCCCCAATCGATGATGATGGAGCAGACGTTCCATTGCCCGACCATGAAGAGGTTCGAATAGCAATTGCCCGTCTGAAGAACAACAAAGCGGCAGGGGCCGACGGATTGCCGGCCGAGCTATTCAAACACGGCGGCGAAGAACTGATAAGGAGCATGCATCAGCTTCTTTGCAAAATATGGTCGGACGAAAGCATGCCCAACGATTCGAATTTAAGTGTGCTATGCCCAATCCTTAAAAAAGGAGACCCCACAATCTGCGCCAACTACCGTGGGATAAGCCTCCTAAACATCGCGTATAAGGTTCTATCAAGCGTATTGTGTGAAAGATTAAAGCCCACCGTCAACAAACTGATTGGACCTTATCAGAGTGGCTTTAGACCTGGCAAATCAACAACCGACCAGATATTCACTATGCGCCAAATCTTGGAAAAGACCCGTGAAAGGAGAATCGACACGCACCATCTATTCGTCGATTTCAAAGCTGCTGTCGACAGCACGAAAAGGAGCTGCCTCTATGCCACGATGTCTGAATTTGGTATCCCCTCATAACTAATACGGCTTTGTAAACTGACGTTGAGCAGCACCAAAAACTCCGTCAGGATCGGGAAGGACCTCTCCCAGCCGTTCGATACCAAACGAGGTTTCAGACAAGGCGACTCCCTATCGTGCAACTTCTTCAATCTGCTGCTGGAGAAAATTATTCGAGCTGCAGAACTTAATCAAGCAGGTACAATCTTTAATAAGAGTGTACAGCTGCTGGCGTATGCCGATGACTTGATATCATCGGCCTCAACACCCGCGCCGTTAGTTCTGCTTTCTCCAGACTTAACAAGGAAGCAACTCAAATGGGTCTGGCAGTGAACGAGGGCAAGACGAAATATCTCTTGTCATCAAACAAACAGTCGTCGCACTCGCGACTTGACTCTCACGTCACTGTTGACAGTCATAACTTTGAAGTTGTAGTTAATTTCGTCTATTTAGGAACCAGCATTAACACCACCAACAATGTCAGCCTGAAAATCCAACCCAGTATTACTCTTGCCAACAGGTGCTTTTCGGACTGAGTAGGCAATTGAAAAGTAAAGGCCTCTCTCGACGAACAAAAGCCAAACTTTATAAGTCGCTCATAATTCCCGTCCTGCTATATGGTGCAGAGGCTTGGACGATGACAACAACCGATGAGTCGACCTAAAGAGTTTTCGAGAAAAAGGTTCTGCGGAAGATTTATAGTCCTTTGCGCATTGGCCACGGCGAATATCGCATTCGATGGAACGATGAGCTGTACGAGATATACGACGACATTGACATAGTTCAGCGTATTAAAAAACAGCGGCTACGCTGGCTAGGTCATGTTGTCCGGATGGATGAAAACATTTCAGCTCTGAAAGTATTCGACGCAGTACCCGCCGCGGGAAGCAGAGGAAGAGGAAGACCTCCACTCCGTTGGAAGGACCAAGTGGAGAAGGACCTGGCTTCGCTTGGAATATCCAATTGGTGCCACGTAGCGAAGAGAAGAAACGAATGGCGCGCTGTTGTTAACTCGGCTATAATCGCGTAAGCGGTGCCTACGCCAGTAAAGAAAAGAAGAAGAGTGTAAGGATTGGTAGGTTTTATACAAAATTTCAAATGAACTATATTTCATAATAATGATTTTAATTAATTTTTGGATGAATTTAATGATTACTTTAAATTTCCTTCAAGAAAAAAATTGTAGATTTCATGTTTCTTCGCAAAACTATTTTATTGAAAAAATTTATTAAAAACTAGTACTAGATTTCTTCAAAGCAGCAGCAAATTTTCTTGACCATTTCTTAAACGTTTTTTAAATGAAGTTTTTACATTTCTTGAGAGCTGCATACTAAGCTATAAAAGCAAAGAAGCTTGGAACTTTGTTTACGTACGTTACAAGGCATTTATGAATGGGAATATTTAATAAGCATTGTTTTTCAGCTCTGTTAATCCGAGCAACATACAAAATTCAACTTGCATAATTTCATTCTTATGTATTCTCCACTTCACTGATATAGCTAACTATTTGTAACAATGCACTATGGTCTGAAATTCAAATTTTTTGGCACATATCCAAAAATTATTTTTTCTTATTTCAAAAAAATAGGTAGGTAATTAGTTTAGTAAAACAATCTTCTGCCTTTAAATATGAAATACTAGTATCTTTCGTAGTAGAATTTTTTAGAAAAATAAGTGATATTTTGTTAATTTAGTAATACAGAGCGATTAGTTTGAAAATATTTATAAAACTTGAATTTTTGCAAGGCCCGGTCTTAGTCAAGATGAAATAGCAACCTTTTTTTAGAAAGACAAAGCAGGGCAGAGGTAATTTTAGCATATGGAGGAACATCTTTGATGGCAATATGTAGAACAAGCATATCCACTCATGAAATAGGTGCCTATTATAAGGCTTAGCTACGCTCTACTTTTGAAAATTTTTAAAAATTATGAAAGATAACAAACGAAAAGTAATAGAAATAGCAAAAAAAAAAAAAAAATTATAATACCAAACAATTTGAAAGTTTTAGAAATAATAATGAAGTAATATTGGCTTTTTTTGTACAAATGGTTGATGGAGATCACTAAACCTCAAATTTTGTACTCCTACTACATTTAAAAAAACTTAAGGAAATAGTGGCATTTTTATTTTAACTGGCTGACCAAACTCAAGCCCTTGTATGAAAAACTTTATTTTGGCCGAATTCGGCATGATTATAACACAAAGCAGAGCTGCAATTTCCGAAGAAATTTCGGAAATCGGATCACTATACACATATAACTGACATTCAAATTGACCGACTAAAATCAAGATAACGATTTTTTATACCCTTTTACGCTATGAGAAATGCATTATGAAGGGTATTAAGGCTTGGGTATAAAAGACCCTTGTGTATGTGTGTGTTTGTTTTGTGACGTGCAATTTAAATGTCCGAAAAAGCAAAAGTTTTGCAATTTTCAGGCGCATGTTCAAAGCGCACACATACAGATGCACATACAAGGAGCTTTTTTTGCATATGCCGTCATATTTATGCCGCATAATATGCATACTGCATAAATGTTACGCCCTGTATGAACTATGACTGCCTCTGGCATTTAGGGATTTGTTTTGCGTTTTGAAACTACTCACATTGAAGCGTGTGCTGCGAGACGTAGAGCCCCAAGCTCTCTCTGCCTTCGCACTGCAGGCACGCCACACAGCTTTCCCCTTCCCTTAGCCTCGCAGCAAATTTGTTGCGATTTTATTAGGTTTTTCAGAGTTTCGGTGTCGTTTTTTTGTTGTTGTTCATATTTTCATTGTTGTACTCTTGCAACCACTTGCTACATAATATTATAGTTTTGTTCACCTAACGGTAAGATAGATATAGAGTTAAATATATAAATATACAATGTAAATGATCAGGATGACGAGAAAAGTTGAAATCCGGTTGACTGTCTGTCTGTCTGTCTGTCCGCCCGTTCGAACAAGCTGTAACATGAGTAAAAATCGAGATATGTCGATGAAACTTGTATACAGATTTATCAGTAAAAAAAACAATCAAGTTCATAGATGGACATAATCGGTTCACTGCCACGCCCACAAATCACCTTTAACCGAAAAGCCGATGTATTTTGTTACAGAGAATCGCAATAGTAAGGGGCATCTGTGGGTAAAATTGTTTTAAAAAGTGGGCATGGCGCCGCCCTATAATAAGTTTAACGTACATTTCTCCTAAACTAGTTAAGCTACAACAACCAAAGAACTTCTACTGACAGTGTGAAAATGTATGAAATCGGAAGATAAGCCCGATCACTCCCCATATAACGATACTGCAAATAACTACTAAAATCATTAATCAATAACAAAATACGACAGCTATATTAAATTTTACCACTGGCATGATCAAAAAATAGCTTTATGGGAACCGGTGTGAAAATTGGACGATAGGTGTGACGCCGCCAACTCTTTGGGAAAATCAAACATCTCGGGGGATTTCTACAAAATTGTGTATGTGGCACTTTTTTTACATTCTTATGTCCGCAACCACGCCTATAGCACACTTGATTCGTTCAGTTTCCAGTTTACAAATCACTCTACTCTATGTGATTGGTTTTACACCTTTCCTGGCTTTGATTCTTGCAAGTTGCAAGAGAATAAAATGCTCGGTTGCACCCGAACTTAGCCCTTTCTTACTTGTTTTTCTTGTGTGATTTTCATACTCAATTTCGATATTTTTAATACGAAACATTATAACGGCATAACTAGGATTGCCTATGTATATACATATGTCTGTACATATATAAAGAACTACATACATATGTATTACAACTGCATATATTCTACTGTCTACACTCATCTGCCCAAAGTGACAGTAAATAACAGTTGGCACAATGACACTCAAAGGATTAATTTATGTAATGAGCATTGGGGAATGCACACACTCTCACACATACTTGTATAAATTCTATATTTTTAACGCTTCCATACATATAGTACATCCATATAAACATATGGTTCATGGCGAGCACATTTCGCACTCATCTCTTCCAGTAATTTTCAAGTGAATTGAATTGGTGGCGCCATTAAAAATTTCAGTATTTACTTTATAATTTGGTTACTTTGTCTGACGTCCGAAGCCATTTAATGCAGGCAATATAAAATTAATTTTTATTACGTTTTCATAAGGGAATTAGGGATTTTAATCTAAAATGCATTAAAAAAAATAAAAATTATGTAAATTATTATTATTATTGGTATTAGGAAAAGTAGTGCAAATATAAAACATTTCAATGGAATTCAATTTTAAAATAGTTTTATTATGACTAAAAAAATTGCCGGTAAAACTTGAGAAAACGTTAACTTCGGTTGCACCGTTGTTACGATACAAAAAATCCCTTACAACAACTTGAATCTGATCTTTCAGTTTGTGTGGCAGCTATATGCCAAGTCATCCAATCTGCAACTTCTTCCAAGACAGCAACACTGGTTCAGCCCAGCTCCTTGCCAAATTTCGAAAATATATCTCATCAAATAAGATACTTTTCCATATAAGAACTTTAGTCCGATCTTTCAGTTGGCAAGAGCTACGTATTGCACCGTTGTCTTAGACAATGATTCTGGCCAAATATCTTGAAGATAACTCCTCATATTGAGAAATGTTCAATTGCTCAGTTTGTGTGGCAGCTAAGTATATGCTATAGTAATCCGATCACTTCAGGAATTATGGAATTATACCATTGTTTTAGGAAACAAATTCATTTAAAATATCGAAAAGATATATAATCAAATGAAAATATTTTTCATGCAAGCACTTAAAATCAATCGCTCAGTTTGTATGGCCGTTATATGCTACAGTCGTCCGATATCAGAGGTTCCGACAATTGAGCAGGTTCTTAGATATAAAAGAACGTATGCGAATTTTCAGATCGTTATCTCTTAAAACTGAGAGAACAATTCACGTATATATAGTTAGCAGACAAAAAGACCGACGAACCTGGCCAAAGCGACTCAGCTTGTTATGCTGATAATTTCCCCTCCTTTATTGGCGCATATGAGCTCTTTATGCTGATCATTTACCTAATACATATAATTTACGGAATCTCCGACTGTCCGAACCTCCTGGTATTACAAATTTCGTTGCAAACTATTTATGCCCAGTTCAGGCTATAAAAATGGTAGTATTTGTGGTAATAAAATAAGGAATGGAGTTGTTAAATATTATAAAGCAATGGAAAAATTATAAAAACGTTTCCCCTATCTTTGCACTATTTTTAAAAACAAAAGTTTTTCAGTAAAAATATACATATGTATATATATGCCGTTATTAGAATTGGGAATTTTCTTAAAATTGCCACTCAAGGAACTATAGAAAAAGTTGTAGTCTTTTTGATAGTCGAGAAAAAAGTAATATTTTCAAAAGATATAAATTCTTCTTTTTAATTGGCGTTGACACCGCTTACGCGATTATTGCCGAGTCAACAACAGCGCGCCAGTCGTTTCTTCTTTTCGCTACGTGGCACCAATTGGGTATCCCAAGCGAAGCCAGGTCCTTCTCCACTTAATCCTTCCAACGGAGTGGAGGTCTTCCCCTTCCTCTGCTTCCCCCGGCGGGTACTGTGTCGAATACTTTCAGAGCTGGAGTGTTTTCGTCCATCCGGACAACATGACCTAGCCAGCGTAGCCGCTGTCTTTTAATTCGCTGAATTATGTCAATCTCGTACAGCTCATCGCTTCATCGAAGCGATATTCGCCGTGGCCAATGCGAAATTATCTACAACTTCAAAGTTATGTCTGTCAACAGTGACGTGACAGCCCAGTTACGAGTGCGACGACTGTTTGCTTGACGACAGGAGATATTTCATCTCGGAGAGGTCCTTCCCGATCCTGACGGAGCTTTTGGTCAACGTCAGTTTACACAGCCGTATTAGTTTTCCGGGGATAACAAATTCAGACATCGCGGCATAAAGACTTTTCGTCGAAAGCAACATTGAAATCGACAAAGAGGTGGTGTGTGTCAATTCTCCTTTCACTGGTGTTTTCCAAGATTTGGCGCAGGGTGAATATTTGGTCCGTTGTTGATTTGCCAGATCTAAAGCCAGACTTATAAGGTCCAATGAGTTTGTTGACGGTAGGATTTAATCTTTAACACAATACGCTCGATAGAACCTCATACGCGATGTTGAGGAGGCTTGTCCCACTGTAGTTGGCGCAGATAGTGGGGTCTCCCTTTTTATGGATTGGGCATACCACACTTAAATTCCAATCGTTGGGTTCCTTACCGGCTCTTCGCCGCAGTGTTTGAATAGCTCGGCTGGCAATCCGTCGGTCCCTGCCGCTTTGTTGTTCTTAAGGCGGGTAATTGCTATTCGAACTTCTTCCTGGTTGGGCAATGGAACGTCTGCTCCATCGTCTTCGATTGGGGAATCGGGTTCGCCTTCTTCCATAATTTAAGTATGCTCTGGGCATCGGTGACTAGATCACCTTTTGGGGGTTCTACAAGGGTGTGCTCCGGTCTAAAAACCTTCTGTAAGCCGTCTCATTTTTTTGTAGAATTTTCGAGCATTACCTCTGTCGGCCAGCTTATCAAGCTCTTCATACTCACGCATTTCGTCCCCTTTTTTCTGTCTGCAAATGCGTCTCGTTTTCCTGTTCAACTCTCGTTACCTATCCCATCCCCCACGTGTTGTGGTCGATCGTAACGTTGCAAGGTAGACAGCCTGTTTTCTCTCTGCTGCGACACGGCACTCCTCGTCGTACCAGCTGTTCTCTTGCACTTTCCGAAAACCAATGGTTTCGGTTGCAACTGTACGTAAGGAGTTTGAAATGCCGTCCCAAAGTTCCCTTATACCAAGTTGTTGACGAGTGCTCTCAGAGAGCAGGAGTGTAAGCCGAGTAGAAAATTGTTCGGCTGGCTGTTGTGATTGCAGCTTCTCGACGTCGAACCTTCCTTGTGTTTGTTGACGTGCGTATTTTGCTGCACAGAGGCGGGTGCGAATCTTGGCTGCAACGAGATAGTGGTTCTAGTCGATGTTGGGACCTCGGAGCGCACGCACATCTAAAAGCTGGAAACGTGTCTTCCGTCTATCACAACACGATCGATCTGGTTGGTGGCTTTTCGATCCGGAGACAGCCAAGTAGCTTGATGTATTTTCTTGTGCTGGAATCTAGTACCACAGATAACCATATTCGGGCCCCGGCGAAGTCGATCAGCCTCAACCCATTTGGGGATGATATAAGATACAAATAGTATGGATAATAATAAAGACCATTACCGTTTTTAGGTGAGTATTACTCGTACAATATAGTTATGGAGACGTATAGTAAAGTTCTGTTACCTACTACCGTTTTATAAATTTATTGCAATTTTACTCATCTTTATCACTATATGATTACTTTGTTTCTAACAAAAATTCGTATTTTAACTTGGAATTGATTCGAAAGCACTCTGAAAAAAGTACTAGTATTTTTGGTAGTCGAAATTCAAGAAGTTGTAAATACATGAAAAATAGTAAACAAAATATAACCGTTTTTTAAGAAAATTAGTAAAATACTATTTTGAAGACTTTAAATGTATGCTATCTACCACTTTTTTTACAAACACAATGCAATTTTATTTACTTCTATGATAACTCATGGTAACACCACAGTCATTTTATGTTTTAACTTCAAATACATATATTGGGCATAATACAATATATCAAATTATTATTTTACATATGGCTCAAGCAGCTCACGAGTTCCGGTACTAGACAGGGTGTCTTTCGGGTAGGCAAAGAACATCCGTTTGAAGGCGCGCTAGAGTAAGAAGCGAAGCATCTCCTCCACAGGGTTGTGTGCTGGGTTTGAGACCTGCTACGTAAAAACCGCCCCCAATGAAAAGGAACAAAAAGCATTGGAAAAGAAACCCCCCTTTGATGACGACCAAGGCAAACGAATTAAGGATAATGATTTAAGGGTGAATAAAATAGTACACAATTTATATAGAGCTCCACCCACTGCCTTATATAAAATAAAAAATCAATTTTGTTTGTTTTGAAATCATTTAATCAACGATAGGACAATGAATTTAATTAAAATGAAATGTCGACGAATAGGGCGGCGAGAATCCAATTCCAACTTTGCGTCGCTGGCGTTCGAATTGTTGCCGATCGTGGCCGAGTTGTTGTTGCGAAAATATTAAATATTTGAAGAAAGAAGTAAGCGCACAGGAACCGATTTGTTGCAATGTAAAATTATCGTAGAGTGCTAATGCTGCGCATTGTACAAGCGAAAGTGTTGTCGACGAAAGTAGATGTGCGATGAGTATATAGCGAATGTGTCTCCTCTCCTGTTGTCTATCCTTTTTGATGAGTGGGTTTGCGCAGATGTGTTGAGTTATGCTGTAGTGTCATCAGCTGTGGTGAATTTCGATGTAGCATTAGGATGCGCCAGTTTTACCGAGTAGAGGGGGTGGATGCTTAACTCATTTAAACATCCTGGGCCCCCTAGGCGAATATTTTGCCTAGTATAACGCATTGTTACATGTATTTCGGCGTACTGCTTGTAGAGTTGCCGAGGGCTCAGAATACATGCTGTAAATCCTGAAAATGCCTTTGGTTTTAAACATAATTTTTGGTATTTATTTACCTTTAGGTGCGTATGGCAAGGAACTATATTTTGCGGGTGTATCCGACTTATTATAGAGAACATGTGTATGCGTTGTTTGCCCTTATTAATTTTTTTGCGGTTATTTACAATTTCTTATTTTATTGATTTGGTATATCGGTTATATGTACATTCTTTGCTTTTTTTTGAAATGGTTTTCATTTATTTTTATTTTTATGAAATGTAGCGACGCCACGCCTGACTCAGATATGGCCAGAGTGCGTGCTCTTTAGCCTTGAGTTTTGAGCTGTGGAATTAGAGGGTTCTTGCGAGAGAGTGGCCGGTTATTGCGAACGGCTTCGTTAGAATAATAATTTTTTAAGTGGTATGTTCAAGTTGTACAACAGATTCCCACCAACTACCCCTGGGAGGAACGCTTATTTAGGTGCGATAAGAGCTACCTTGCTTTTGGGAAGTCTAGGTGCGTCACAGTATCGCATTGGGAATTTGGTGATCCCTTAACGTTAATTTCGTGTTGTCCCCTATTGTATTATAGGTGTCGATTTTTCGACTTTTTGGAAAATTTTGTATATGTAGTATTTAAGTGCGTATGCACTAATTTGGCGTATAGTAGCCCGCCACCGCTCTAAGATTTGTTCAGAACTCTTTTTTTCATTATTGGCGAAAGCCATCCTGCGGGGCCGAAAAGTTGTATGTGCTTTAATTAGTTTGGACTGTCAGAGGTAACTCTGACTTTGGTTTTTATACCAATTTGTGGAGTATTGGGAAATTGTGGCTCTTGTGGTAGTCGTGCGACGTACCGGCCATTATTTGATCGAGTAGTTGTGGCTTTAGAGAAGTGCTCACAATACTGATCTTTTGTAGATTTGTTGGTTATTGGATGTTTCCTTGACTTTTGCAATTTCCTTAATTGTGAATTAAGGTATTTGTTTGTGTTATATTCAACTTGAGTTGGTGTGATGGTGACTAGTTCTGTATCTAGTTCACTTTGTATTTCGGTGTGCAGCGTTTGAGTTTTGTGTACCTTTGAGCAACATGTTGTCTTTTGGCAATTTTTATAATGTTGGGTTTCGGGTTTTGCTTTTGCAATTAAACTCTTGGTTCTTTGTGTATAAGCGCTTCTTTGGGGTGAGTGGGGATATCTGCTGTAATGAAGCATAGAATTGTGTCTTTTGTGACAATATATGCAGTTAAATTTGCTTTTGCAATTTTTAAGATTATGTGTATGGGACAAGCAGTTTGTACAGAGTCTTTTTGATCTGACAAAGTTGTTCCTCTTGTTAATACTTAATTTTTTAAACTTCTCGCACGTTTTAAGCTTATGACCTCTTGTACATAGTTCGCATGACGTGCGTTTTTTCTGTTCGGATATGAACGAGTGCGTTTTGTGAAAGCTTTTATTTAAATTAATGTTGCTTCTAGCTTGGGGTCTATTGAAGCTTCGGTTTTGGTCGTGTTTAATGTTCTTTTTTTTGATTATTTTTTCTTCTAACCTTTCCGCAATTTCATATTGGGTGGTGAGAAAATCTTTCATTTGTTGCCACGTTGGGCACTTTTTTCGTGATGAGAGCGATTGCTCCCATAGAAGTAACGACTTTTCTGGTAATGCGGCGGTGCAAATGTTTACCAGAATAGGATCCCAGCTGTCTGTGGGGATATTAAGTGTCGATAGAACCGACAAACAATTAGAAACAGTGGATTGTAGTGTTACAAATTCTTCACTTGTTCCTTTCTTGATTTTAGGCAAGTTTAGTAGTGTCGTTACTTGTTTATCGACCAGTATTCTTTCATTTTCGTATCTAGCTTTTAGAGCTTCCCAGGCCAAATTGAAATTATCGTCATTAAGAGCGAACTGTTTTACTATTATGCCTGCTTGACCTTTAGTTTTGTATCTGAGGTGATACAATTTTTGCGCTTGTGATAATTGAGGATGGTTTATGTACACGGCCGTGAACATGTCCCGGAAGGACGGCCATTCTTCATAACCTCCGTAAAAGGTTTCTGTGTCACAAGCGGGCAACTCGAGTTGGATGCCTGAACTTGCCTCTTGATATTGTTGCATTTGTGGCAGCTCTACTCTCGGATGTGGAGTAGGTGCAATTGCTTTTATTAGCTTTAATTGATCGGAGATCATAGCTTTCGTTTCTTCATATTGGTCAAGGCAGTTTTCGTAAATATCGTAAGCCGATGATTTAAAATTTTGAGGTAGATCTGAATTGTCAGATTCTACTATGGCGTCATGAGCCGCTTGGAGTCGTATCCAAAAATTTTTAAGATTTATAATTTTGATTTCTAGTAGCGATTCCGAGTTTTCGTGAATCGGTGAGGAGGCAAATCTAGTGCAGTATCTTGTTAAACTGTCACTTTCTGAAATGAATTTAATAGCCTGTTTTGAGCATGTAGCTCCTGCAGGTGTATTTTGATTTTTTGCGTTATTAACCATTTTACAAAATAATAGTATTTATTTATTTTATTTTAGTTTTAAATTTGCAAATATCCGTACTTTTAATTTATAAACACTTTTTACGTCCGTATGTTAGTATTTGGGTACACCCTAATACTTGGACTTGTATGTATGTGCTTATGAAGGTACTTATGTTTTGTGCAATTGAGAGCTCGCTGAGGAGATCAATGCGCTATTTACCTAAGTGTGCACGAATTGTTTGTGTATTTATAAGTATGGTTATCTTAAGCAATTGAGAGCTCGTTAGAGAGATCAATTTGCTTTTTGCATGCAATCCTGCTTGTTTTTGTTTGCCAAACAAGAGGTATTGCCGGATAATTGCCAATGTGGACTTTGAATATGTAAATGTATATGTACATTCGAATATGTATGCATATATGTATGTATATGTTCAATAATTTGTTTATGTTGAGCTGTTTTTTTTTTTTTGTTAGATTTGAATAAACTATGTATGTATATGTTTTAACAATTTGTAATATTGTTAATTTTCCCGCGTCAATTATTTAAGCATAGAAAGTTTGTATGCCGTATGTTTATATTTTTTCGCAATAGAGAGAGGACGCGAAAACGGAATAGAAAAAAATTAGTATTGCCCGTTGTCCTCTTATGTATGTAATTTAATATATATTGTGTGCCAATAAGCATATGTGTAAGTATTTTTGCATTTAGTTTTGTTTGTTGATATTGCTACTTGTGTTTTAAAATTGTATTTTGCTTATGTTTATCCTGCTTACTGTTTTTCTTTTTCAACAGAAGAGGTACATACATATATCTAAACATAAATAGGCAAACGGTTATTAGCTAGCTATGTAATAGGCCGGATTAACTTTGTTAAATTAGAAATGTTTGTTAACCGTATTAAAGTAGCGTTGTACAAGTATATGTACATAAATTAGAAAGTTTTCCATACATATGTACATATATGCATAATAAAATTAGGTTAAAAGAACTGAATACGCTCACTTTGGTTTTGTAGGGTATATTCCTGTTTAAAGCATGCCTGCTCGTATTCTTCCAATTCCTCTTTCCTTCTTCCAGCTGCTTGGTTTCTTGTGCGTGTTGTTGTTTATGCGTATATCTGTATGCGTCTGATGTCAACTCCTTCTCGCTGCTTGCAGTCCTTAAGGTTGTTGTTGCTTGTGGTTTTGTTTTTTAAATTCGCGCCCGTATTGTTATTGCATTTATGTATTTTTTATTTCAGGGTTTCGCGCCCGTTTTGTGTGTTGTTTTATTATTTAGGAACTTTTACATTTCGCGCGCGATTCTCTGTTTGTGGTTTTTATTGTTTTCTATTTGGGGGTGTCGCGCCAGGTTTTTGTGTTTTTTGTGTTTGTAAAGTTTTATATTTTGTTTTTTAGTTCCACTGCAATATTTTGTTTTATGACTTTTTTTGTGTATACGTGTAAAAACTTATATTTTTTCTACCGCAGTTTTTCACTTTTTGTTTCTTTTTTGTTTTTGTTCGTTTCTGCACTTTGTTACACTTTGTTTGTTTTTTGTCACTTCACCATTCCTGTAACACTTCGTGAATATATGTACATATGTATATGGCTATCTTTTGTGTGTCACTGCACTATTTTTGTTCAGTTTTCTTGTTGGTGTTACTGCACTGCTTTGTTTTTCGGTTTTTGTTCACCGCACAATTCCTTTTTTTCTTGTATTTATTTTTCTCGATTTTTTTTTTTGTTTCAATAATCCATAGTGCCTCTCACTATGGCTCGAAGGACCATGAATAAAATAGTACACAATTTATATAGAGCTCCACCCACTGCCTTATATAAAATAAAAAATCAATTTTGTTTGTTTTGAAATCATTTAATCAACGATAGGACAATGAATTTAATTAAAATGAAATGTCGACGAATAGGGCGGCGAGAATCCAATTCCAACTTTGCGTCGCTGGCGTTCGAATTGTTGCCGATCGTGGCCGAGTTGTTGTTGCGAAAATATTAAATATTTGAAGAAAGAAGTAAGCGCACAGGAACCGATTTGTTGCAATGTAAAATTATCGTAGAGTGCTAATGCTGCGCATTGTACAAGCGAAAGTGTTGTCGACGAAAGTAGATGTGCGATGAGTATATAGCGAATGTGTCTCCTCTCCTGTTGTCTATCCTTTTTGATGAGTGGGTTTGCGCAGATGTGTTGAGTTATGCTGTAGTGTCATCAGCTGTGGTGAATTTCGATGTAGCATTAGGATGCGCCAGTTTTACCGAGTAGAGGGGGTGGATGCTTAACTCATTTAAACAAAGGGCATGTACCGGGAACGTCCGGTCCCTTAATTGGGAAGGTGTCGCTGCCCAGCTGTACGATGTCCTCATTAGAGTGAAGGCTGACATACCGCCGTCCAAGAAATTCGATGGACGGAACAAGCACAAATTCGATGTGGGAGAGAGACGCCGTCTCCGCATACTGTCATTTACCGCGGTAGATGAACATCTAGCCACAATCTGCATCAAAGCGAAGTATTTCAACATATCGCTGATATGCATCCACGCCCCAACGAAAGAGAAGGACGATGTGACCAAATTTGCCTTCTTTGAGCGCTTGGAGCACACCTATGACGCCGACTTTAACGCCAAGGTGGTTAAAGAAGGCAATTTTGGCACAACAGTCATCCCCAAGTGGGTTGAGGCTGATCAACTTCGCTGGGCCCCGAAATATGGTTATCTAAAGAACTAGAATCCAGCATATAAAAATTCACCAAGCTACCTTGTGATAGACGGAAGACAAGTCTCCAGTGTTTTAGACGTGTGTACGCTCCAAGGTCCTAACATCGACTAGAACAACTATCTTGTTGCAGCCAAGATACGCACCCAACTCTGTTTAACAAAAAGGTGCAACCACAACGGACAGCCGAACAATTTTCTACAAGGCTTGCACTCCTGCTCTTTGAGACCACTTGTCAACAACTCGGTATGAAGGAACCGTGTGAGGGCATTTCAAGCTCATTACGTACAGCTGCAACCGAAACCATTGATTTCCGGAAGAGCTTGACAAGGTGGCCGACAGGGGTAAAAATACATACCCTAACTCTTCCATCTGCCACATATATCTTTATTTATCAAATTTTGCCGATAAATTTTTTGTGAAGCGGAGCATGTTTTCAACTACGTTGATGTCAACTGATGATACGATTCATTGCCAATACGTTACAGTAATAATGTCACAAAAGCCAATAAAAAATCCCACACTTACGCAGCCATTATTTTTCCAGCAACTACTTCGGCAAAGTATATCCCAAAATACTAACACTACAAAATTGTTACTATCCTTGCTGCTTGGAAGATTTCAGCTACACACGGTTACGCTGTTGCCCCGACGACCTAAGGGATTGCCTCGGTCGCTGCCACCGCAAATTTTGCTGAGTCATGTTCATGTGTTGTAAAGCAATAAGAATTGAACACGAAGCAATGTTACGAACTATTTGAGGGCAACACCTTTACGAGTAAACAAGCTGGCAAATACGACTGTAACAAAAGCGGTAAATACTACACTCCAAAACTAGTGCAAACAAGTATAATATGCTGTTAGAGAAAACAACAAAGTGCACGCCCTCACCCCGTAAGCTAACGAGTAAAGCGAATTGAAACGGCGCAAGATGGATCCGTCGGCGCGGAGATGTGTGGTAATTTAAGGTTGATATTTTTCGTAGTGTTAACTAAATATATAAATAATAGTACAAAACTATAAAATATAACAGTTATAAGCACACAAGCTGATGCGATGAAGCTCGGTGAGGTAAGGCGGGAGACAAGGCGACAGATAAATTGATGGAGAAGTGATTCAAAAAAAGTGAGCGAAATGGGGAAAGCGAAACAGAATATGTTGAAATAAGAACCGATTGCCATTATATGTAACTAATTTCGGAGAGAATGACATTTTTCATGGCGACATTCTTAAACTGGGATTACCACGGAAGCCTCCTTCGAGAAGCGTTAAGTGCATTAGAAATTCATATGTATACCCACACTAAGATGTTTGTAGCTCCCAGTTGTAATGTCGGAGAATTTATGACGCTAATTAGCGTGGCGAGTTGAGTCGATTTTCTGATGTCATGTGCGAGTATATACGCAAACTAGTCTCTCAGTTTTAAGATATAGAGAGGATATTTTGCACACATTTATTGGAATCGCCGACCTTGGACCACTAGAGCATATAGCTGCCAAGCAAATTTAACAATCGAAATCAAGTTCTTGTTTGCAAATCTTGTTAGTTGACAAGATGTCTTCACGAAATTCGTGTCATTTTCGGTGCGATGTTGACAATCCTAAGTAAATACACACCACATATGAAACTAAAAGCAATTGCGACCAAAGCTCGATACTTTTGAGAACCGCATGGTAAACTGTTTAGAAGGATAGATCTTCTTTCTGACTAATCCGTATTGAAAACTGGCCTTTCTTCTGGTATTCTGGTATGGAAGTGGATGAAATCTCTTCCACGATTATTCGAGCCCAACATTTTCTTTGATACAACAGTAATGCGGCTCTAAGTTTAGTGCTGTTTTGCTACCCTCGGACGAAGATGAATGTTGTGAAAGCATTCATTAGACCTAATGTCAATGGTTGTCCGAAAAGATGCTTATGTTTCCGTCGCGACTATACTTTGGAGAGTTCGTGCACCGAACAGATTAGGTAGAGGGAGTTCCTAGCTAATGAACAAGCGGCTGGTCAGTTGTCTTCATCAGATGCGTCTCTGTGAGGGGTGCAAGCCGAAAATTTGGCGTTCGTTAGAGTAGAGGTACGTGATTAAATTCTGTATGGAACTCGGTGAATCTGTAACAGAGACGTTTGATATGATCAAGCAGGCTTACCCAGATGTTGTTTTAGCAAGAAGTGGTGTTTCAGTGGTCTTTTTGGAGGGCCAGGAAGAGGTCCCTGATGAAGACCGTGCTGAGAGACCTTCGACTTTGACAAACATCGACAATTTGACTCGTGTGCGCAAAGTTTTGAACTCAAACCGTCGACTAGGTATTCGATTAATTGCTGAGATATTAAATTTATCAAAATCTGTGGTTCATGACATTGTGACGGAGCACTGGAATAGGCGCAAGGTGTGCGCGAAGATGGTTCCAAAAGTGCTAACTGACGACCAGAAAATTCGGTGTGTAAAATTTTGTCAAGAGAAATGGAACTTTTGTAGAAGTGACCCCCAATTTTTAAGTAACGTAATTACAGGTAGCGAGTCATGGATCCTTGAGTATAATCCCGAGGCAAAGAGTATTCTCTTCAGCTCTCAAGGCTATTACGGAGAATGCCTTCCGTGATGCCTTCAATGCTTGGGAGCCTATTTTGGAAGTTTTTAAAAAACTGTAACAATTGGGTACATTTTTTTTAATCGACTCAGTCCTGTTACATTCCGGACAAACCCTATAATTTAGTTATTTGGCTTCCAGCTTCAGTAAGATATTATAATCCATCTTACTGAAGCCTACCAAACCTGAAACTGAAAATACTTTTAGCTTCTATAAAAAGTATAACATTAGAGAGAGGATTACTCTAAAAATAACATCTGCCTAGCTTGTGGCTTCACTGGTACAATCAAAGTTTATCAGCTATCACACACAGCCCAAATAAGATTCAATATCTGCGAACGCTGTTTTAAATACCAGCAGAAAAGAGCTTCCCGAAATGTTTTTAGATTGAGATGATGTTCATGCTAAATTGTTCATAAAATTGACTCCACTAACAGAATTTTTAGTCTATTTTAATGTCTACGAGTATAACAAACAGTGACTCATGTCCGGTTAATTGATCTCAATCAGTCAAATCTCATCAGATAGACGCTACTACCGACTTGAACCATTTTGAACATCAGTTTGAAAGTATGCTGCAAATAGTATGAGTTTTTATTATAAAAGCCTTAGCAACCCTGCTGGCGGGTCTTTTTGACTATTGTATCTAAACATATAACATTTCCAGGCGAGTGACGTCAGCACTCAGCGATTGGCAATGTTTCTATTGTTGTTGACGATGCAGCTGCCGCTGACGGATAGCATATTTAGATTCAATTGACTGTGACGCAATTGGATTTGTCAACAGCATCTGAAAGACCGACAGGCACATGCGAACACTACTAACTACTGGAAAACCCAACTCTTAGTACAAACACAAATGAAACACAATACATACGTGCATTTCACGTGTGGGTCCAACTATGGAAAGATAGCATTTATATGGTGCATACATAGAGAATAAGGTGAAATAAGTGCTGCTACGGCACCTATTCATGCAGCAAAAATACGGCATAAACACATTGACTCAGTGAATTGAATAAATGACAATCCTTTGTGCCAGGTGAGTGGCATTTTTACCGCAACAAAGTTTAGTGGTGTTGACTTTCAAACAGATTTAAGTGTGGAAAATACTTAGACTTCTTATTCAGTTTATAACGACTTCAAAAGTCACCTATGGGAAATAATCTGCTTGTATTTATATTACTATATTCACTAAATAAAATTAAGGTCTTTATTTCGTATTCAGGGCAAAAATCTAAAGCGGCTGAAGTTTAATTTATGTAGTTTGAGAATGAATGATTCCTCACATTATCTGAGAAGTACACCCTTTTCTCACCAATGTCAAGGTTCTCTGTATATTTTAATCCACACTCAGACTTTCTAAAGCTTCTTAAATTTGTTAATCTCTATGCTCTATGAAAGTTAATCAAAAAAACTTGTTTAAAAACAAAATGTTTAATCCAGGCATTTTATTTCCTAGAAAAAAGGGTTATACGAGTAAATTTAATGACTTTTGGACTTTCATCAATGCCTTATCTAATATATAAAATTCTCGTGCCGCGGTGTACGTTATTGAACTCCTCTGAATCCGCTCGACCGATTTTGGTGAATCTTAGCGTGCATATCGGCTAGGGTGGAGAATCGGACAACATCTATATGTTAAGGGTGGTCCACCTCTAAATTTTTTTAACTTTCCGCGAAGAAAATTAAAAGTTTTCTAAAATCGGAAAGATATTGGTTGTTGAAGTTATTGGACCCGCTTATAACTTTTGAACGGATCAAGCGATTCAACTCTACCCAACGGCATTTCAAAGAGTTTCACTTAACTTAGATTTTCTAAAATTTTGAGCCGATTCGGATCGGTAGATTTCGAGAAAACTCAAAAAACAGCAAAAAAAACTTTTTCAAAAGTGTTTTCTTGGGAATAACTTCTAAACGGCTATATCGATCAATTCCATAAACTAATCAGCACTCAACCTCACAAAACTACGCCGATTACCGCAAACCGGGTCAAAATCGATTAATTTTCTTGCGACAAATCGTTGACGAAAGAAATCGCAAAAATCGATTTTTTTGAAATAACTCCGAAACGACTCGACCGATTAATCCGATGCCGGTCTCCTGTCTTACTCACTATACATTTTTCAGTCATTTTTTTTGGTTTTATTTGTGTATTAATTGTAGCAGTCACTGTTATACCTATTTCTTTAATTTTTCTGTGCAACTCTCATGTTAATTTTACTGTCATCATAAATTTATCATTCATTTCCAGTGCAATAATTATTTATTTACAATTTATTAATCTGACAAAGACAGTTTTAACTTTCAGTTTATTAAGTGATATCATGTAAGTAAACACGTGTTGTAAGCTCCCGTCAATAACGGCCATTATCGTACCTGTATATATTGTTCTTAACTATTTTTGGAAATAGTTTGAAATCAAAACGAAAAAGTGTAGATGATTAATAAATATACCGGTTTTATTATTGTGGAAGGTCAAATAATAAGCAAATTAATACGAGTACAATATTATGTCACTGTTTTTCATCAATACACTGATAGAAGGATTTATTACCTATTTATTTAATTATTACCTATTAATAATTACAGTCAGCAATGCCAAAAAAACGCAAAGGGGCCTTTGAGTCGTCGAACGACCATTTCTAGAGCCATGCGAGATATAAGAGCAAGAAGATCAATCGACCAAGTTCAAGAAAATAATGCAGATACGCGTGTGAGAGTGAGGCAGTTACGTGAATCACAATCACAAGAGACACGAGATGAACGAAATCAACAGAGACAATTCAGAGACAATTAGAACAAAGAGGAACTCGCGGATTCATAGTCGACAGACGTAGAGGATTTGACCAACAACGCCAACAAGTTTATCGAGCATTAACATCAGATTCATTTCTTCGACTAGCATTCCAGTACGAGCCTGATGTTGAATATTACGCTCATTTCAAAGTGGTTATTGGTACTTTGGAAGAGGAATGCTCGCATTGTCATGCACTTAAATTCAAAAATGAGCCAGTTGGGATGTGCTGCTCATCAGGAAAAGTACAACTAACTGAAATTGAAACACCACCTGAACCATTGCATGGTTTACTTATCGGTACAGATCCAGATTCTAGCCTGTTCCTAAAGTCAATTCGCACATTTAATTCATGTTTCCAAATGACATCGTTTGGTGCAACAGAAATAGTTAATAATATTGCTGCAAACGGTCAACAATTTAATTCCACGTTCAAAATCAAAGGACAAGTATATCACAAAGTGGGCTCATTGCTGTCAATGCCAAACGAATCTCATAAATTTTTACAAATCTGGTGAGAACTCCGAACGTGCACTCGCCAATCGCGTGGATGCACGTTGCGACCATAATCTCAATTCAGCTTTTGCCAGGCGTATCGTCAGCGAGCTGGACGCTCTGTTAAATGAGCACAATGAATTATTAAAGTTATTCAAATCACACATGCTCAAGCTACAAAGTGACAATCACGCAATTGTCATCAACCCTGATAGAACACCAGCTGGAGAGCATATACGTAGATTCAACGCACCTGTTGTTGACGACGTTGCTGGAATCATGGTTGGCGACCGTACATCTACGCGACAAATTGTAATTCGAAGAAGAAATAATGATCTTCAGTTCGTCAGTGATACCCACCGTTCATATGACGCTCTCCAATATCCACTAATTTTCTGGAAGGGACAAGACGGATATTGCGTAAATATTAAACAACGAGATCCCGTAACAGGTAATTCTTTTATTATTAAGAACATAATTATTTGGTTATTAAAGAATAAATCTTCAATTAATTTAAATATATATTATTACAGGAGCCGAAACAAATAAGAAGGTTAGCTCCAAGAATTTTTATTCATATCATTTGATGATTAGACGCGGTCGAGACAACATCATTTTACGATGTCGTGAGCTTTGCCAACAATTTATAGTCGACATGTATGTGAAGATAGAAAGTGAACGACTACGGTACTTGCGATATAATCAACAGAAGCTGCGTACGGAAGAATATATTCACTTACGAGATGCTGTTGCGAACAATGCTGACACTGCCGAAATCGGTAACTCTGTTGTCTTACCATCATCGTACGTAGGTAGTCCACGTCACATGCAAGAATACATTCAGGATGCCATGACTTTCGTGCGTGAATATGGACGACCGTGTCTTTTAATCACTTTTACATGTAATCCAAAATGGCAGGAAATTACATCGTTGCTATTACCAGGACAAAATGCAATACATCGTCATGATATTACAGCACGTGTGTTTAAACAAAAATTAAAGTCTTTAATCAATTTTATTACAAAATTGCATGTATTTGGCCCCACACGTTGTTGGATATATTCAGTTGAGTGGCAAAAGCGTGGATTACCTCATGCTCACATTTTAATTTGGTTGGTCGACAAAATACCTGCTGAAAACATCGACAGTTTGATTTCTGCAGAGATTCCAGATCCGTCTAATGATCAATTGCTGTTTGATATTGTTATTGCAAACATGATTCATGGTCCGTGAGGAAATCTGAATCGTTCATCACCTTGCATGGTAGACGGAAAATGTACTAAGCGTTTTCCTAAAGATTTTACTAACGATACGGTCACACATGTTGACGGATATCCAATATATCGTCGAAGAAGTACCGAAAATGGCGGACAATCTTCCATTAAAACTATCAGCAACGCAGACATCGACATTGACAATCGTTGGGTGGTACCATATTCACCTATGCTGAGCAAAACATTCAATGCTCATATTAATGTTAAGTCATGCAGTTCGGCGAAGAGTATCAAATATATTTGCAAATATGTGAATAAAGGGAGAGATATGGCTGTATTTAGAATTGAAAGTACTAACGTACATTCAAAGTGATGAAATTACGAATTACCAAATTGGCCGGTATGTCAGTTCCAATGAAGCTGTCTGGCGTATTTTCGATTTCCCAATTCATGAACGGGATCCAGCAGTTATCCATTTAGCTGTCCACCTTGAAAACGGCCAGCGCGTATATTTCACGAACGATACAGTGCTTGATCGTGCTATAAATCCACCAAAAACTACGCTGACCGAATTTTTTGAACTGTGCAATCGTGCGGATGCTTTTGGTGCCTTCGCACAAACACTTCTCTACTCTAAAGTTCCACGGTATTTTACATGGGCTCAAAAAAGAAAATGGATACCCCGCAAGCAAGGGACACCAGTTGATGCGCACCCCGGTTTATTTAAATCAAATACTTTGGGTCGTGTATATACAGTCAATCCAAGGCAGACTGAGTGCTTTTACCTACGACTATTGTTGGTTAACGTCACCGGGCCATTGTCATTTCAAGATATACGTAAGGTAGATGGACAACTGTATCCTACGTATAAAGATGCATGCCTTGCTCTAGGCTTGCTAGAAGACGACAATCATTGGGTCAGTACGCTTGCTGAAGCAACGTTAAACTGCACAGGATCACAAATACGTCTACTATTTGCTATGGTACTGACTAAATGTTTCCCGGCCCGAGCACAAATATTGTGGAATAATCGCAAAGATTCAATGACTGATGATATATTGTATCGACATCGTACAAGGTGCAATGATCTAACGATATCATTCAGTGATGCATTGTACAATGAAGCATTGATTGCTATCGAGGATCTTTGCATTGCTATTGCGAATTTGCCAATCAGTCATTTCGGTATGACCTCACCGAATCGAAGTGCATCTGATTTACTCAACACAGATATCAATCGTGAACTACAGTACGATACTGTAGAAATGGCAGGCATTGTTAGTCGCAATGTTCCACTACTAAATGATGAACAAAAAATTATTTACGACCGCATCATGCTGGCAGTTTCGGCAGGACAAGGAGGATTCTTTTTTTTTGGATGCACCAGGTGGAACTGGCAAAACATTCCTTATTTCGTTACTTCTGGCCGAGATACGATCAAAAAATGACATCGCACTGGCCGTTGCATCTTCTGGCATTGCAGCAACTTTATTAGATGAAGGCAGAACAGCTCATTCAGCATTTAAGCTGCCGTTGAACATTCAAAATAATCCAGATGCAGTGTGCAACATAAAAAAACAATCGTCTATGGCCATAGTGCTGAAACAATGTAAAATTATTATTTGGGATGAATGTACTATGGCACACAAACATTCGCTTGAGGCATTAGATAGGACATTAAAGGATATAAAAAAACAATGATAAACTATTTGGCTGCACTTTGTTACTCCTTTCTGGTGATTTTAGCCAAACACTTCCCGTTATTCCACGTCCAACGTACGCTGATGAAATTAATGCTTACTTAAAATCATCGCGACTATGGCGTAATGTTGAAAAAGCACAACTGACTGTGAACATGCGCGTTCAAATGCTTCAGGATCCATCCGCCGAAAATTTCTCTAAACAACTATTAGATATTGGTAATGGGAAAGTTGATGTACATGAAAATCCTGGATGCATCACATTACAGACGGACTTCTGCACAATCATCGACTCGCAAAATACTCTCATCGATCACATATTTCCCGACGTACACACACAATATGCAAATCGTAAGTGGCTGGCAGAAAGAGCGATTTTGCCAGCTAAAAATGTGGACGTCAAAGGGTTAAATTTAAAGATTCAACAGTTGTTGCCTGGGGACTTGGTGTTATACAAATCTATCGATGCAGTTTACGATACCAACGAGACTGTGAATTATCCAATTGAGTTTTTAAATTCATTGGATTTGCCAGGCAAGCCACCACATCATTTACAATTGAAGGTTGGATCTCCAATTATTCTGCTTCGCAATTTAAACCCACCACGTCTGTGTAATGGCATACTGTTAGTCATTAAAAAATTAATGAAAAACGTCATTGAAGCCATCATCTTGAATGGCAAGTTTCAAGGCGAAAATGTGTTGCTGCCACGAATCCTTATGATTACTACAGATGTGCCAATTGAATTCAAACGCACTCAATTCCCCATTAGATTGGCATTCGCTATGACGATCAATAAGTCACAAGGCCAGACATTGTCTATATGTGGCTTAGATTTGGAAACACCATGCTTTTCTCACGGACAACTATATGTGGCATGTTCTCGCGTGGGAAAACCCTCCAGTTTGTTTGTGTTGGCTAAAGACGGACTAACCAAAAATATTGTACACTCTATTGCACTGAGAGATTAATTTTATATTTTTTTTCAATTGCCATAATTGATAGGATAATATGAATAATTATTTTTGATATTTAGAAAGCTATCAAAAATTGTAATTTAAAATATATTCGTTACTTTAACAAGGATTAATTTATTAACTTAAATAAAGCATACTTTCATTGTTTATAATGCTTTCGATTATACGTACATCTCCGCACACTTAGTAGTAGATAGTTATTTTTATTGAACTAAAAATATATTTCCTAGAAATAATATACATGGCAAAACAACGTTTGCCGGGTCAGCTAGTTTTATCATATATTTCACATTCATTCCGCTTTTCGGATATGCTATATCTGTTACTGTGAACAGTTCAATAACTCTTAATATGCGTATCGTGGTCAAATAGATTGATTTGAAAAAACTGACTTTATGTTTGGGAAAAATTGTAAACTGAGAAAAGTTTTTCGAATTTAAATTTATATAAACAATTATTTTACATATACATTTTTTTATTTTTCCTTCATAAAGCGATCTCCAGAAACCGCATTATGTTATATTTCCAATTAGGTATTTTTAAGTTTTTTTTTTTAACTTTTGTAATTGAAATCGTTGAAGGCTAAATTCCTGTAGCTTATTTAGAGCTTTAATATTCTCTCGGTAAAAAAATTAATTAATTGATAATAATTTTTATCTTGATAGTAAACTCAAATATTCTTAAAAGATACTGAAGATTGGAATTTTTATGAACTTGCAAGCAAAAACACATATTGTATTATAACAATTATAATTGCATGTGAATAAACGTTCTTGCAGTAGTAAATAAATTGGGAACACTTTATGTCGTGGTATGTCGACGTAAGGGGGACCGATTGCATTTAATTAAAAGATACTTCGTTTAGTATAATCGTTATAAATTTCGAGTTTAATATTAAATTGTGTATATATAAACATGTGGGTGTATGTGTGTTATCAATAATAGTTAATTGTATTATTTTGTAGATATATGTAATTCTATGTTAATTTATTAAACTATTGTAACCTGCTGCTGCTTTATATCCTGTGTTAATGTTTTTTGATCGAAGTGCTGACTTGATTGTTTTTCCTGTGTTTGTCCACTTGAATGTACTCGTATCACTGTTCACTTGTGTTTGTTTTATAATAATAAACTTTACTTAGTTTTTGTTCTCTGTGTACACTTGGATTTTACTTCTATGTTGGCGGGATAATATGCCTTTTCGCTGCAAAAAACGCAAGAAAGAAATTCTTTTTTGTTTCTCCTTTTTCGCCTGTTGAGTGAAGTTTGGGCGGTTGATATTCCTCTACATTACGCCTCTATTACTTTATGTAATTTGTGGGAGAAATGCAGAGGAGCATTTGTTTGGATCAAATATCCCGGCCATCTTGCAGAATCTGCGAAATAATTGAGCATAAGTAAGGTAACATATTGATTGAAAAAGTTGAAATTAATTAGAGTAATTATCACCTGTATACTAAGGGTTACATGGTGCCAATAAGGGTCCAGCCAAATGCTGTATTCTGCGCTACCACTGTACCATTGTCTGGTTTGAAGAGACCACTTCTGATAATTTGTGGGTAGATATCCGCTCCAATTTGGATATGGAATTGAGGGTCAGCGAGGACTAAGTGTTCAAAGCGTCACTTAAGTCTCGCCCATAGGATTTTTTGGGTAACTTTTGTGTTATAACTGCTTTACATTCCAAACAAAAATTTGTATCAATATTTAAGCTAATTTTTATGCTACAAATACGATAAATATTGAGGTATGTAATTGGCTTTTTAAAAGCTCAGTAAATTCAGTTACTGAGGAAGATATTATATCTTTTGTTGTTAAACATGCTAATGTTGATAGAGAGCATCTTCTATGTTATAAATTAATTAAGAAAGATACAGATATTAATAATCTTAAGAGGATAAACTTTAAGTTAGGTGTGTCCCCATCTTTTTTTAATGCCGTTTTCTCCTCTTCAGTGTGGCCTTCTGGCATTAAGTTACGTCCCTTTAAGTTTTTTCCAAAGGGAGAGGAAAACAGTGCTGCAGATTAGTTGATGCGCCTGTTAATCACGATTCTATTCATGCGTTTTCTGCACCTTCCTCAACTGGCTCTTGTCTTAAGGTATACTACCAAAATTTATCGGGCATTAGGTGTAAATCAAATATTATTCGCAATTTTTCTTCACATTTGGATTTCGATATTATCGTTATTGTTGAGACTTGGCTGAATTCTAGTTATTTTGATAGCGAATATTTTGACTCTAATCTCTATTATGTCTTCCGCAAAGACAGAGATCACGAAAAAAC
Organism: Bactrocera zonata; assembly: GCA_037783105.1. NCBI lineage: Eukaryota > Metazoa > Arthropoda > Insecta > Diptera > Tephritidae > Bactrocera > Bactrocera zonata. The sequence continues at coordinate 102,436 of JBAWJQ010005470.1, read as the reverse complement.
TGGCTGTCTAAGAGGGGGTGGAGTTCTCTTAGCAGTTCATCGCAAATATCGTCCTCGCTTAATTATGCTTGATAACGAAGATTCTATTCTGGACCAACTATGTATCTGTATCAATGATGCTCTGTTCATTGCAGTCTCATACATCCCTCCTAATAGTCCTCTAGAGTTGTATAAGCTGCACGCAAATAATATTTCCTCGCTGGTATTAGGTAAGGTGAAAGAGAATAATATCTGTGTTCTGGGTGACTTTAATTTAAGCAATATAGTCTGGTCTGGTTGTTCCTATAGTCCTGCTCTTATTCCTTCAAATTTTACATCAACTCAGGAGTTATTTCTCATTGATAGCTTGCTTAGTCTCAGTCTGATTCAAATCAACTCATATTCAAATAGTCTCAATCGATTTCTTGACTTAGTCTTTCTCAGTGATAATTTAAAATTTAGATTTCTTGATGGATTCTCTTCAATTACCCCAGCCACCATCCATCATTCCCCGCTAGCGTTTGAGGTGGATACTTACCTTTTCGCTCCTGTAAAACCTATTGATGGGCTTGGTTTTAATTTTGCATTTTGTGATTTTGAACGACTCAACAATCAGCTCCATTTTTAAGAAATCAATTCAGGAATTCTGTCATTATAATATCCCGCTAAAACACATACAACCATATAAGTTGCCTTGGTACACTAAGGACCTGAAACGTCTAAAAAATCTCAGAAATAAATACTATAGAAAATTCTCTTCAACTAAATCTCATGTTTCCTTTGTTCAATATCAGCACTACACAAAACTGTTTAATGAATTGGATAAGTCTCTCTATAAAAGGTTTATTAATAATACGGAGTCTACAATCAAGTCAAACCCTAAGTTCTTTTGGAACTTTGTAAAATCTAGAAGAGGGTGTTCGGCCATTCCTTCTGCTTTACGCTGGGGAGATAAGTCGGCATACACTCCGGTCGAAATCTCCAACTTGTTCGCTGAATTTTTCAAATCGAACTATGTTCAAGAGGATCCTGGTACTAGTTCCACTTTTTCAGCTAATGACTTCCCATCCATAAATTTTGGCTCACTGTGTCTTTCACAGGATGATATTGCCAAGGCTATCGGTGATATTAAGTCTTCTACCAAATTGGATTTGGATGGGCTTCCGCCCATACTAATAAAAAACTGTACTGCCTTAGTATATCCTCTCATGCTTATCTTCAATAAGTCTCTCTCCTCCGGGAATTTTATTTCTGACTGGAAATTGACATGCATTACCCCCATACTTAAAGGTGGTAGAAAGGACGTTATCTCCAATTACAGGCCTATTTCTAAACTGTCTACTATTTCAAAAATTTTTGAGTGTTCTGTTAAAAATAAATTATTTTTTGCAGTAAAATCAATAATTAATGTCAATCAGCATGGGTTTGTCTCTGGGCGCTCCACTGTGTCAAACTTAGCAGTTTTTAGCGACTATTGCATGTCTGCATTCTCCGCTGGATTTCAGGTAGATTGTGTCTACACAGATTTCTCTAAAGCCTTTGATAAAGTATCACACAATATTCTAATTAAAAAATTATCATCTCTAGGATTTCACTCGGTCTTCTTGCAGTGGATTAAATCATATCTGCAAAACAGACGATGCGTTGTCAGTGTCGATGGAGTGTCATCTGAATCATTCATTGCGTCTTCGGGAGTCCCACAAGGAAGCGTCTTGGGTCCACTTCTCTTTGTGCGTTTATCAATGACATTTCCTGTTGCTTCTCTTTCGCTAACTATCTGTTATATGCAGATGACCTAAAAATTTTTGCAATAATCAAAAACACACAAGATGTACTCAAACTTCAATGTGATATTGATACTTTTCATAATTGGTGCCTGAAATCGAAGCTTTTTCTGAACCTCGATAAATGCTCACAGATCTCTTTTGGTAGGGGACGCAACATCCTATCTTCCAGCTACAATATTTCTAATTGCGTCCTAAAATGCGTTACTGAAATCAAAGATCTTGGGGTAATCTTTGACAACAGATTTTCTTTCAGTAATCACATCAACTATATCACTTCAAAAGCATTTTCTGTACTCGGCTTTGTCCGTCGAAATTCTACAAATTTTTCCGACCCCTACACGTTAAAATTACTGTACACATGTTTTGTGCGGTCCATTTTGGAGTATGCAGTGTTTATTTGGAGACCATATTGCATTTCGTCAATTAACAGGATCGAGCGTGTTCAAAAGATCTTTCTTAAATACGCTCTCCGCTCCTTAAAGTTTGTTGACCCAATACCATCGTTACATCGCGTTTATTGCTGTTACATCTTAAATTACTGGATAATCGAAGGTCCGTTCTCTCCCTTTCATTTGTCTTCAATGTAATTAACGGAGGTATTGACTATCCCTATTTATTAGCGAAACTTAACTTCAATACTCCCCAGCGTTGTCTCAGGTCCATTTCCCCATTTTATTACAAAAAGGAAAGCACTAATTTTGCTGAATATGCTCCCCTCAAGAGGGCTATGCGTGAGTTTAACTCGATTTCCGAGAAAGTTCTTCTTGATTTCTCTCACACTAAGGATTCCTTCATTAATACCCTCAATTCTGTTTTTTAGTTTAAGTTATCTATTCATATTATTGTAATTTTAATTATTCTAGAATTCTAATATGCATCCTAGTTTTCATTAGTCTGTAAGAAATAATGTTCATAGACTTTACTAAATAAATAAATAAATAAATAAATAAATAAATGGCTCGAACTTTATGCCATTCACCTTCGCATATCAAATAGATCTTCATTGTGGGTATTAGGGTCTGTTTAGTCGATACCAGTAGCAGCAAACGAACGGGTTAGGATAGTTCTTTCATTTGGTTATATAATTATTAAAAAAAAAAAATTTTTCCCAAAAATAATCAAAATTTAACTGTTAATATCTTTTAAACGGTTGGGTTTACGAAAAAATCATAAGAGACCTTTTTTTAGGGCATTTAATTTGCTACAAAATCTAAGGAATAAGATATTTTTTCAAGTAGTTGGAAGCGAGATATAAATTTGTCTATCTGATAAAAAGAAAAAATAGAAAACTGTATGTAGGAGGACCTTCCCGTTACAATTAAAAACTCATATTTGGAGAGGCTTTCTTAGAGGTGTCTAGGAACTTATTTTTCCGAGTCCCAATCGAAAAATAAAAAAAAATTTTTTTTGAATCACCCTAGTGTACATCCTCGGCTTGCCAAGTCAGCGGCAAAGTTAACAAGATTAGCTAGTAAAACCGCTCCGCAGAGTTCCATCTGGATATGAATACGGTTTTAATGGGAGCAACTCTTGTTTTTGACACTAAGAGAGTTGTCCATATTTTATTCCAATTAAAACCCTTATGTGAAGTGTCACGGCATATGCTTTTTCTGAAGCATCAGAGAAACCGTGGAATTCGATGGTGGCTGTTGGGTTAAAATGGGTCCATCTAGGTATTTCAATTTTATTTATGTTTTCATAATCCTTTACGAAACTGTTCCATCGATAAAGGTTTAGAGGCTAAGCTTTCACCCCAGTCAGACTTATCTTGCCATATTTGTTGCATTGTTATTCTTGCCGATTTTATTATTGGACTAAGCCAACCAGCTGGGTAAAACAATTTTGCTATGGCTAATAAAACTTTACGTTTGATGCGTGCGGGTTTTTTCTCCATTATGTTGACGAGGAAGAAAAATGAATCCTGTTTGGAGTTCCATCGAATGCCCAGAGTTTTGGTGTTTTCGGGTTCCGAAATGTTGAGTGATTCCGTCTCTAAAAAATGATCCTGTGGAAGTGCTTTCAGAATTTGTGGGTCATTGAAGGTCCATTTTCGCAGAGCGAATCCTGGGGACTTCACAGCAGAAATGAGTTCAACGCGTGCTGACTTTGCCGTGGTTAGGTCATGAGTTCCAGCTGAAACATCGTCTACATACATTTCCTGGCGAAGTATTTTTGCTGCTAATGGATGGGTTTCTTCTGCATCATCGGCTAGTTTCATGAGGGTGCGGATCGCTAGATACGGTGCACAATTTATGCCGACCGTTACTGTTTGCAATTCGAAGTCTTCTATTGTGTCTTCCGGGGACTTTCTAAATAGTATCCTTTAGAACCGAGTATGATTAGGGTCTACGTGTATTTGCCGGTACATTTTCTGAATAACCGCATTAAAAACGAATTGGAAGAATCGCCAGTTTGTGATCAGAATAACAAGGCCTTTCTGTAAAGTAGGCCCGATATGTAAGACGTCATTTAAGCTTTTGTGATTTGACGTGCGGCAAGATGCATTAAAGACCACACGCAATTTCGTGGTTATACGATCGGGTTTAATGACTGCGTGGTGTGGTAAGTAATATTGGGTCGCTTTAGCAGAAGAGTCATATTATTCATTTGTCCGAGTTCCAAATATTCCATAATTGCTTTGTCATACTCTGCCTTCACTTCGGGTTTTTAAAGTAAAGCTTGTTCAGTGAATCCAAGATTTTTAAGACACTGCTTTGGATCAATGAAGTATGCGAGTAAATTATCAGTTAGGCTATTTAGTATAAATGCCTGTGCTGATAGTTTATAATTTGAGTTTAAGGGTGAGCAAGGCGTGACTTCACAAACATTCGTTGGTGTTGCTGAAACTGCATTGTTTAGTCCGGTTACTTGGGCTGATACAGATTGGGTGGGTATATAAACACTTCTTTGAAGTCTACGAGATATAAATGTGGCTTTTGATCCTGAATCAATAAGAGCACTTGCGGAATATCGCTGGCCATTATGTTCTACTTGAACCATTGCAGTACCGAGTAATATCTGATTCCTACTTGGGTTGGGTGGGTCTTAGCTTGTTGATTTATTGGATTGCATAGTTGTAGTGTAGGCTTGCCGATTTGTGTTTGTGCTTTGGGTGGGTAATGCGTTACTTGAAGTGTTTTCAGGGTTCGAACCAGTGACGTTTGTTATTTCCGGAGTGGATTCAAGTCGAAAGCTGGATTCTCTTTGTATCAGAGTATTGTGTTTTTTGCGACACTTAACGACACGAGAATTACTCCCACAGTTCTTGTAACTATGTGATATGGCCAAGCAGTTATAGCAATAACCATATTTTTTGATTGTGGAGATTCGTGTCTCTACATTCATTGCGAGAAATTTGGGATATTCTCGAATAGGGTGCTGCTTTTTGCAGATCTTACAGCTTTTTGTTTCTATGTTATGTTAAGTAAAGTTAAAATTACTATTCCTTTGAGTACTAGAGGGTCTAGTAATTGGCGTTTCAGCCACGTTTGCAAGAAAAGTGTCATATTTCTTTTCATCTGTTCTTTTAACCGTAGCGGTGTGCAATGGGGGTAATTTTGCTACTGAAGCTTTGAAATATCCAACAGATTCGAGAGTTTTGTATTTGTGGTTTAAAACACTGTCGAAATTTGACCACGTCGGTATATCTGAATTATCTGCTAGGGAATATTCAGTTCAGAAGTTTCAAGAGTTTGCTTAGGTAGTTTTGAACTACAAAAATATATCAATATCGAATCCCAGCTGTTCGTGTCAATCTCAAGATTGTCTAAATTGGTTAAAACGTTATTAATTGAACTTTGTAATCTTTTTATAGCACAATCTGTTTCTTGAGTTACTTGGGGTAGGTTAAAAAGGGTCTTTAATTGGGTGTTTACTTGCAATTCCTTATTTTCGTATTGGTCGACTAAATTTTTCCAGGCAAGTATGAAACCATCATTTTTTAAGGGTGCGTTTGAATAACCTCTCTTGCTTCTCCTCGGGTCTTCTGAGTAAGGTGAAAGAGTCTTTCAACATTACTAATCCTTGGATTACGGATACACAGGCCTGTAAACTTGTTCCGAAAGGTGGGCCAAGTTGTGTAATCTCCGTAAAAGATGTCGGTGTCGCATGGTGGAAGGTGAACTGCAGGAGCGAAATCCATCATTGTGCCTTCTGAAGTCCTTTCTTTAATGGGTTGGGTTGACACCTGTGTTTTTCGCGTATCTACATCTTCGCTGATGGAAGCTAAGCAAGAGAGGTACATTTGATAACTCTTTTGGTATTTTTCTTTCACTTTAAAGATATCGATGGTTTCATGACTTTCGCGAGAAATTCTTCTGATCGCAACGTATGAGCGCTTTGCTTTTTCATAGAGCGAATTTAGTTCGACCCTTTTGATTTCTAGGGTATAGACCGATTCATTTTCATCGTAGAAGATGGTCTTCTACGTATTCAACTAAATCTGTTGTTGCAATTTTGAAATCTTCCATTTCCATTTTTCGTTAAGATAAATTTAGCCTTTGGGTTGAACGAGAAAAATAAGTCGCGTAGAGTTACAAAAATATAAGAAAACAAACTTTAAAAACTTTTCGTATGTGTAGTGATTTATTTATTTTCAAAATTTCCAATTAATTTTCTTGCTTTTATCTCCTTAGTGTCCGATGGTTATTATTTATATGAAATTATTAAATTTCCGATCAATCGTAGAAAAAATTCGTAAAACAAAATAATAATTTTTGGGCATTTATCAACCCAACACCCAACATTTAGTACGAATAGTTATTACTAAATAGTGGTTATTTATTATATGGAGAAACTATTTAAATCTTTTTAAAGTATATTAGAACAACTGACTTTTGATCCTTCAATACCCAATAAAAGGATTTAAGCTTGTTAGCTCTCAATCATTAAATGTTTTTAACAATTTTCCATTAAAAATAATACTATAAAGCTTCAAATTACAAAACGTTTCATCAAAAACCTTTAAATTTTACAAATTTATTTAATTTTCATTGTTTTACATTTTTTATAAGTGATCTTGAACGATGCAACAAATCCCTAAGTTTACATATTTTTTTAGTAATGTTTCAATCTAGCCATCGCCCGTTTCCAATTGATAAACGTCAAAACCTACTGAACTCGATTAGCTGTCAAAGTTCAGTAGGTTTTGACGTTTAGCAATTGCTCTCACACTTCCAGTGAGAGAGGAGTTAAACATCTCTTTATCTCTGGTACACAATGTCAGGCTGTTGGCGGATATTTGCTGTTTCAGGGGTATGTATGTATGCTTAGCCGTGCGGCTCGTTAGCTGAATATCGTTTTTCGAGCCCCGGTGGCTAGAACCATTTAATTTTAGGTAGTTTTAACTCAAAAAGGACTACAGCAGTTTTTTCCATTCTCGTGGAACCACTGGCTTAGCATAGTAAAAATCTGATCTCTACTCTCGAACGAGTTTAGATTTTATTCCGCTACTACTCTACTTTACTTTTAAGTAGAGCTCAACCCTAAGATAGAACACAAATCTTCTAGCTTATTAGTAGTAGAAATTTCAACCTCTCTAATTATTCAAAGACGGAGTCAATACACTATATTTTATTCAGAATAATATTCACTTGATCAGCTTTCAATCACTTCATTTATGTCTGATGACTTCAGAGCTCGTAGATCTCAAGTCAAAAAGGTAGTATTAAAATTTTATTCCTACTTATCCTTAGCTTTATGATCTCAATATCAATGAGTAAAGATTTTATTTATTAGCTTTTTTTAAGTAGAGCTTAACCCTTGAAGTCTAATTTGCCCTCCTCCAAACTTCTCATATCTCTGAAAGACCGATTCAACTCATTTCGAAACTATGTTTTGTTCATTGGAAAAAGCATTTAATTACTTTCCATACACTCCTTCATTTATCCACTTCTATGTTCTAAGGTATCTAGTCCTTCAAAGATCGAGTCAAATTAATTTTTATTCGTTTATTTCTTTAGTTGTCCACTCTTTTGTTCCATGTTAAACCCGAGTGCAATGATTTCCTTGCATTGCCTCGTAAGTATGTACGGTTTATGTAAGTTTAACCGATTTCGTTGTCCTAGTTTCTTAACTAGTATGTCAGCTTGATTTTGGACTCGGATTCCACATACCTTCAGATCGAACAAAATGAGACATTGTTGCTGTCGTATCAAAGCATTTTCGAGTTCATATTGTCGAAAACCATCACTTCATTTATTATAAATTCTGATCCAATTATATGATTATATGAAACGACGTCCCGGACGGTAGGATATTTCTCAGCTATTACCTCTCGGATCGTAACACACTAACTTTTAAATGGAATTGCAATAAATAATTAATGGTACGAGCTGACAGGTAAAATAATTTCTTCACTGCATCTTTCTACCGTAGTGGAAGTATGTTTCGTTTCCAATTATCATCAGCAGGACCTTCTTGAATAGAGCTAGCCGTCAAAGTTTTAATCCTGTACCAGGCAGACGTTGTAATAAAGATCATAAGATTTTACCTTCTATAAAACCTGCAGCTAACCCGTAAAGTTTCATACTTCATTCGAGCCCTTACTTATGGAATCTCGTCGTCGCCCAATCTTTTTTACTAAATAACCGCGCTCGAAGGTAAAATTAGGCAATTCTGAGGCTCTTTTTACCTTTTCGAGAGTCTTTTCAATTTGAGTGTTTTTGATTCGAATACTAGGTAGAATGCAAGACAGATGTTCGCACCAATTCTTAGATAAATGCATTCAACTTACACTTTGGTGGGACTTTTAATTTAAACAGAAGTCACCTTTATCGGAAAGCCATGAATAACCTCCTGCTCTTTAAAGTGTGAACCAAGCCAAGTCCAACACACTACTAGTCACTAACTCAATTCCACATCAACAATTTTTTCACTTCCTTCTTTTTATTCCTTCTTCCTCTGACTGATATGCGGAATACATACCTAAACTCCGACTTCACTACAATTTTGTTCGTTGGACTAATTTCTTTCGAGTAGAGTTGCATAACTCAGTCCACTAAGTACGATTGTAGGCTTTATATGTATTTACGAGCTCTTAAAGAAACCTAAATTTAGTACTTTTTAAAATTTCTATTTAGTTAAGGACTACACCGATTAAACCTTGAAAAACTTAATGGAGGAAAATATATGCATGAAGGTCTCAAAAGAATTCGTTCTGGTATGAAATCTTTGCTGCGATTGAGAGAAACCACTGCATGCCCTACTTGGTATTGAGGTTCAGTGAGATAGCCGATACCGACTAGACCTTTCCGTTGTCAAGATCAATATAACCGAGACGCTTCCGTTCGCAAATGCTGTCCGCAGCTTACTTGACTTTGCCAGTTGTATAGGGTGGGCCATATTAAATTATAAATATAAAAAGTCAATAAAAGAAACGGCTTGATATTTTTCAAAGGTCTAACATTAATTTAAAAGGTTCTTTTGTGAAATTTATTTATGGAAAACAATTTCGGACAAATGACCACCACGGCTGAGTTTACAGTAGCTCATCCGATCCACCCAATTTTGGAGTACTTTCTCGATGGTTTCAGGCCTTATGGCAGCTATAGCAGCTTGAAACTCGTACTTTAGATCTTGATTTTTTCTGGGTGGTTGGCGTAACATTTATCTTTAACAACTCTCCACAGAAAATAGTCCAACGGAGTTAAATCGCAGCTTCTGGGAGGCCAATTCACATCACCTCTTTTGCTGATTATGCGATTTTCGAAGATAGGGCGTAAAATATTGAGTGTAGCGTTTGCTGTATGGCACGTAGCGCCGTCCTGTGCCCCAAATGCGACAATTCTGCTTGTTAACGTAACCATCGAGGTGGAAATGAGCCTCGTCCGAAAAGATGATTTTTCGGTTGACCATCCTCGGTTTTTTTTCAATATTTTCCAGTTTTCTTCTAGTTCATAGCGACCCATTTCGTAAATTTTAGACTTTTTACTGAATATATGTCACTTTCCGAATGGTATTTGATGTTTCCAGTGTCGAAATATATATAATTTAAATTTAAAAAGTTAGATGGCCCACCCAATACATATTAAGTTGCTTCGAACTACAGATTTAACTATTACTCAACGTGGTTGAAAAAAAAATTCCGTAGATGTAACCGCTACCAAATGAACTCCCAATTTTCAACTTTGAAAATATACCCTCTCGATAACTCTTAAACCTTACTAAAAAATATATACATGATTTTACATGAACAGCGCGATTCGAACCTGCTGCATTTTGATGATGACGAATCTTCTAGCATTCAACTCAACCCAAAGAACCCACTCGCACCACTAGCAAGCGATGGTCATGATAATGATAAATCAATGACCAACCGCCTGAACCACCCTTACTCCAGCAGACCCATCCCCCAAAATACAGGCAATCAATTTTTCGAATCTCATTGCACTTGGCATGTTGCTACATGAAATCTATAGCCGGCGGTCATTGTCATACTATTTCCCTTACTCGGGGTCTATTGTCCACTCTAAAAGTTTTTTTAGGGCATTTAATTTGCTACAAAATCTAAGGAATAAGATATTTTTTCAAGTAGTTGGAAGCGAGATATAAATTTGTCTATCTGATAAAAAGAAAAAATAGAAAACTGTATGTAGGAGGACCTTCCCGTTACAATTAAAAACTCATATTTGGAGAGGCTTTCTTAGAGGTGTCTAGGAACTTATTTTTCCGAGTCCCAATCGAAAAATAAAAAAAAATTTTTTTTTGAATCACCCTAGTGTACATCCTCGGCTTGCCAAGTCAGCGGCAAAGTTAACAAGATTAGCTAGTAAAACCGCTCCGCAGAGTTCCATCTGGATATGAATACGGTTTTAATGGGAGCAACTCTTGTTTTTGACACTAAGAGAGTTGTCCATATTTTATTCCAATTAAAACCCTTATGTGAAGTGTCACGGCATATGCTTTTTCTGAAGCATCAGAGAAACCGTGGAATTCGATGGTGGCTGTTGGGTTAAAATGGGTCCATCTAGGTATTTCAATTTTATTTATGTTTTCATAATCCTTTACGAAACTGTTCCATCGATAAAGGTTTAGAGGCTAAGCTTTCACCCCAGTCAGACTTATCTTGCCATATTTGTTGCATTGTTATTCTTGCCGATTTTATTATTGGACTAAGCCAACCAGCTGGGTAAAACAATTTTGCTATGGCTAATAAAACTTTACGTTTGATGCGTGCGGGTTTTTTCTCCATTATGTTGACGAGGAAGAAAAATGAATCCTGTTTGGAGTTCCATCGAATGCCCAGAGTTTTGGTGTTTTCGGGTTCCGAAATGTTGAGTGATTCCGTCTCTAAAAAATGATCCTGTGGAAGTGCTTTCAGAATTTGTGGGTCATTGAAGGTCCATTTTCGCAGAGCGAATCCTGGGGACTTCACAGCAGAAATGAGTTCAACGCGTGCTGACTTTGCCGTGGTTAGGTCATGAGTTCCAGCTGAAACATCGTCTACATACATTTCCTGGCGAAGTATTTTTGCTGCTAATGGATGGGTTTCTTCTGCATCATCGGCTAGTTTCATGAGGGTGCGGATCGCTAGATACGGTGCACAATTTATGCCGACCGTTACTGTTTGCAATTCGAAGTCTTCTATTGTGTCTTCCGGGGACTTTCTAAATAGTATCCTTTAGAACCGAGTATGATTAGGGTCTACGTGTATTTGCCGGTACATTTTCTGAATAACCGCATTAAAAACGAATTGGAAGAATCGCCAGTTTGTGATCAGAATAACAAGGCCTTTCTGTAAAGTAGGCCCGATATGTAAGACGTCATTTAAGCTTTTGTGATTTGACGTGCGGCAAGATGCATTAAAGACCACACGCAATTTCGTGGTTATACGATCGGGTTTAATGACTGCGTGGTGTGGTAAGTAATATTGGGTCGCTTTAGCAGAAGAGTCATATTATTCATTTGTCCGAGTTCCAAATATTCCATAATTGCTTTGTCATACTCTGCCTTCACTTCGGGTTTTTAAAGTAAAGCTTGTTCAGTGAATCCAAGATTTTTAAGACACTGCTTTGGATCAATGAAGTATGCGAGTAAATTATCAGTTAGGCTATTTAGTATAAATGCCTGTGCTGATAGTTTATAATTTGAGTTTAAGGGTGAGCAAGGCGTGACTTCACAAACATTCGTTGGTGTTGCTGAAACTGCATTGTTTAGTCCGGTTACTTGGGCTGATACAGATTGGGTGGGTATATAAACACTTCTTTGAAGTCTACGAGATATAAATGTGGCTTTTGATCCTGAATCAATAAGAGCACTTGCGGAATATCGCTGGCCATTATGTTCTACTTGAACCATTGCAGTACCGAGTAATATCTGATTCCTACTTGGGTTGGGTGGGTCTTAGCTTGTTGATTTATTGGATTGCATAGTTGTAGTGTAGGCTTGCCGATTTGTGTTTGTGCTTTGGGTGGGTAATGCGTTACTTGAAGTGTTTTCAGGGTTCGAACCAGTGACGTTTGTTATTTCCGGAGTGGATTCAAGTCGAAAGCTGGATTCTCTTTGTATCAGAGTATTGTGTTTTTTGCGACACTTAACGACACGAGAATTACTCCCACAGTTCTTGTAACTATGTGATATGGCCAAGCAGTTATAGCAATAACCATATTTTTTGATTGTGGAGATTCGTGTCTCTACATTCATTGCGAGAAATTTGGGATATTCTCGAATAGGGTGCTGCTTTTTGCAGATCTTACAGCTTTTTGTTTCTATGTTATGTTAAGTAAAGTTAAAATTACTATTCCTTTGAGTACTAGAGGGTCTAGTAATTGGCGTTTCAGCCACGTTTGCAAGAAAAGTGTCATATTTCTTTTCATCTGTTCTTTTAACCGTAGCGGTGTGCAATGGGGGTAATTTTGCTACTGAAGCTTTGAAATATCCAACAGATTCGAGAGTTTTGTATTTGTGGTTTAAAACACTGTCGAAATTTGACCACGTCGGTATATCTGAATTATCTGCTAGGGAATATTCAGTTCAGAAGTTTCAAGAGTTTGCTTAGGTAGTTTTGAACTACAAAAATATATCAATATCGAATCCCAGCTGTTCGTGTCAATCTCAAGATTGTCTAAATTGGTTAAAACGTTATTAATTGAACTTTGTAATCTTTTTATAGCACAATCTGTTTCTTGAGTTACTTGGGGTAGGTTAAAAGGGTCTTTAATTGGGTGTTTACTTGCAATTCCTTATTTTCGTATTGGTCGACTAAATTTTTCCAGGCAAGTATGAAACCATCATTTTTTAAGGGTGCGTTTGAATAACCTCTCTTGCTTCTCCTCGGGTCTTCTGAGTAAGGTGAAAGAGTCTTTCAACATTACTAATCCTTGGATTACGGATACACAGGCCTGTAAACTTGTTCCGAAAGGTGGGCCAAGTTGTGTAATCTCCGTAAAAGATGTCGGTGTCGCATGGTGGAAGGTGAACTGCAGGAGCGAAATCCATCATTGTGCCTTCTGAAGTCCTTTCTTTAATGGGTTGGGTTGACACCTGTGTTTTTCGCGTATCTACATCTTCGCTGATGGAAGCTAAGCAAGAGAGGTACATTTGATAACTCTTTTGGTATTTTTCTTTCACTTTAAAGATATCGATGGTTTCATGACTTTCGCGAGAAATTCTTCTGATCGCAACGTATGAGCGCTTTGCTTTTTCATAGAGCGAATTTAGTTCGACCCTTTTGATTTCTAGGGTATAGACCGATTCATTTTCATCGTAGAAGATGGTCTTCTACGTATTCAACTAAATCTGTTGTTGCAATTTTGAAATCTTCCATTTCCATTTTTCGTTAAGATAAATTTAGCCTTTGGGTTGAACGAGAAAAATAAGTCGCGTAGAGTTACAAAAATATAAGAAAACAAACTTTAAAAACTTTTCGTATGTGTAGTGATTTATTTATTTTCAAAATTTCCAATTAATTTTCTTGCTTTTATCTCCTTAGTGTCCGATGGTTATTATTTATATGAAATTATTAAATTTCCGATCAATCGTAGAAAAAATTCGTAAAACAAAATAATAATTTTTGGGCATTTATCAACCCAACACCCAACATTTAGTACGAATAGTTATTACTAAATAGTGGTTATTTATTATATGGAGAAACTATTTAAATCTTTTTAAAGTATATTAGAACAACTGACTTTTGATCCTTCAATACCCAATAAAAGGATTTAAGCTTGTTAGCTCTCAATCATTAAATGTTTTTAACAATTTTCCATTAAAAATAATACTATAAAGCTTCAAATTACAAAACGTTTCATCAAAAACCTTTAAATTTTACAAATTTATTTAATTTTCATTGTTTTACATTTTTTATAAGTGATCTTGAACGATGCAACAAATCCCTAAGTTTACATATTTTTTTAGTAATGTTTCAATCTAGCCATCGCCCGTTTCCAATTGATAAACGTCAAAACCTACTGAACTCGATTAGCTGTCAAAGTTCAGTAGGTTTTGACGTTTAGCAATTGCTCTCACACTTCCAGTGAGAGAGGAGTTAAACATCTCTTTATCTCTGGTACACAATGTCAGGCTGTTGGCGGATATTTGCTGTTTCAGGGGTATGTATGTATGCTTAGCCGTGCGGCTCGTTAGCTGAATATCGTTTTTCGAGCCCCGGTGGCTAGAACCATTTAATTTTAGGTAGTTTTAACTCAAAAAAGGACTACAGCAGTTTTTTCCATTCTCGTGGAACCACTGGCTTAGCATAGTAAAAATCTGATCTCTACTCTCGAACGAGTTTAGATTTTATTCCGCTACTACTCTACTTTACTTTTAAGTAGAGCTCAACCCTAAGATAGAACACAAATCTTCTAGCTTATTAGTAGTAGAAATTTCAACCTCTCTAATTATTCAAAGACGGAGTCAATACACTATATTTTATTCAGAATAATATTCACTTGATCAGCTTTCAATCACTTCATTTATGTCTGATGACTTCAGAGCTCGTAGATCTCAAGTCAAAAAGGTAGTATTAAAATTTTATTCCTACTTATCCTTAGCTTTATGATCTCAATATCAATGAGTAAAGATTTTATTTATTAGCTTTTTTTAAGTAGAGCTTAACCCTTGAAGTCTAATTTGCCCTCCTCCAAACTTCTCATATCTCTGAAAGACCGATTCAACTCATTTCGAAACTATGTTTTGTTCATTGGAAAAAGCATTTAATTACTTTCCATACACTCCTTCATTTATCCACTTCTATGTTCTAAGGTATCTAGTCCTTCAAAGATCGAGTCAAATTAATTTTTATTCGTTTATTTCTTTAGTTGTCCACTCTTTTGTTCCATGTTAAACCCGAGTGCAATGATTTCCTTGCATTGCCTCGTAAGTATGTACGGTTTATGTAAGTTTAACCGATTTCGTTGTCCTAGTTTCTTAACTAGTATGTCAGCTTGATTTTGGACTCGGATTCCACATACCTTCAGATCGAACAAAATGAGACATTGTTGCTGTCGTATCAAAGCATTTTCGAGTTCATATTGTCGAAAACCATCACTTCATTTATTATAAATTCTGATCCAATTATATGATTATATGAAACGACGTCCCGGACGGTAGGATATTTCTCAGCTATTACCTCTCGGATCGTAACACACTAACTTTTAAATGGAATTGCAATAAATAATTAATGGTACGAGCTGACAGGTAAAATAATTTCTTCACTGCATCTTTCTACCGTAGTGGAAGTATGTTTCGTTTCCAATTATCATCAGCAGGACCTTCTTGAATAGAGCTAGCCGTCAAAGTTTTAATCCTGTACCAGGCAGACGTTGTAATAAAGATCATAAGATTTTACCTTCTATAAAACCTGCAGCTAACCCGTAAAGTTTCATACTTCATTCGAGCCCTTACTTATGGAATCTCGTCGTCGCCCAATCTTTTTTACTAAATAACCGCGCTCGAAGGTAAAATTAGGCAATTCTGAGGCTCTTTTTACCTTTTCGAGAGTCTTTTCAATTTGAGTGTTTTTGATTCGAATACTAGGTAGAATGCAAGACAGATGTTCGCACCAATTCTTAGATAAATGCATTCAACTTACACTTTGGTGGGACTTTTAATTTAAACAGAAGTCACCTTTATCGGAAAGCCATGAATAACCTCCTGCTCTTTAAAGTGTGAACCAAGCCAAGTCCAACACACTACTAGTCACTAACTCAATTCCACATCAACAATTTTTTCACTTCCTTCTTTTTATTCCTTCTTCCTCTGACTGATATGCGGAATACATACCTAAACTCCGACTTCACTACAATTTTGTTCGTTGGACTAATTTCTTTCGAGTAGAGTTGCATAACTCAGTCCACTAAGTACGATTGTAGGCTTTATATGTATTTACGAGCTCTTAAAGAAACCTAAATTTAGTACTTTTTAAAATTTCTATTTAGTTAAGGACTACACCGATTAAACCTTGAAAAACTTAATGGAGGAAAATATATGCATGAAGGTCTCAAAAGAATTCGTTCTGGTATGAAATCTTTGCTGCGATTGAGAGAAACCACTGCATGCCCTACTTGGTATTGAGGTTCAGTGAGATAGCCGATACCGACTAGACCTTTCCGTTGTCAAGATCAATATAACCGAGACGCTTCCGTTCGCAAATGCTGTCCGCAGCTTACTTGACTTTGCCAGTTGTATAGGGTGGGCCATATTAAATTATAAATATAAAAAGTCAATAAAAGAAACGGCTTGATATTTTTCAAAGGTCTAACATTAATTTAAAAGGTTCTTTTGTGAAATTTATTTATGGAAAACAATTTCGGACAAATGACCACCACGGCTGAGTTTACAGTAGCTCATCCGATCCACCCAATTTTGGAGTACTTTCTCGATGGTTTCAGGCCTTATGGCAGCTATAGCAGCTTGAAACTCGTACTTTAGATCTTGATTTTTTTCTGGGTGGTTGGCGTAACATTTATCTTTAACAACTCTCCACAGAAAATAGTCCAACGGAGTTAAATCGCAGCTTCTGGGAGGCCAATTCACATCACCTCTTTTGCTGATTATGCGATTTTCGAAGATAGGGCGTAAAATATTGAGTGTAGCGTTTGCTGTATGGCACGTAGCGCCGTCCTGTGCCCCAAATGCGACAATTCTGCTTGTTAACGTAACCATCGAGGTGGAAATGAGCCTCGTCCGAAAAGATGATTTTTCGGTTGACCATCCTCGGTTTTTTTTCAATATTTTCCAGTTTTCTTCTAGTTCATAGCGACCCATTTCGTAAATTTTAGACTTTTTACTGAATATATGTCACTTTCCGAATGGTATTTGATGTTTCCAGTGTCGAAATATATATAATTTAAATTTAAAAAGTTAGATGGCCCACCCAATACATATTAAGTTGCTTCGAACTACAGATTTAACTATTACTCAACGTGGTTGAAAAAAAAAATTCCGTAGATGTAACCGCTACCAAATGAACTCCCAATTTTCAACTTTGAAAATATACCCTCTCGATAACTCTTAAACCTTACTAAAAAATATATACATGATTTTACATGAACAGCGCGATTCGAACCTGCTGCATTTTGATGATGACGAATCTTCTAGCATTCAACTCAACCCAAAGAACCCACTCGCACCACTAGCAAGCGATGGTCATGATAATGATAAATCAATGACCAACCGCCTGAACCACCCTTACTCCAGCAGACCCATCCCCCAAAATACAGGCAATCAATTTTTCGAATCTCATTGCACTTGGCATGTTGCTACATGAAATCTATAGCCGGCGGTCATTGTCATACTATTTCCCTTACTCGGGGTCTATTGTCCACTCTAAAAGTACGCATTGCACAGAGTCGCTAAGTGATCCGCAGCGGGCTGCATTGCCAAATGGCAGTTGGTTGCCTTTTTGCAACTCCGTTTGCTTTCGCACTCACTCCATTTCATACTTCGCCTGTTGGCTGTTTTTCTTCTCCTTTCCAAGGCAGCCGCCAACAGCTGCGCGCTGACATGTTTATTTTTGGTACAAAAAGCGCTACTATTTGTGCTTTCAACACAAAGTACTACCTAAAATCGCATTGAAGCAACGCCGAACAGTTTACGCCGCGACCCACCTTACACGAGTACGACCTCAGGCCGCACAATTCATGTGTCGCGCTGGCCTCTAAACTTCGCCAAGCGTGTTGGAAGTCCAATCTTTATTGCACTCTGCATTCAAATTGTTATTTTCAATGCAAGTTGCAAGCTTCTAGCGCATTGACCAAATACAGGTGCTGTCAGTGGCGTTTGATTTGCATGAACCCGCTTTGGGAGCAATTTTTAACTTGGTCTTCTCTTATTTTTATTTGTGTGTATGTCTTTTTCTTTTCTGTTTTTATGACAATCACTTCGGCGTCTGTTGGCCGGTTGGCGGAGTCCTGAGCGTCACTTTGCAGCAAAAGTGCGAAAATAGCAATAGAAAAAATGTATATTGCCACTATAACAAACTGTGCCGGCGCTTGAATGCCGTTGAGCGGAGGGAAACAAGCGTCAAATTTCCAATAGAATCTAATTAAATTAATGATGACCCATGACTTTTTGAACTTCCAAAACTGTGACGATCGTAGTTGAAACATTCATGTAGTCCTTCCACAGAAATTTAGATGACATCCAATGGAATAATGTAATCGAAGCTTTATTGATTTAACCACTTTGAATCTCTGCTTATATCCATTTGGTCTTAGCTCTGTGTTAATAAAAAAGCCCCGCACTTTCTTTAAAGTTCTAGGATTGCTTTCGAACTGTAATATTCCTTTGAGTTAGATTCTGACATGATCTCCTTTCTGTTCGAACTTCTTTGCGTTGTATGTTTTGATTCGTATTGTAAGGCTTTCCAGAGTATGTTTGTAGTCGGTCGCTAATGCTGTCAACAGAAAGATTATCTCAATATTCAAACTGATACCGGTAGCGAAATCTGCTGCAAGATAATCATTGTTGGGTGAACCTTCGGACATATATCGATAGGTACGAGGTCGGTGAATAAATCAGACCACATATTCTCACGTTTTATCTGGGAGGAAAGGTCTGAAGTTACATTAAAAGAGGCTGGATGGATGGCGCAGACACACGCGACCCACCAGTGCTACTTTTAATATCCACACGGACGGATTAAAAATTGCAGGTGGACGCAATATCGCAGCAATTAAAGCAGTAATCTCAAATTGCATTGTGTCAGAGAATATCTTTAGCAGCAGGGAGGCGGTAGATACAGAGACTGTCGATAAGGGACTGCATGTATATTGGATCCCAGGCCACAAGGGGCATGAAACCGTGGTGAGATTGCCGAAAAAGGCATCCGTATGAAATATGGATGCAGCTGCTTTACGGGTTGTGATTTTCACAAGCTCCACTCATTAAACTCGACGCCACTGTCACGAGCATTATTTTTCAAACTTGTCACTAAGTCTGCGTGTCATTTCGGATGCAAAATACAAACACACAAAGTACCCAAATCCCAATTAATCCAGGCAAACAGTCAAAAAGTTAATCAGTTCGTGAGAGCAATCGGTGCTTGAGAGGAGAATTGAAAATTGTCCAGATCAAGGAACGTTTTTACGTTCGGCTGTGTGTCATCTCGTTTGACTACTTCTCAACTGGTCAGCTCTTATTCGGTTTAGGCGGTGGGACGCAGCTGGCGATTGCAGAGAATTCAATTGAAGCACATGTGAGACTTTCGACAGTAAAAAGTTGAAATGGTATGAATGAGATGCATTAGGGAATGGTTGCTATGAAGAAGAAGAGTGGTGGGCACTTTAACGGCTGTCAGTGAAAAAAGGTGACTTGTGCCAAACTCGTAATCTAGCGCTCGATGTTTCTAATCAATTAATTAGACAGAGACGTTTCTTCGACAAAATTTAACCAAAAACTATCATCCACTTAAGCAAGTGAGGGGAGAAAAAACCGCAACGAGTAGTCCCTATGACGCTACACATCCAAGTTTTTCTGAATGGAGTTAAAAAGGGAAGATTTTGAAGCTATCTTTGATCGAACCCCTTCAGCTTCTCTGACCAATTAGAAGACATTTCTTAGCAATGTACCTGCCGGCAATGTCCATGGGTGCTATGATTAAATTGACATTAAATGCTATTGTTGGTATAGTTCGTAGAGAATCGTAGATACTGATGAGAGCCACTCTTAGGATGCATTCTAAGGCATAGATCATCCTTCTCTCTCTTCAATATTTGGCAGGTATTTTACCTTATCCACAGGTTGAAGACATGAGACCCCGAATGAGAAGAGAGACACGTCTGGGATCTTATATCTACTGACAAATAAAAACATTCCAGTTTTACTTGGGTTGACGGTTAAGCTGTTTCTAAACGCCCAGTTTGATACCATGGAGACATTGAATATTATATTTCAATATATTTATAAGAATTATCGAGGTCTAATGAGTCCGTAATTGTAGAACTAGAGCCTAAAGTCGATTTGAGCAAATTTAAAACAGCAAAACATCTTAAAAAAAAAAAATCAAAAATGGATTTTTACAGAACTGTTATAGGGAGTTTAGTTTAAGTAAGTAGAAGTGAGTAGAACTTAATTTGAGCGAGTTAAGGAACGTATTCCTTATAATAGTAACAAACATCAAAACAACCTTTTGCTTCAGTAAACAATATGCAGAAACAACCTTGAGTTGGAACAATTGAAATGCACTATCACTACAACAAACAAGTATCAAAACATCATTGAGTTTGAATACCACAACAACCTTATCTGAAAACAAAGCAATTGTATCTAAGTAAGCAATATATACGTAAACAAACCTGAACAAATAATATAATCTATATCTTAGTAAACTATCAACTAGTAATAAGTAAACATACTAGTTAGTATAAATAGAAGTAAGAACGATGTAATAAGTTAGTCTTAAGAGTATTAATAAAGAGTACACATTTCAGTGTAGCTCAAAAATATATTCCTTTGACTCATTTTTACTCAATGTAAAAATTAACTAGCGTCTTATACCCGAGACAGACATGTAGTAACAAAACCATAGTAAAGGTATCATGGTATTCTGTTTACTACGTTGGTGACACACATGGCAATGTAGTAAACTCAAGTACAAGCTTTGCTTCATAGGCATTAAATATGTATTTCAAAAAAATTGTAAACAATAAATATGTTGTTGTGCGTTATGGAGAAAATAAGTTCAATAATTTAAAATGCTCTAAAGTTGATCTATTTTCATAGAAAATAAGAGATTTGGTTACAGTTTCCCTAAAATACTCACATAAAATGAGGCATTTGCTGCTTTTCCGGAACAAAAATTGTGAAAAATGTTTTGTTTTCCATTTCATTAATTAATTTTTTAAGTCATTTTGACAGAATATTTCGAAGAGCTTTTGTGTAAAAGCTTTTAGCAAAGTTTGTTACCACAATGAAACATCCTAGTATTATACCAGCAAAATACTACATTGCTCATATGGTATTTTGCTAGTATTTGGTGACACACATGTGGTATTTGTACCATATATGGTATTGTTACTATATGTCTGGCTCAGGTATTATCAGCATCCAAATATACAATAAAAGCTAGTCAAGAAGTTTTCTAATTTCAATAATTGTTTTCTTTTATTTAAATACTAGAGGACCCGTCCACGCTTCACTGTGGCTGATACATAGATAATACTACTACCATCTATATATATGATTTCTATTAGTTGGATTATAACTATTAGTTAATGAAATATATTAGGTTGTCAAAAAAGTCTTGCGGTATTTTCGCTAGTTGGCGCTGAAAGCGCGTAGTTCTGATTTTAATCGTCGCATCGGGTCATGCTATACCTTTTTGGAAAGCTCATTTCACGCGCTAACACGTGTTTGATTAATTGTCGTTTCTTTTAAGTCGTTCGTGAGTTATAGCGTCGCAAACATGGAGCAAAATAAAGAGAAAATACGGCATATTTTACAGTACTACTACGATAAAGGCAAAAATGCATCTCAAGCCGCCAATAAAATTTGTGTAGTTTATGGACCCGATACAGTTTCCATTTCCACCGCACAACGATGGTTTCAACCACGTTCCGGAAGGCCTGTCGTGGAAAATTGCGATAAAATCACTGAATTGGTCGAAAGAGACCGGCATAGTAGTCATCAAACCGTTATAAACCATTTGAAGAAGCTTAGAGTCACTAAGAAGCTCGATGTATGGGTGCCACACGAATTGCTTTTTGGGGAAAATACTGTTGAATTTGGGTTTAGCGAAATCCACCGTTGAGAAGATATTTGCTATCCTGGAAACAGGCGAAATGAGCAAAGTAGGTGCCTCGCAAGTTCATAATCCAACAAAAACAACGAATAACTGATTCTGAG
Organism: Bactrocera zonata; assembly: GCA_037783105.1. Taxonomy (NCBI): domain Eukaryota; kingdom Metazoa; phylum Arthropoda; class Insecta; order Diptera; family Tephritidae; genus Bactrocera; species Bactrocera zonata. The sequence continues at coordinate 80,387 of JBAWJQ010005470.1, read as the reverse complement.
AAGTGTTTAAGTGCTCTGTAATCGGAATAAAGCCGAAAGTTTTCGTCAGTGATAGCTCCATCATTTCCCACTGGAGTCCAATCGACAGTTATTGTAGTGGACTCCACATGATGAACCTGATGAACCGGTTCTTAGGCGTGGAAAAACAAAAAGGCGGCGGGAAAGGTTATGACATCAGTCTTTTGGGATGCACGTGGTATAATACATACTCAACGACTGATTACTGAGCTAGTTATAATCTATTTCACTGCGTATTTGGTTGCAGTTCTTTTCTTCTATTCCAAATATTTAGCAATTGTATTATTTATGAGAAGACTCTGTTTTAAATTGTACGCATATATTCAAATGATTCCGACAAACATGAATATTGAACAAATGCTTATGATTTAAAATATAATTTTTGTATTTATGAGTTGTATTAAATTTTGACATAAAGATATAAAAGGTATCCTATGTCCTTACCCTGGTTCTAAGCTACCTCTTCACCAATTTTCAGCCAAATCGGTTCAGCCGTTCTTGAGTTATAAATGGTGTAACTAACATCAACTTTCTTTTATATATATAGAAATACAACAATTTTTTTAAGCCACAAACTTTCGAATGTGTCCTAATTGGCATTGTACAAACAAATTGGAAACATTAACCGATTTACAAAGAAACACTAGTTATGTATATATAAGTTTATATACATTCATACATACTTACAAACAGACTTTATTTTATACATGAATATAGTTGAACTATCATTTACAACATTTATGTTGTACGCCTTATTGCACACGCATAAAATACGAATACGAATGCGTAATAATATCCTGTCGATGGCCTCAAAGGCCAGGCGTGAACATAGCACGACGGCGACACCACGACTATTATGGAAAAGTTTTCAATTTAAGTGTGTGGGCAAAAGTTTCATTTTAATTTTTAAAATTTTCAAATTTTGCATTTTTATACCCTGAACAGGATATACTAAGTTTGCCACAAATTTTGTAACACCCAGAAGGAAGCGCCGGACACCCTATAAAGTATTTATATAAATGATCAGTATGTTGAGCTGAGTCGATTTAGCCATGTCTGTCTGTCTGTTTGTCTGTCCGGCTGTCTGTATATATACAAACTAGTCCCTCAGTTTTCAAGATATCGTTTTGAAATTTTGCAACCGTCATTTTCTCTTCAAGAAGCTGCTCATTTGTCGAAACTGCCGATATCGGACCACTATAACATATAGCTGCCAGGCAAACTAAACGATCGGAATCACGGGCTTGTATGGAAAACTTTCGCTTTTGACGTGGTATCTTCACGAAATTTGACAAAGATTACTGCTTATGGTAATGACATAATCTCCGAAAAAATTGTTCAGATCGGATTACTATAGCATATAGATTCCGTACAAACTGAACACATAGTTCATAAAAGAAATGCTCCTGTGAAGGGTATATTAGCTTCGGTGCAGCCGAAGTTAACGTTTTTTCTTGTTTCTTCTTTGTTTTACATGCTGTTATATATATCGCTATTTTTATTTTTGTAATGGCTTCACTGCTGAATTTTATGTGAAAACTTTGATTTTTGCCTTTGGAGCCAAGCAACTGCTGTCGGTCTACGTACTCGTATTTATGCCTGCATTGTGTGAACCCAGCTGACACTGGGCGAGTGAAGAAGTCAGGAGAGTAGGTATAACGGATAGAAGAGTATATATATATTTTTTTAATTCAAATGTGGCAGCACTGGTCTTGGCATTATAAAATTTATTTTTCGTTACCATTGCGGTCTTCTGTAAGGAACTCTTCATCAATCTTACTTTTAGGCTACTTCATCATCAGACCTGTTTGGGTGTCGGGTCATAGCGGAGTTTTAGCTCCTTCTCAAGCTGTTGTTCTTACAACGGCAAAAAACCATTAAGTAATTTATAGGAATGCTGCCGATTTGACGGTCCTTGGCTTGTTAAAATCCGGTTCGGTTCTTGTAGGCCTGACTGTCTGGAGATTGTAGATAGATAGGATTCTCAAGATTTTGTTGTTGCAGCGATGGAAAGCATACCTGAAGAAATTTGGATAATGCCGCCTACTTATCTGTATGATATGAAATTTGTATTTGGACGGCTTATTGTGAGCCCTAGTGTTCGGACCATCAAATAACCGAGTCTGTAACTGATTGAAATCATAATTTATAGCAAATCGCAAGTACTTGGAGCTTCTACCAATTATCAGGCTTAGGGCATTGCTATCGTACAACTCTTTAGATATCGCAAAAATTTTCGAGCTTTTTAAATTATAAAACAACCTGAAGTTTGACATTGTCTTCGTTTAGTTTTTAGAGACACTATGCCTTTTGCCTCATCGTAATTCGACTACTTTGAACAATGGATGTTGACCTTGGAACCGGTTACTTCGTGCCAATGCGGTCAATAGAGAACCAGAAGGGCATGAATTCACACAGGTAGGCTCCATATTCAAATACTGCCTTCCCAGAACCTCCATATTCAGCTGTTTCTATTATTTGCACTTAAAAAATGATTCGTGTGCAAAAAAATGCCCTCAAGTGGCACTCAGTGTTCGCCTCAAATATGCAAACAAATATGTGAAAAAGTTATTTTCCACTTCTCTCTTTTCTCTTCGCAATACTTTGCATCCATATTGTTATCGTATTCCTTTGTGCCTCCATACCGCGCATATTTTTCTGCTCAACTGCGGTCACTTGCCGCCTTTGTTACGCTAGTAAAATTTTATTATTTTTTATTGACTCTCCCAACACAATCGCACACACATCAAAACACTAGTGTGTCTGAGCGGCTAAGCAGCATTTTAAATAAACATAAAATCTATTTTCAATCGCTGCCAAAGTGAGACTAAAAAGTCAAGCGCATGAGACATGTGAGAAGACACAAGAATGCTGCCAAAGGAACATAACAAACTCTTCATTCCTTCTTCTTTATGTGTGTGGATGTACGTGATAATAGCAAAAACATATCATTAGCTACACTCTGCTGCCGCCGGTAATCCTTTGCAGAGATCGGACTGACTCGCACTGCTTAAAGTTACGTACACACACTGTCCGACCAAAACCCTTTTTTGGCTATCTTATTTTCTGCGCCACCCACACGCATGCTCATGTACGTACAGACACAAATAAAACAATAAAACAATACAAGTCTACAAAAGAAGCTCGGTTGAGCCTATAAATTACACAGCTTGTTTGCTGTTGTTGTTGCTGCTGCCGGTTTTTATCATCTGTGCATACGTTTCATACGATATTCATGCATAAAAATCTGTTTTTACACTGCAGATTTTTTTTTCGTTTCGCTCCTACTTCGATTTGTAAAGCCTTTTACAGTTTTGAGTTGAGCTATATGTTCAAGATGTGGAAGTTAGTAGGGGTAAGCATTGCTCGAGTACGAAAAATTGCCCTTCTTTTATGTTTGTTTACTTTTCACACATTGACCTCTTGTTGCTGTGTATTGAAGAAGAAGAAGAAAAATACTTTTCGAGTACAGTTATAGGAATGATATATGGCTCATGTTGGTGTATGTGTGTGTTTGTTAAACGTATAAATACTCTGATCTTTGTTAAAAATATGTAAGTATGAAGCACAATATATGAAATATTTTTATATTTTTTGTAAGAAGAGGGGTACCAGTGAACTTTACATACATTAGGGGGAAAGTAAATAATATATTGTTCAACGGCAAAGCTTAAGCTGCTAGCTGAAGAGATCTTAAAGACCACTTTTGGAGGATTGAACCATATGTAATAGGCTAAATCCAATCACTTGTTGTACCAGAACAAAGTACTATTTTACAATTACACCACTTAGCCTTGCCTTTTGGGAGCCGCCTGCCGGATGAGGAGATCTCAGAGAACACGGATGTCTTCTTTAAGTTTCCTTAAACGTATTCTGAACTTCCCAATCGATGGATCTCAAAAGTTTTTCCTTACTAGCCGGCAACCTTAAGAAATGGTAAAACCATCATACAAGGTCCTTTCCAAAGTAAACAGGAATTCTTGAATCTAGTGCCCCCTGGTGGTGCCATCTGTATGTCGACTAATGCGTAAGGATCTGCGATCTTTATCGATTGTCGAGTAAGAATTTCGTGACGTTCCATTGATTGCAAGTGAAGTTATTGCGTTTTAAGTGTCAGTATGTTTATGATAGCGGTGCGAAAATAAGCTTCGAACGAAGAGCCAACATTAAATTTTGTTTTAAAATTGATTAAACTTTTACCGAAACGTTTAAATTGATAAAACAAGCTTCTGGCGATGATTGCCAATCCCGTAGCAGAGTACACGAGTGGTTTCAACGTTTTAAAGTGATCAAGTGGACATAATTGACGATCAACATGTGGGCCAAGCAAAATCCGTGATCACTGTGGTCACCGGAAATGCCATAGAAACTGTGCGTGAATCTGTCGAAATCATCATTGAAATGGAATTGAACATCTCCAAAACATCGATTTATCACATTTTGACCGAACATTTGCGCTTACGAAAGGTGTGTGCACGGTTTGTTCCGCACAAATTGACTGACGACCAAAAATTGCTCACAACCAAACATTCGAAGGACATCATAAAAGAGGTGTATCTGACCAAAACTTTCATTTTAACCATTAACCATTCCCCGTATTCACCTGATAAGGCACCGTGCGACTTCTTCCTTTTCGAAAAAAAGAAAGGAAAGCGTTGTGCAGACGTAGGGGCCATTCAAAAGGCTTGCACCGGCATACTGACGGCCATACCGGCCAACGAGCTAAAACACTATTGGGCCATGCAAAAACTATTAAAGCAGAAGGATAATATTTTGAATAAAATAAATTGATTTTGCCGAAAAAAATCCATTTGTTCTGTTTTTTTTAGTCCTGTTTATTTTATCGTATTTGTAGATGACTTTTGCTTTGTTATTTATTTAACATTCATATAAGTGTCAAGGGTTTTGATTTATTTCTCAAAAAAGGTTTAACCGAATTGCATTGCATACATAGTAAAAAGTAAATAAATACCGTAAAGAAAACATCATGTAAGCTATAGTCATGATTTCAAGTCAAGTATCTAGTAAATTAAAAGCTTGGATACTCCAGAATCCTCGAATTCTTTGACTTAAATTACCGGAACGCTGAGCTTAGTCATAATAGTACTTTCTACGAATAGCTGAACTCACCAGTAATTAGATTGATTTACGTTACGACGACTCTACTTTTCGAATTTTGAAGGTGAGATCTTAAGGAAGCTACCCTGTTGTCCCCTACAATATGTATAATATCGCTTTTTTCTAGAAGTAGGAACTTTTGGTCTGTCTTCCATCAACCCTACTCCATAGTAGCTTCCACAGTCAGAAAATTTACTGTTGGATACCGGAAATATAGATTTAATGCTTTCTAAAGTCGCACAAATGCGCGTCAGCTCCTACTAATGACTTGAATACTTCTTAGCTGTATTTTACTGAATCCTATAATAATATGTGAAATTGCTTAAGTCCCAAATCTAAAAAAATTAGCATAAAAACCTAAGTGAACCCGGATACATCTAGACTTTCTCCTCCATCACCTAGCCTTTGCAAGACTGAGGCTGAAACATCTCAATAGTCCTACCTCTGGCGAACCAGAAAGTATAGTAGAATCTAACATTAGCCATCTAAACAAATCTGTTATAGGTTCAAATCGTTTTGTCGTTATTTTGATCTGTTATGAAAAAGATTTAGGTGTCACAACGGCCCAGCTTTTTAAGCTGTCCAAGTGGGATCCCTATTAGTATCGACTTCTTAAGGGGGTAGTATGGTAAAAGCAACCCTCTTTTCAATTTTTTTTTTCACAAAAATTTTTATATGAGATATGGGTGACCGGAAGACGCCATCTTTAAAAATTGTACACACGATTTTTCTATTGTGGATGATCTGAAACTAACGGGACAGATTTTATTTTAAAGTAAATATCTAGATGACCTTCGACTGAAACAATTCATTGATAAATTAACAAATAGTGAAATAGTTGTTAAATATCTATTCAAAATTATGTCAAATATCTATTCACAATGATGATTATAGGTCATTAGATAGCCAAGTCTGTTCTGAAAATTCCAAAAAAAATAAGACAAATCAGCCGGAGATTGGCTGGAATAGTGAGGACCAGTTCAAAAAACACTGTTTCGAGAAAAACGCGTTTAAAGATCGCTAGCTGTGCTATTCGAGCGCACTGTACCTTGCGGCGAATCTCATTTTTAAAAACTTTCCGTTACCATCTGAGTCAAAGGAAGGTTTCTACATTATTATTAAGGGTTCGAAGTAAAGCAAAACATTTGTTTTCGATGTTTTGAAAAATTTTTACCATACGACCCCTTAACTTAACCTAACCTAGTGAAACTGGAGATACAATACACTAAGTTTCATCAACGGCACGCCAACAATTTAGCCTCGAATTACGAATTTTCTGTGATTTCTCGAGTAGTCCTCCTACACTTACGCAGCTCAGTCCCGCAATGTACGTAATGTTTCTTTAATTTGTTCTCATTTATTTTAATTTTTTCTTTAAACGTATTTTTTTGTACCAAACAGCATATCTGGCTGCGCAGATAATGCTACAGTATGCTACAGTTCGGTGCCACGCTTCACATGTTCGGCGTTATTTTTAAACTGCTTCCAGTTCCCTTTCTTTCACTTGCCCTTATTTGGTCACTTTACGCTCGATTCGTTTACTCCCTTCTTCTGTCAACCCCTATTATTTCTGTCCTCCCATGCGATCATTTGTTTATCCACTGCCAGTCAGTCAGCCAGCGCCAGCCGCAACCAAATGATGCCAAGCGGCTTTCCGTGTTTGTAGTGGAAATGACGTTAATGTAACAAAATTGACGTTGATTTTCAGGCGTAGCTGATTTCTTAGTTAAAACTGGCTGCGTTGTTTCGACATGCTCTCCCTTTCCACTGTTATTCCACTCTCAATCTCTCCCTGCCTCAACCTCCGGAAGTTTGTTTGAAAGTGGTTTGTGCGTAACCCTTCAGCTATGATAAAGTTCGAATCGGCAGAGGCCGATGGATTACCGACCGAGCGATTCAAATACGGGAGCGAAGAACTTACAAGGTGCATGCATCATCTACTTTATAAGATATGGTCAGATGAAAGCATGCTCGACGATTGTAACCTAAGTGTGTTCTGCCCAATCCACAAAAAGGTAGACTTCACAATCTGCGCCAAATACCATGTGATAATATCGCATACAAAGTTTTATCGAGTGTAGTGTGTGAAATACTGAAGCCCATCCTCAACAAACTGATTGGACTTTATCAATGTGGCGTTGGATCTGAAAAATCTAGTATGGATCAGATTTTCACCATGCACAATATCTTGGAAAAGACCCGTTAAAGAAAGATCAAAATACGCCACTCCTTCATCGATTTTAAAGCCGAAAAGAAACGTCCTCTATGCCGCTATGTCTGAACTAGATATCCCCGCAAAATTAATATGGCTACACTGCTGATATTGGGTAACGCCAAAAGCTTTGTCATGATATAGAAAGAACTCGTTCGATACCAAACGAGGTTTACAGGTTACAGGGTTTGTCCGGAAAATAATTGGAAAATTTACTTAACCAGTCGTTATAATTCTTTAAAAACTTTCAAAATAGGCTTCTTTTGCGTCGATGTAGCTCTGCCAGGGAAAGTTCCAAGCACTGAAGTCGTCACTTAAGGCATTCTCTGGAATAATCAACGGTCTTTTCGGGAAAGAAACAAACAAAAGTCCAGGGGCCCACATCTGGGCTGTAGGACGGCTGCGGAAGCATTGAGATGCCGACCTACTTGGTTATGTAGCTGTTCACGAGAAAGGCGGTGTGAGCCGGGCTGTTGTGGTGGTGCAACTTCCAATCGGCTGCGATGTCTTGTCGGACCTTATTGACCCTTTGTTTGAGTCTCTAGAGGATTTCCACGTAAAACTTGGCGTTGAATGTTTATCCAGGAGGAACACATTCATGGTGGACGACGCCTTCGATATCAGAAAAGACAATGAGCATCGCTTTCAACCTCAGTCTTACAAAAGCTGGACAATGAACCTCATCTGCTTCTATAACTTTGAAGCAAAGTAAGAATTTCGAAGAGCAAGTAGTTCTCCAACATTGTACTCTGGGTCAGAAGGATCTCGCGGTGGCGCAGAGACGTCCTCCACTAACGCTTGCTAAGGAGTTTTTTTAATGTGTGTATCATTAGCCTGAAAGCCAAAAAGTATTGGGATATGTATATCTTGAGAAGAATTAAGTGGACACTGATTTCGAAACATACATCTCAACTTACGCCATCAAATAGTAGCACCTCAAACACTAAACAAAAACCGATTTTATTAACCCCAAACCTTTAATTCCTTCAATTCTTATAACTTAGTAAACTTAAGCGCGCCAATTGGACCATTTATTGATCTTGGCATACAAGAGATTTGACTACGAGAGACGGCTTCAGCCAGCAGTGCCTTAAAGGCAGCGATCTGTGCGAAGAAGAGAAGAGAAGGGAAGAGAAGAGAAGAAGAGAAGAAGAAGAAGAAGAAGAGAAGAGAAGAGAAGAGAAGAAGAAGAAAGAGAAGAAGAAGAGAAGAGAAGAGAAGAGAAGAGAAGAGAAGAAAGAGAAGAGAAGAGAAGAGAAGAGAAGAGAAGAGAGAAGAAGAAAGAGAAGAGAAGAGAGAGAAGAGAAGAGAAAGAAGAGAAGAGAGAGAAGAGAAGAGATGAGAAAGAGAAGAGATGAGAAAGAGAAGAAGAGAAGAGAAGAGAAGAGAAGAGAGAGAGAGAGAAGAGAAGAGAAGAGAAGAGAAGAGAAGAAAGAGAAGAGAAGAAGAGAAGAAGAAGAAGAAGAAGAAGAAGAAGAAAGAGAAGAAGAAGAAGAGAAGAGAGAGAAGAGAAGAGAAGAGAAGAAAAGAGAAGAAGAAGAAGAAGAAGAAGAAGAGAAGAGAAGAAGAAGAAGAAGAGAAGAGAAGAAGAGAAGAGAAGAGAAGAGAAGAGAAGAGAAGAGAAGAGAAGAGAAGAGAAGAGAAGAGAAGAGAAGAGAAGAGAAGAGAAGAGAAGAGAAGAAATAAAAAATAATATAAATAAATAAAAAATAATTTGTTTTGACAGCACGGGTAAAATTTGATTAGATGGTAGTTTGATAACCAGATCTATACATATTAGAAAAATAAATTCCGGTATTTCCTTTTTGGTATTTTTATTAAGAATTACTCCAAAGTAACCTCATACCCCATTCTGAGTGAACACGGCATCCATCTTTACCATCGTTCGCCTCCGATTTGAAGATCCGTGCAATAATTGTAGAGTCCGCTATGAAATGTTACGGTCTTTTGACATTAGGTTAGGAACGCTGTCAAATTAACGCATCCCACTTTGAAATTCTGTATTTATGACTTGCTTAATATAAAAAAAATAAATAATCTAATAAACAATTCGAATGTATGTAAATACAATACTCGTTCATACATACATTCTTATATTTGCACATATAAACAATAATATATTTTTTTGAAGTCGCACATGCCTCAAATGCAACAGATTATAAATCTGGAAGTACTAGCTGTAAAATATAGCACGGATAATATGAAATTATTATGTACAGTCATTCATGCATTTATGCAAACAAAGGAAATAAAAAAATTACGGTTATCGCGCTTGACTGGCAGAACTTGCAAAAATTAAATAAACACGGGTTACTAAATCAAAAAGCTAAAGAATGTTTCCGAATATTTTAATATGTGTGCATTAATTTCTTTTATTTTAGTTAACAAAAGTTTTAACTAACATTGTCTATGTACTGTTATTTTAGCGCCATCTGTCGTGAACTAATAACAGTCACAGATTTTTTTACGCGCCCTTTAATGTGGGCTGAAGTATTATTAACAACAAAAGACAGGGCCCTCTAATGACCAGAACCGGAAACCGGAAAAGCTTCGCTCTAAAATTTATAAAAAAAATTATTAACTTCTGATGTTTCGGACAGTTGGCTATATCGGAAAAGCATACAACATAAAGGAAGCACTAGGTACAAATTGAATTTTGCATGATGCTCGGTTGCACGGCTAACGGAGCAGAAAAACACCGAGTAGGCAACTCACCATTTTCTAATATGTATATTCGCTACTATTTAACATAAATGTGTAAAAGCCCTGAGCGTGATCAATATCTAATAAGCAAAGAGTAACAAATAGTACCTACAGCAGCCGTGTTCCCACTTTTGAGGTAGCTGAAGTCGTAAGCGTAAAGGAGGAATCATGAAACTTAAATTTAATTTTACTATTTTTTTAATAATTGGCAGTTTTCTATTCAGTTATTTTAATATCTTGTCAAATTACTGATATAATTTAAAGATTTCAAAAAAATGTGAATGTACACAACTAAACCGATCACACATACATTCATAAATACACGTGCGTGAATGCCTCGGATGAGATACGCCCTTTTTTGTGAACGTGTTAAGGATTACGATTTAAGGGCATGCACCTGGAATGTTTAGATTCTTATTTGGGAAAATGCCGCTTTCCAGCTTTTCCCGTTAGAGTGAAGGCGGACTGAGGCGAGTAGTGGAATTTATTACAGTGGCCATATAAAGGGGTGCAAGTTTGGTGTGCGATTCGTGGTCGGAGAGAGAATCCGTCGCCGAGTACTATCATTCACTCCGGTGGATGAACGTCTAGCCACAATCCGCATCAAAGCGAGGTTCTTCAACATATCGCTGATTTGGGCCCACGCCCCGACGGAAGAGAAGGGCAATGTGACCAAAGATGTCTTCTATGAGCGCTTGGAGCGCATTTAAGAGAACTGCCCTCTCCCCTATGTCAAAATCGTCTTGGCGACTTTAATGCCAGGGTAGGCAAAGAAGGTATGGGCTGAGGCTGATCGACTTCGCCATGGTTATCTGTAATACTAGATTCTAGCATGAGAAAATTGATCAAGCTACCTGGATGTCTCCGGATTGAAATACCACCAACCAGATCGATCATGTTGTGATAGACGGAAGACAGTGTCTTAGATGTGCGTATGACGCTCCGAGGTCCTTTCATCGACTCGGACCACTATCTTATTGCAGCCAAGATACGCACCCGCCTCGGTGCAGGAAAAGACGCACGTCAACAAACACAGGGAAGATTCGACGTCAAGAAGCTCCAATCACAACAGATAACCGAACGATTTTCTACTCTACTTGCACTCCTACTCACCGACAGCACCTGTCATTAACTAAGTAAAAGGGAATTGTGGAACGGCATTTCAAGCCCCTTACATAGAGCTACAAACGAAACCACTGGTTATCGGTAAATGCAAAAAAAAAAAAAAAAACAGCTGGCACGATGAGGAGTGCCATGTCGCAGCGGAGAGAAAAGAGATTGCCTTCCTCGCAACATTACGATCGACCACAACACGTGCAAGATGGGATAGATACCGAGAGTTGAAGAGGGAAGCGAGACGCATTTACGCATTTGCAGACAGAAAAAAAGGGCCGAAATGCGTGAGTATGAAGATCTTGACAAGCTGGCCGACAAGAGTGATGCCCGAAAATTCTAAAATATACGTTGACTAACAGAGCATATTCTTGTAGGACCTCTAGATGTGATCCAGTAACCGATGGCCAGAGCATACTAAAATTATGGAAAGAACACTTCTCCAGCCAACTGAATGGCACTAAAAGCATAGCAGCAGGAAGAAGTTCGAACAACAATTACCCGTGTGAAAAACAACATAGCAGCGGGAGCCGATGTATTGCCGACCGAGCTATTCAAACACGGCGGCGAAGAACTGATGAGGAGCATGCGTCAGGCTCTTTATAGAATATGGTCGGACGAAAGCGTGCCCGACGATTAGAATTTAAGTGTGCTCTTCCCAATCCACAAAAAGGGATACCTCACAATCTGCGCCGACTACCGTGGAATAAGCCTCCTCAACATCGCATATAAGGTTCTATCGAGCGTATTGTGTGAAAGATTAAAGCCCACCGTCAACAAACTCATTGGACCTTATCAGTGTGGCTTTAGACCTGGAAAATCAACAACCGACCAGATATTCACCACGCGCCGAATCACGAAGAGAGAATCAACACACACCACCTCTTCGTCGATTTTAAAGCTTTCGGTGGTACGAAAAGCAGCTGTCTTTATGCCGCGATGTCTGAATTTAGTATGCCCACAAAACTAATACGGCTGTGAGTCTGACATTGAGCAATAACAAAAGTTCCATCAGGATCAGGAAGCACCTCTTCAAGCCGTTCGATATCAAACGAGGTTTCAGACAAGGCAACTCCCTATCGTGCGACTTCTTCAATCTGCTGCTGGAGAAAACAATTAGAGCTGCAGAACTAAACAGGGAAATTATTATCTTCAAGAAGAGTGTACAGCTGCTGATATTTATATCATCGGCCTCAACACCCGCGCCGAGCAAAGCAAATGGGTCTGGCAGTGAACGAGGGCAAGACGTAATATCTCCTGTCATCAAACAAACAGTCGTCGCACTCGCTTCTTGGCTCTCACGTCACTGTTGACAGTCATAACTTTGAAGTTGTAGATAATTTCGTCTATCTTGGAACTAGGGTAAACATCACCAACAACTCTTGCCAACAGGTGCTACTTTGGACTGAGTAGGCAATTGAGAAGCAAAGTCCTCTCTCGACAAACAAAAACCAAACCTTATAAGTCGCTCATAATTCCCGTCCTGCTATATTGTGCAGAGGCTTGAACGATGTCAACAACGGATGAGTCGACGTTGCCAGTTTTCGAGAGAAAAGTTTTGCGAAAGATTTATGGTCCTTTGCTCGTTGGCCACGGCGAATATCGCATTCGATGGAACGATGAGCTGTACGACATAGTTCAGCGAGTTAAAAGACAGCGGCTACGCTGGCTAGGTCATGTTGTCCGAATGGACAAAAACACCCCAGCTCTGAAAGTATTGGACGCAGTACCCGCCGCGGGAAGCAGAGGAAGACGAACACCTCCACTCCGTTCGAAGGACCAAGTGGAGAAGGACCTGTCTTCGCTTGGAATATCCAATTGGCGCCACGTAGCGAAAAGAATAAACGACTAGCGCGCGGTTGTTAACTCGGCTATAATCGCATAAATGGTGTCTACGCCAATGAAGAAGAAGAAGTCTCGAATGTGCACCAAGTGAGTTGTCATACACGACACTATGACGGGATACACAGCCCAGCAGAACAAATTTATCTTGATGGTGTAGAGCCGGTAAAATAGCTTATGATGCGGCCTCCACAGTGGTCGCTTATAGCTAATAAACGGTAGTGGACCGAAACCGAACGCGTGGTAATATGAAAAGCGCAGCACCCAACGCAATGCGACATGTCGCAAATGCGTCGACAACATGACGTTCGGCGTGTCAAAAGCATGATGTTGAGTGGCTCAAGCTTTCCGTAATTAGACGACAACATAAATTAGAAGTACTTGGAGTGAAATAAAATGACATTGATAGATTATAACGATAACTTAAATAATATATTCTAATTATTGAATACCGTGCCAAAAGTTAAAACTTGTTCTGGCCATTTAGATAAATTAGTTTTGGATAGCAAAAGAGTAGTAGGCCATTAGTGGCCCAGCAGTCGAGTCAATAGGATCCAACTCTGAAGTGAAAAGCAAACATAACATTTAAAAAAAAAACAAGTAAGGATGGGCTAAGTTCGGGTGTCACCGAACATTTTATACTCTCGCATGTCATCATTGGTTCCTAATGTATATATTATACAGAGAAGGCATCAGATGGAATTCAAAATAGCGTTATATTGGAAGAAGGCGTGGTTGTGAACCGATTTCACCCATATTTTGTACATGTCATCAGAGTGTTAAGAAAATATTATATACCGAATTTCATTGAAATCGATGCAGTAGTTCCTGAGATATGGTTTTTAGTCTATAAGTGGGCGACGCCACACCCATTTTCAATTTTTAAAAAAGCCTGGATGCAGCTTCCTTCTGCCATTTTTTCCGTAAAATTTTGTGTTTCTGACGTTTTTTGTTAGTCGGTTGACGCACTTTTAGTGATTTTCAACATAACCTTTGTATGGGAGGTGGGTGTGGTTATTATCCGATTTCTTCCATTTTTGAACTGTATATGTAAATGCCTGAAGGAAACGTTTCTGTAGAGTTTGGTTGACATAGCTATAGTAGTTTCCGAGATATGTACCAAAAACTTTTTAGGGGGCGGGGCCACGCCCACTTTTCCAAAAAAATTACCTCAAAATATGCCCCTTTCTAATGCAATCCTTTGTACCAAATTTCACTTTAATATCTTTATTTATGGCTTAGTTATGACATTTTATAGGTTTTCGGTTTCCGCCATTTTGTGGGCGTGGCAGTGGGCCTATTTTGCCCATCTTCGAACTTAACCTTCTTATGGAGCCAAGACGGACGGACGGACAGACAGACATCCGGATTTCAACTCTACTCGTCACCCTGATCACATTGGTATATATAACCCTATATCTGACTTATTTAGTTTTAGGACTTACAAACAATCGTTATGTGAACAAAACTATTATACTCTCTTTAGCAACTTTGTTGCGAGAGTATAAAAAGTAAAATCAACCTAATATCGAAAGATGAAGGTTATGTGAGGATCGTTTAAGGTCAGGTGGCTTCGGCTTAACTAATGACTATGTAGTCGAAGTAATTTCGTTGGATTGCACAATCAAGTTTCGGTTTTCAATGCAAATATAGAGGTCAAACTGATGACCAAGCCGAAGAAGAACTAAATTATCACAGATTCACTTCGATTTAGGAGATAAGTTTTACATGCGAAATAAACCATAAATTGGCGTACGGAAAAAAACAAACTGTGTACCTTATGTTGTAAAAACCTTACGAAATGCCTTTCTTCGCCACTGGTTTACTATTCGGCAATCGGTAGTTTTATTTGGTCAAATATCGGATACTATAATTTTCAGTTAAAATAAGAGTTGTAAGTTTTATTTCGCATTTCTTCTTTTTCTCTACTGGCGTACAAATCACTTACGCGATTATAGCCGAGTTAACAACAGAGGGCCAGTCGTTTCTTCTTTTCGCAAAGTAATGAACGTCGCATGTCAATGTGGTCGTATATCTCATTCAGCTCATCGTTCCATCGAATGCGATATTCGCCTTGGCCGACGCGCAAAGGATCATTAATCTTTCGCAGAGCTATTCTCTCGAAAACTCGCAACGTCGACTCATCAGATGTTGTCATCGTCCAAGCCTCTCCACCGTATAGCAGGACGGGAATAATGAGTGACTTATAGAGTTTTGTTTTTGCTCGCCGAGAGAGGACTTTACTTCTCAATTGCTTACTTAGTCCGAAGTAGCACTTGTTTGCAAAAGATGTTCTGCGTTGGATTTCGACGAAGTTATATACGACTTCGTAGTTATGACTTTCAGCAGTGACATGGGAAAATAGCGAGTGCGACGAATGTTTGCTTGATGACAGGAGATATTTCGTCTTGCCCTTGTTCAACACGAGACCCATTTGCTTCGCTGCCTTATCCATTCTGGAGAAACCAGAAGTAACAGCGCGGTTGTTAAGGCCAATGATATCAATATCATTAGCACACGCCAGCAGCTGTAAACTTTTATAGAAGATTGTACCTTCTCGGTTTAGTTCTGCAACTCGAATTATTTTCTCAAGAAGTAGGTTGAAGAAGTCACACGAAAGAGAGTTGCCTTGTCTGAAACCTCGTTTGGTATCGAGCGGCTCGGAGAGGTCCTTCCCGATCCTGACGAAGTTTTTAGTGTTGGTCAACGTCAGTTTACGCAGCTGTATTAGTATTGAGCGGAAATTCAGACATCGGGGCATAAAGGCAGACAGCTAAATTTCGTACTGTCAAAGGCAGCTTTGAAATCAACGCAGAAGTGTTGAGTGTCGACTCACTTTCACAGGTCTTTCCCAAGATTTGGAGCATGGTGAATATTTGGTCAGTTGCTGATTTGACAGGTCTAAAGATACACTGATTAGGTCGATGACGGTGGGATTTAATCCTTCACACAATACGTGTGATAGAACCTTATACGCGATGTTGAGGAGGCCTATTCCACGGTCGTTGGCACAGATCGTGGAATTTGTGGATTGGGCAGAGCACACTTAAATTCCAATCGTTGGGCATACTTTCGTCCGACCATATTTTACAAAGAATGTGTAATAGCTCGGCCGGCAATTCATCGGCCCCTGCCGCTTTGTTGTTCTTTAGACGGGTAATTGCTATTCGAACTTCTTCATGGTCGGGCAGTGGAATGTTTGCTCCATCGTCATCAATTGGGGAATTGTTTTCGCCTTCTCCTGACGTTATGCATTCACTGTAATTCATTCAGATTACATTTAGGGGTGCCATAAGAGTATGCTCCGGTCTAAAAACCTTCATTAAATCATTACCCCTGTCGGCCAGCTTATCAAGCTCCTCATACTCACGTATTTCGGCCTCTTTCTTTTCTGCCTGCAAAAGCGTCTCGCTTCCCTCTTCAACTCTCGGTACCTATGCTTTCCCTCACGTGTTGTGGTCGATCGTAACGTTGCGAAGTAGGCAGCCTGTTTTCTCTCCGCTGCGACACGGCACTCCTCGTCGTACAAGCTGTTCTTTTGAACATGCCGTTCCACAGTTCCCTTCTACCGAGTTGTTGTGCTCTCAGGGGTGCAAGTCGAGGAGAAAATCGTTCTGCTATCTGTTGTTATTGCAGCTTCTCGACGTCGAACCTTCCTTGTGTTTGTTGACGTGCGTTTTTTGCCGCATAGAGGAGGGTCCGAATCTTGGCTGCAACAAGATAGTAGTCCAAGTCGATGTTAGGTCCTCGGAGTGTATGCCCGTCTAGAACACTGGAGACGGGTCTTCCGTCCATCACAACATGATCGACCTGAATGGTGGCTTTTCGCTGGCAATTCAGAATGACAGTGAACAGATATTCACATCTATCTGAGAAGTCAAACCCGAGGACTGTTACCTTTGACATGATATTATTGTTTAATGCGAGCATCAAATCTCTGCAAAGTCCTACTATTATATTAGGTTGTCAAAAAATCTTGCGGTATTTTCGCTAGTTGGCGCTGAAAGCGCGTAGTTCTAGTTTTATTCGTCGCATCGGGTCATGCTATACCTTTTTGGAAAGCTCATTTCACCCGTTAACACGTTTTGATTGATAGTCGTTTCTTTTAAGTCGTTCGTGAGTTATAGCGTCGCAAACATGGAGCAAAATAAAGAGAAAATACGGCATATTTTACAGTACTACTACGATAAAGGCAAAAATGCATCTCAAGCCGTCAATAAAATTTGTGTAGTTTATGGACCCGATACAGTTTCCATTTCCACCGCACAGCGATGGTTTCAACGTTTTCGTTCTGGTGTAGAGGTGGTCGAAGATGCACCACGCTCCGGAAGGCCTGTCGTCGAAAATTACGATAAAATCGCTGAATTGGCCGAAAGAGACCGGCATAGTAGTCATCAAACCGGTTTAAACCATTTGAAGAAGCTTGGAGACACTAAGAATCTCGATGTATGGGTTCCACACGAATTGATTCAATAAAAATACTGCAAGACTTTTTTGACAACTCATTATTACAAACTGCTGTTAGCTGTTAGTTATCTTTGCAATCATTCATTAATTACTAGAGAGATAAGTTCGAAACGTACGAAAAAACTACCAGAGAATTATTTGAGACTCCTTTCAAACGATGGGCATATTTCGTATGAAAACTTTTCTTCCAGCCATTGCTAAATTGTGAAGTGCACTTAAAAACAAAATTTCCGCTTACGAGTTGGTTTACTAGCGATTTAGTTTTATTGGTGAGCTGTTATACTTGAAATCAGGTAATAGAGGGTTGAACGAAAAACAAAAACTTTTGGAAACCAACTTAAGAGACTTTGAAGGCTCTTTAGTGAATAAGAACTCAAAACGTTTGCAACTTTTTTCTAACGCATAATAAATGAAATAAATCCCAGTCTAATTCAATTCAAGAATTATTCTACGACTTACTTGTCTATGATGGTAAAGAATTACATGAGTAAAAGATTCGTATCCAAGATAAAAATGATGAAGAATTACCTGCTTACGTGTATTGTTATTTAATTAGATTATCATGATGATAACCATGTTAAAACAAATATATGAGTAATTTTTTTATGAAAAAGTGGCTCCATATTCTTAATCCGACCCTGGAAGCAACTAGCATTTAAAGCAGAGGTGGGCACTCACACATATTGTTACATTTGTACACGCATACTATTACTATTTGTGTGTGAAGCAGCGAAAGCACGAATTTGAGCATGTCTTTCGGCACAACAACAGTGTACACTGAGTCTTGCAAGTTAACGTACAAATGTGCTATTCATGATTATTATTTATTGTTATTACTTTTTATTCTTATTACCTCATTATTATATTATTATCATTATTATATTATATTATTATCTTATTATTATTATTATTATTTAATAAGACTATCTATGTCTATTTCTCCTTCGTAGGTCTTAATACGGAGGAGGTCTGCTAAATGCTGGTCCTTCATTCGATTTTTTTGTTTGTTAAGTATAAGTTTCATCGACGAAAAGGCAGATTCACAGTTGTATGTCGACCCAAACATAGAATACAGTCTGTAAATCTGATCCTTTGTCTTTGGATACTTCTTTTCGCCGCTTGCCCTCCAAAATTGTTCGCCAGTTAGCAACGGAATTGAGAAATCTTGTCTCATGTTAACTAACTCTGGTTGCAGTTCAGAGTCTTGCTTTTCAATATCGCAGATAAGGGTATATTCGTGCAGATCTATTATATTCTTTATAATTTCAAAATCTTTAAATCTTAAATGATAATCTGTGTATAAGTTTTCTAGTATGTTGCAGTATTCTATGTTCTTGTCAAATGTTTTAAATTGGCTATAGATTTCTGTCACTTTTTTAAATTTAAAAGATTTCCATTTTTTATTTCATTTATTAGAATTTGAATTTTCCGGCTGAAATGGTGTACTGTGGTAACTAATTGTGTTATTATCTTGTGTTTTCCTTGAAGCTGTAAATTTAATTCATTGAATAATTCTGTTATGTCGCACAAAAAGGCTAGATCATACAAAAAATTTTTGTTTTTTAGTTCTAAAACGAAATCCCCATTATCTGCAGACATATTTTGTTCAAAAAATGTTAAGATTTCATTCCGTAAATCGAACAGGCGCTGAAGGCTTCTCCCACGGCTTAGCCAACGAACCTCAGTATATAATAGTACGTCACCGTATTCCGCTTTTAGATCCTCAAAAAGCGTTTTGAATTTTCGGTGGTTTAAAGAGTTGTGGCCCCCTTTAATTTTATATATAATTTTTATTGATATACTAGCTGTTACCCTGTGCGCTTCGATACACCTAAATCGATTAAAACTCTTAAGGGTTTTTACTTTGTGTTTTATTGATTGTTGTAAAACTGTTACTTATTTATAAAACGTATTGGTATACAGCATTTTTGGTTTTTCCACCTGGCGCGTTAATGAATAAGCACCTTGGTGTTCCCACTCTTGAGCCTGCGACGAACAATTGGCCGTGGGAGAAGCACGGTTCTTCCAAATTGACGCCGCACACTTGAAACGTTTGCCCTTGCGATTTGTTGATGGTCATCGCAAAGGCAAGACGTACTGGGAACTGCAAGCGCTTAAATTCAAACGGCATGTCCGCTGGAATCATGGGAATGCGTTATAAGAGTACAACTTCACCTGCTGCCTTGCCATTTAGTATTGTTGCTTCAATCAAATTTGGCCACAATTTTTTGACTGAAAGTCTTGTGCCATTACACAAAGACGGCGGCTTCAGATTTCGTAGAAGTATAATGGGTGAACCGACTTTCAGGACCAAACGATGCGGTGGCAGACCGGGGGGATCCAAAGAATTCAAGAATTCAGTTGGATAATTGACTACTTCATCTTGATTCAAAACGCTATCAATCGATGTATATGTTGTAGCTTCTCCTGGCAGTTTTTCTTGAATGGCAAAATTGATTTCGTTGACGTGTACATTTTTCGGTGCCAATATTGCGCGTTCACTTAAATAATCGTTGCGTTGATAGTGTTGAACAATATTCGGAAATACACTTTCAATCAATTCTTCTTTCGATTGTAAAAGTGTACAAAAGTTGTTCGGCAATGTGAGCAAACCGGTATCATCGATTGATATTTTTCGGTGCCAATATTGCGCGATCACTTAAATAATCGTTGTGTTGATAGTGTTGAACAATATTCGGAAATACACTTTCAATCAATTCTTCTTTCGATTGTAAAAGTGTACAAAAGTTGTTCGTCAATGTGATCAAACCGGTATCATCGATTGGTATTTTGCCTTCGCCAATGTCCAACAACTGCTTCGAAAACGCCGCTGGGGATCGATCCTTTTGCAATTGGACTCGCTTGTTGATGGTAAGAGTAAGCCTTTGAACATGTCTCCACAAAACTGACGATTTTAAACATGCAATTATTTCGTCGACAGGAGTTGATCGAGGAATGACTGGCAAAGTTTGCCGAAAATCGCCGGATAATAAGACTAATGCTCCGCCAAAAAGTTGTTGCTTTTGGCGTAAATCTTGCATTGTTCTATTGAATGCTTCTAATGACTTTTTGTTAGCCATTGGGCACTCATCCCATAGAACTATTCCAGCTCCTCGCAAAACTTTTGCCATTGCTGAATTCCTCGATATGTTTCACGTTGGTGTTTCAACGACTTGGATGTTCAACGGTAATTTCAACGCAGAATGTGCCTGGCGAAGCAATAGCCAGCGCAATTTTCTGCTGTGACCGTACAGTAGCAAGAATCAAAGAGATCAGAAACGTTTTCCCTGTACCACCGGGCGCATCCAGAAGGTAGAATCCACCGGCGTTATTGTCAACCGCTCTTATAATCTTATCATAAGCATTTTTCTGCTGAATATTCAATTTGGTAATGTTAGCTTGTATGAAAGCATGCAATTCATTGCAATCGTATTGTTGTTCACGTTGAAGCTTATGGTCAAACATATCAATCGCTGAACGATTGGGCGCAGTTATGCCAAGTTGCGCTAATGCCTTATTCGCAATTGTAAGGCACAGATCTTCAACCAATATCAAAGCATCATTATACATTTGTAATGTACATATATAGTAAGTCTGCGTCCGATACTCGATTACGCGCCAAAATTAATAAGTCCTCGGTCATGCAGTCTTTGTACTTATTCCACAGTTCTTGCGGATTTGACGAAAGGCATGTAGATATTATTATGGCGAATAGTACGCGTATTTGTTTTGGATGAGATGTGAGTGATGCGTCATGAAGTGCGGTGTCCCAATGCATATCATCTTCTAACAAATGCAATCGTTGACATGCTTCACGATATGTCGCACACAACTGACCGTCAACAGTTTTCAAATCATCAAATGATCTTGGTCCGCGCACGTTGACTAATAGCAGACGCAAATAGAAACATTCGGCGTTGTTCGGATGGATGGTGTAAATGCGTCCTATGGCATCGGTTTTACGGACATTTGGATAACCGTCAACACGCTCCCATTGCTTTCGTCGTTGAATTGTTTTCGATGATGGATTCCAAGTGAAATATTGTGGTATTTCGGAATATAGCAATGTTCTTGCAAATTCATCGTTTTCACACAACTCGAAAAAGGTAGTTGGTGTTGTCCCCGGTGGTCGTGCTGCGCTCTGTTGTACATTGTCTGCAGTGAAATAAACGCGTTGACCATTTTCGAGATGAACTGCCAAATGAAGAACAACGGGATGCCGGTCGTGTATTGGGAACCATAAAATGCGCCATACCGCTTCGTTGCTGCCCATTTGGTATTGCTGAATTTAATCGATTCTCTGATAATCAGCCACTCCGAAAACTGCCATATCACTGCCCTTATTTACGTATTTGCAGATGTATTTGATCGATTTGACAGAGTTGCAATATTCTACTTTGATGTGCGCTTCGAAAATTTTTGACAACAATGGTGAATACGGCACGACCCAACGATTATCAGCA
Source organism: Bactrocera zonata (assembly GCA_037783105.1). Classification (NCBI taxonomy): domain Eukaryota; kingdom Metazoa; phylum Arthropoda; class Insecta; order Diptera; family Tephritidae; genus Bactrocera; species Bactrocera zonata. The sequence continues at coordinate 58,451 of JBAWJQ010005470.1, read as the reverse complement.
TCAACGTCTTGATTCCGAACCTTTATGACCGTTGAATTACCGCCATCTCCAGCGGATCGACGCCGATATAATGGATATCCGTCATTTCCAGTGACTGTATCATCAACTAAAGCTCTAGGATAGCGCTTTGAACACTTATTGTCAATCATGCATGGTGACGTTGGATTAATAGCGCCGCAATGGCCGTGGATCATGTTTTTTGTTACAACGTCGAACAATTGTGGGTCGATTGCTTCATCTGGAATTTCCGCTGAGATGACTTTATCAATCTGATCTGGTCGTATTTTGCGAACTAACAAAATCAATATGTGTGCATGCGGTAATCCTCTTTTCTGCCATTCGATCGAGTGCATCCAGCATCGAACTTCTCCAAAAACACGAAGTTTCACAGTTAAATCCATCATTGCTTTTTGCTTTTCCCTGAATACACGTGCTGTTAAGTCGAGACGATCAGTTGTTGATTGACCGGGGAACAAATGGCATTTGATGTCATTCCACTTGCGATTGCACGTGAACGTGATCCGGTCTGCCGTAATGGCGCACATACAACATCTCATCTTGCGCATACTCGTGCATATGGCGTGAACTGCCGATGTATGTGGCTGGCAATATTGTCAGACGTCCAATGCTATTCACATTTGCATCATTCATTACGGCATCTCTCAAATGGATGTACTCTTCAGAACGCAATTTCGCTTGGTTGAATAGAATAAAGTTGACACTTTTGGTCTCGATTTTCGCATACATGTCAACCAAATATTGATGGAAAAGCTTGCGACATTTCAGGATGTAGTTGTCTTTTTGCGGACGAATCATTATTCTGCACGAATAGAAGTTCATCGCACTGAGTTTTTTCGGTGCTTCTTGGCCTATAAATGAACAATACACAAAATATTGAATCGTAAGTAACATTTCTTCTCATAAATTGTACTTTTTTACCAGTAGTTGGATTTATCAATCGCATATTGATGTGATAGCCCTCATCTCCTCTCCAGAATAATATCGGATACTGTAATGCATCATAACTACGGTGTAGCTCGGAAACACGCTGAAGTTGTTCGTTTCTACGGTGCAGTACAATATCTCGCGATTCAAACTGTTCGCCAACAATGACGCTCGCCACCTCATCGATTGTTGGTGCGATGAATCGTCTGGCATGCTGCCCCATCGGCATTTTGTCTGCTCTGATGACGATTCGCATGCTGTCGGTCCAATGCGATCTTGAACAATCGAATCAATTAATTGTGTTCATGGAGAAATCTTTGCAAATTTAGTATGATTTCTCGCCTTGTGCCGGTCGCAATTTTACATCGTTGATTTAGTTGGTCAGTTTCATTACCGATGAAATATATTTGCAAAAATTGATAGTCGGCATAGGCAAACAGTATGAGCGAGCTTGCTCGATGGTATATTTTTCCCTGAGTCTGTAGAATTAAAATGTCAAATGTTTCACTGGAAATTCCATGCAAAGTAATCACCTTGAACGTCGGCATAAATGATCTCTAGTGATCTTTGTGGCACCAAAAGAAGAGATTTGAAAGCATGAATTGTATGCTTGTATTTTCTGCAAGAAATGCTTAGACGTCGGCGATTCTCCAGGGAGCAAGGAATGTAATGGTTCTGGTGGCGGTTCCAATGCAGGCAGTTTCACTTTGCCACTGGAGCAGCACATGCCAGCTGTTTCTCCTCGAAACTTGGCTGCATTGCAATGCGTACATATCCATTGCTCCGATGACACCATGCAGGCTGTAGACGCAGTCAGGATCGTAGTGAAAGCAACATGTTCCATTCGATCGCGAAGGCGGAGCAGAACTCGGCCTTGACGGTAATTTGGCCGTTGATTGTCGGCGAATTCAGCGCTAATCTGTGCACACCGCTCTCTGTACACCGCTCTACCTCGGGCATTCACTTGAGCACGTTGCTCTTCGCTTTGATTTCTTCTTGATCGAGGCATTTTCTAGAGTATGCATGTTTGAAATACATAAATGAAAATGGAAAAATCAACCTAAAGCTACATCTTAAACTATGTATTTTACCCACACACGCATATGCAATAAGACCCACCAACAGTGTATTTGCAAACCGCATGGAAGCACTTACGAAACAATAACAATACTCACTTGCTTTATGTGTGTTGCACGGTCAGCAGAAAAACACAAAATCGGTTCGAATAAATGTAGCAAATAGATGGAATTAAATCTGGAAAAAACACACAATGTTGTAACACTTTTTACACACACCGCGCATTTTCAAGCGACAATCGAACCGCATGGCATCACATACGAAACAACAACAATACTCACTTGCTTTGTGTTGTACGCAGAATGTTAATCAAGTGAAATCTGAGAAAAATACACACAATGTTGAAACATTTTGTTTGTACACTCAGTGCATTCGGAACACTTACGTTCTGTATGTCTTGTTAGCTTGACAGTCATCCATGGAAACATGCGATGTCAATGTTTTTTATTAATTGTAAACATTCGCCAGTTGTTTCTGTATATTAGTAAAAGGCATTTGACAGGACTGCCAATCTTGCGGCAAAACATTATTTCATGAGAATTTGTATAGGCGGGATGTATCATTTTTTTTGTTTTTTTTGTGCAAAACGTGCAATGATACACACATTAAATTTCTTATGTGCACCCTCCAAACAGACCCCAAGTCTAAGAGGAGTATGCGAACAGGAAGTTTTGCCACTTAATTTTATATATATATAGATTCATTTCATTTCTTCGAAAGTTTGAAAGTTTTGATCGTCAGTTTTTACACAAATTATTAGTTGACAAATACTATTTAGATCAGTACTCTCATCCAAACTGAGAGAAAAATATTTGCAATTTAGCAATCTATTTTTAGTCTCAGAGTGGATGAATTTGCTATATCTTCAGTCCTACGTGTGACGGTACGACGAGATAAAGGTACTTTTTCTATGATTTTCAAAACTTCTTGCCCTTTTTCACCAAAAAATTTCAAAACTTTTGAAGACAAATTTAAGAAAAAAAGGCCATCTTCAAATGGGCGACACTGCTTTGCCAAAGCCAACGCAACAGTAAAAGATGCCTTTATTAAAGGCAAATAAATATCTTTATTATTATTTTTACCATTATCAGTTTCAGTATCATTATTATTATCATTTGCAATGAATTTTAAAAAATTCTGCTTGCAATTGCAAAAGTATTAGCTTCCGCTCACCTCCAGTAAAAAATTTAAAATTTGTATGGCAAGAGAAATAATGTCGGCTTAAACAAAATTTAGAATTGCGACCAACAATGTCGTAACAAATAAGACATTGTGCTCTTCCATCCAAATTTTCTATAAAGAAAAAATCTTCTTCCCATTCGGGCATAAACATTGTTAGCTCTCACTGTATATTTGAAATAGCGCAGCGTGGTGTTACTTGAACAAGTGTTTGCATGCGACTGTTTTGCTTTTCCTTAGCCACCGGTATGATAGCATTCAGTCTTCATTGTGCCGAGGCAAGAATGATAGAAACAAGATTGCGCATTGACGAGTTCAAATTTTGTTCGTTCTGCGCATCTACGTCACACGGCTCATAAATTTCGTGAAATAGCTTGAGTAGCAAGTAAACATTGCTTGTTAACAAGAATGTTAGAGTAGTATAGTTTATAGCTGTCAAATTTTTTACTGCGCCGTGTGACGTCAGAATTGTATGTTTAGTATAACGGACCTGCGCAATGCGTAATCTCTTTTCTATCATTCTTGGTGCCGAGGGCTACCGATCGTTCGTATTCTATAAATAGCGTAATATTTTGTGCTGCTCGTCGCAGCAGAGGCCCTATGCTCGCGTGCATAGGAAAATCAACTTGTGCCCACCTCTGATTTAAAGCAACAAAGCGTTATTAATTTTTGTGTGTTTGTGAGGCGACATTACGTGTACGTGCGTTTGTCGTAACATTTAAGATCATTTGTTTATTACATGTAAGCAATAAACTAATTTTCTCCCCTATCCACATACTCATCCTCCGCCCACAGCAACGGTGTGCTCACTGTACCCTTCCGCTCTTGTAGCACAGGCATTGCCCTTGTTATAATTTAATATGTATGTATGTGGGAATGTTTGTACACACAAATTATTACAGCCAAACAACCGTTTGTTTTCATGTTTCTATTTTAAGATTTTGTCTTTGAGGTATTCGTAATCCTAATTAAGTTGATGAATGATAGATTGACAGTTTGCCAAGCGAGTGTGTGGTATAGGCATCCATACGTACATAAGCACATCTACATTTATGTATAACCTCTTCTAAGCAGCGCATGCTTGCCATATGTGGCATAAGGCACCTTGGCAGCCTGTTTGCCTATTTTGGTATGTTGCTGTGCTCTTAAGTTAAGCATAAGTTAATTAACACCATCACCTAATGATTGAGTTAGTGATTGGAGAGCAAGTGACACCTGTTGAGAAAATTGAAAATCCTTTAGGACCTACAAAAACTATCTTGCGGCTGGGGCGTTTAGTGACTCCTGGGCAAGTTAATGCAACCCAAACCCACTAAAATAAATCCCTATCCCATTCATCTCTAATAGACACATATGTAATGTAAGTCGACACCACATTCATCCATAGGATCAAGCCAACCGCCTATCATAACAAATAGGTTTAACGTAAACAAAGAATATTAAAATCAACAATAGCCAATTTGCAAAGTCATCATAAAATCTATTGGAATACAATTACAAGAAGAACTTGATCACGCAACAAGAAATGCCATTGCCATCCTTTTTGCATGATCAGCATTATAATACTATAAGAACTAAAATTAAGAGATAAATAGGGCAGTTATGAGTTATAAGTCATAAGCGAGAGTTATAAGACATAAGTGATAGTTATAAGTTACTTTTTAAAAAAACCAATTAAGAAAATAAGAAATTAATTGGCGCCCGAGCAGGGACCCGCACAAAAAATATCCTTCATCAAGTGTGGTTCGACTGCACTAAAAGGACACGGATGTCCATGTAGAAAGTGTGGGTCCATAAACAAAAAAATAATATAAACCTCCAAGTTTCCATAAGGTTACCCGAATCAACAAAGGTAACGGAAACAAACTTATAAATCGAATATCCCATAAAAGGGAGAAAAAAGTGTAAAAAAAAATTAATCAAGTATCCCAGAAAAGGAAAGGGAGAAAAGAAAAATAAAACAAATTAAAACTTTTATAAACTAAAATAAACTTAAAAAAATATATTAAAAATTTTTTTTAATAAAATTTTGAAAATAAGTAATAAAAAAACATTGCGTATAAAGAAAAACAACAATAGCAACAACAACAATAGCAACAACAACAACAGAAACAACTACAGCGGAGCGGCAGCAGTGGCAGCAACAACGGCAGAAGCAACTACAGCAGAACAGCGGTAATAGCAACGACAACCACAGAAAAGAAGATACTCGTAAGCTTATTTTTAAGTAAAATATATATATAACATAATATAACACAGCATATAATATATATATATATAAGACTTTAATAAGAATACACATACTTAATTGTTAGAATACGACAGACGATTGACACAAATCCTTTGAGAAAAATTTGAGTGAATGTATCATAGTGATATTAGTGAAACTGGATAAAATTATAGAAAAATTTAGCAAAATGAGTGTAACAGGCAATACCACAGGAATGCTCACAGCAGAAATTATTTCAGAATTAATAAAAAGGAATACAATTTCGTTACAGAATGAGATAGAACTTTTAAAAAATCAAATAACTCAATTAACGACGATAGATAATATAACAGAACAGTACAGACTATTGACGCAAATGTTAGATGCGACGAATCATTAGAGATAATAAAATCCTTACCGGAAGACCTGAAGCATACGTTAGTTGGCGAGAAGCCGCCCATAACTCAATGTCTTTGTATAACAATGGCAGCAAAAGATACTTTGCCGCATTAACGATATTAAGAAACAAAATAATACAATACGCAAATGACGTTCTTACAAATCACGGAACGGTCCTCAATTTTGACGCGATCATAAGTCGCTTGGATTTCGCCTATGCCGATAAGCGACCAATCCATATCCTTGAACAGGAGATAAGCATTCTTCGACAAGGAAACTTGTCCATTATTGATTATTATAACGAAGTCAATAAAAAATTGACTTTGATAATTAATAAGACGATAATGTCACATGGTTCAAATAAGGGACTAGTAGATCAACTTAATGACCAACACAGGAAAAATGCCTTGAGAATATTCATTTCAGGACTTAACGGTTCCCTATCAAACATTTTGTTCTCGTTAGCCCCATCTGATTTACCAAATGCTTTAGCGAAAGCTCTAGAATTAAATTCAAACAATATGAGAGCAAATTTTGCTTTCTAATTCAGTAGGAGTCAGGCTCAACTGAACCCAGTAAAATTGCAAGTTCATAATCCTCGAACATCCCCTCTAAACTTCACAAATAACCAGTTCCAGAACAATTTAAGATTCCCTCAAGTAAACAAAAATAACAAACAATATGCACAAAGATATAACCAAGGATTCCAGAACAAAAATAACCAACAATACGTACAAAGATTTAATCAAGGATACCAAAGAAACCAACCTGAACCAATGGACGTGGATTCCAGTATCCACAAACAAACTCAACACGAACAAACATACGCCAAACGGAATTTTGAAGAACATAAAAGAACACCACAACCTCCATCTAAAATTCAACGCATAAATAATATTCAAGAACAAGCTTTTTTAGGCTGAAGACAGGACTCCCATACATTTATAGGTACTGCGGAGTAACAGGAAGAAAACTAAAAGTCCTAATTGACACAGGAGCCACTTGTTGTTATTGCAAACCAAACACTTTTTTATATAGAGATAAATTAGATATAATTAAAAGAGTAAAAACAATTAACGGATTCACCACTATTGAAGATTATAGTGATGTAAATATCTTCAATACGATACAGAGATTTTACGTAATAGAAAATTTAGAAGCAGATATGCTAATAGAGCTTAATATTTTGAAAAAAGCAGGAGTTGTAATAGATTTCAAGAATGAAATATTAAAATATAATAACAAAACGGAAAAATTTATATTGAAAATAATAATGGAAATTTTAATACAACCTTGGGAAGCTCAAATGCTCCTATGGCGCCCGCTGATGAATTATGCCAGCAATTATGTAATTTAAGTACTAATCTGGGACAAAAAGATCCTAGAAAGCCAGCGAAGAATAATGCCGCTTATAATAATTTAAACAATGGAAATCTTGAATATTTGAAAACAGAAGCAAAGAATGAAATCAAAAAAATTCATTCAAATATAAATACAAATTTACACTTTAGAACGGACGTTAAAGCTGAAATACGCACAATTGTTGAAACTCCCATATGGAGTAAACAATACCCATACCCCTTGTCCGTTAATACTTTTGTGAACAATGAAATAAAGAATCTATTAGATAATGGTATAATACGTCCTAGTAAAAGCCCCTATAATTCACCAATATGGGTTGTACCAAAGAAAGGAATAAATGAAAATGGTACACCAAAACTTAGGCTAGTTATAGATTATAAGAAAATTAATGAAAATACAGTTCCCGATAAATACCCTATCCCAGACACAAATGTTATATTAGCAAATTTAGGAACAGCAAAATACTTCTCTACTCTAGATTTAGAGTCAGATTTTCATCAGATTACAATGCAGGAAAAGGATATAGAAAAAACAGCTTTTAGTGTCAACAATGGCAAATATGACTATTTAGGACTACCTTTCGGGTTAAGGAATGCCCCGAGCATATTTCAAAGAGCGATGGATAATATATAACGCAATTATGTAGGAAAGTTTTGTCATGTATATATCGATGATATAATAATCTATTCAAATAATATAGAAGAACATAGAGAACACTTACAGGTAATAGTCAAAACACTTAAGGATGCCAATATGAAAATATCTTTAGAAAAATCAAAATTTTATGAAACCGAAGTCGAGTTTTTAGGATATATGGTTGCCCAAGGAATTATTAAAACAGACCCAAAAAAAATTGAGTGCATTAAACACTTCCCTATTCCATCTACTTTGAGACAATTATGACGTTTTTTAGGAATTACGGGATACTATAGGAAATTTATTTAATAATATTATTAATTTATTAACCAGATAATTGTCAGGAGAAAATGGAAGAATTTCCCAACATATGTCAAAGAAAGTAAAAAGATTTAGACCAAGAAGCAGTTATTGCATGTGAAAAACTCAAAAATCTATTAGCAAACCAAATTGAACTGGCACAACCAGACTATACAAAAAAATTTATTTTAACTACTGACGCATCAAATGTTGCAGTCGGAGGAGTTCTGTCCCAAGAAGATAAACCAATCACGTTCATATCAAAGACATTAAATAACATTGAATTAAATTATGCAACAAATGAGAAAGAGTTATATGCTATCGTATTTGCTTTGAAAACTTTAAGGAATTACCTTTATGGCGTTACAAACCTAGAAATCCACACGGATCATCAACCTTTAACATTTGCAGTTTCTACCCGTAATTCTAATGCTAAAATGAAGCGATGGCATGCATTAATCGAAGAATATTCTCCAAAAATCATATACAAACCGGGAAAAACTAACGTTGTAGCAGACGCTATTTCACGACAATACTTACACAATATATCAGACATTTCAAGTAACAGCACTCAACATTCAGCAGAAAGTAGCGACAATCTAAATATAGCAGAAACAACCCGACCACTAAATCAATATTCGCAACAGATATTACTGAGTAAAGCTAGATTCACAATATATGAATCAATTACAAATTTCGGAAAATTTCACGGCACATTATAGATTATGATACAGTTGACAACTTGATAAATATTCTTAAAGAATTTTTGAAACCAAATGTGGTTACAGGTATACATTGCACCGCAGAAGATTTGTACGAAATAAAATTCAAATTATTAGAAACACTCAACATTAAATTTCTTTATACTAAAATCTTCCCAACGGACATAACTAACACAGAAGATCAAAACATGATTGTCGAGGAAACACACAATCGAGCACATAGAAATTTTAGAGAAAACTTAAAACAAATATGTAAATTATATTATTGGCCAGACAGGACTAAACAATTTAAGGAATATGTTTGAAATTGTGACATATGTAACAAAAACAAATACAATCGCCACCCTCAAAGAGTGCCAATCGGTGAAGCTCCTATACCAGAAAGGGAAGGAGAACAAATTCATATAGACATATTTTTTGTACAGAAATTAAAGTTCTTAACAGCAGTAGACACTTATTCCGAATACTTAGTAATCAAACACATAGATGACAGAATAGACCTAGATTAAAAGGTCCTCGACATACTTCAAAGCTTTCCCGAGACAAAACGCATTACCTGCGATAATGAACCAGGTTTCTCTTCAATTCAATTCAAATCTTTAATGCAGAGAATGAACATCGAAGTTTATTATTGCACCCCGAAACATAGTACCACAAATGGTCAAGTTGAAAGAGTACATTCAACCCTAATAGAACTATCACGTTGTATTCAACAGGAATACCATTTAATTAGCGATTTAGAAAGTATCTACAGGGCTGCACAACAATACAATAAATCAATCCAATCCGTAACTGATAAAAAACCTATAGATATATATCTTAATAAAATCACACACAATGAAATACCATTAAAGCTAAGCAACACACAGGGAAAAATGATAGAAAGAAATAATAAGAATAGAATAATAAAAACATATAAAAAGAATGACGTTATATATGAAAAAATAATAGGAGAAAGAAATAAATTGCAACCAAAATACAAAAAACAAAGGATAAAAGAAGATTTAGGTAATACTGTAAAAATATATAGCAAGTCAAGAATAGTTCATAAAGATAATATAAAATTATAAAATTAATTCCAGAAAATGATTCTTAAATCAATAATTATCCTTTTGATACCATTCACTCAATGCGAAATTACTGACTATACGAGGGACGACTATGTTCTAATAGAAATTGGACCAGCCGCGACTTACACTGACTGCGGAGACATATTTCACATAACAAATTTGACATATTGTAAAGAAATTCTATATGACACAAAAACAAAACTAATTAAGGAATCACATAGCTCAAATTTTTATAAAAATCAAGACTAGTGATACGGGAAACACAGTTTATTATAATAAATTCAACACGGACTTAGAAATGAACACAATAATTTTACAATCACAGATGTAATGGACGCATCTAAATTTAAAATAGCACAGAATAATGAAATAATTGTAATATATATTAAATACCCTGTAATTAAATATATATGTATACTATATGAAGCTAAATCTATAAGGCAAAATGATGGAAAATTAGTAATAGAAAACGAGATAATTAAATGTAAAAATACATACTCTAACATTAAAACATGTAAAATAGAATTAAGTGCTAGCTATTGTGAAATAGATTTTAAAGAAACTTGCTTTTCTAAAACTTTAAATAATCAAAAAGGAGAATATCTTAAAATTAAAGAAAAAAACAAACAATTAGAAATTATTAAAGATGGCATAATCTTAATATCAGGAAAACACACAGTTGATAACATCGACCTCGATGGTACATATTTAGTAACCTTCAATAACACCATAGTAATTGACAACAAAATTTATGAAAATCCAAGTAGCATAAATTAAAACTATATTAAATCAAATCAGCCTAGTCGGTTTGATGTCCTCGAATATCTTGAATCAGAAAATATAGATTTAAAATTTAAAAATACAAACCTTTTAAATATGGGCCAAGAAGAAATTAAATATCACCCAACTCTTTGGGCACTCTAATTTTTGGCAATAATTATTGCTTTGATTTATGTAATTATCAAAATCCGGCAAAAAATTAAAAAATATAAAAAAAGGAAAATTGAAGAAGCTAATGCCAATATGCTTGAATCTATCACAAAATTGATGAATTAACATCCTAAGACGAAACGAGGACGTTTCTTTTTTTAACAAGGGGGGTAGTTAATGCAACCCAAACCCACTAAAATAAATCCCTATCCCATTCATCTCTAGTCGACACATATGTAATGTAAGTCGACACCACATTCATCCATAGGATCAAGCCAACCGCCTATCATAACAAATAAATTTAACGTAAACAAAGAATATTAAAATCAACAATAGCCAATTTGCAAAGTCATCATAAAATCTATTGGAATACAATTACAAGAAGAACTTGATCACGCAACAAGAAATGCCACAGCCATCCTTTTTGCATGATCAGCATTATAATACTATAAGAACTAAAATTAAGAGATAAATAGGGCAGTTATTAGTTATAAGTCATAAGCGAGAGTTATAAGATATAAGTGATAGTTATAAGTTACTTTTTAAAAAAACCAATAAAGAAAATAAAAAATTAATTGGCATTTTGATTCATTGAAAAATAAAAGTGTGTCTCAATAAAATTCATTAAAACTGTGTGCTCAACTTTTATGGTGAGAATGGATGTAGTATTGCATACTTTTAAAATCTGCGGTAATTGGTTTGTGAACATGGATGATTATAAATTAAGAGTCGTCATTAACGGTCGAACATTCTGTAGTACATATGTAGTATTCAAGTGTCATTTAATAAGTTTGTACTGAAATGTCATAAGTGAATTTTGACCAAGTGTGATCCTGTGTATTATTCATAGCATACCTTGGTTAATCGACTTTGGAGACTTTGAACCCCTTATGACTACACCGAGAATAAGTTTACGTGGGCTTCCTCTAATTTTTTGAATATAGCTGCATTCTTCGATACAAGTTTTGTGGTACAAGCACAGCTTGAGAGTAGTTCAGTAACTAGTGTGCTGGAAACAATTACAAAACTTTAAATGACTCTACGTCACTTTGTTTGAAGAAAGAAATTATGGTGATCTACTGCTATTGTGTCATAAGCTGACAGATTTTAAGTAATTTCGAGAGGATTTCTATTGGATAATGTTTTGTTTCTTAATTGAAAAGTTGAAAGATGGGATAACACCTAAAAGCTTATATTTCCAGATTGTAACCTAATTAACACACTAGTACAAAATATTCCCCTTAAATTTATTATTTTTAAGAGATTTTGTTACCAGTTAATATATTTACTAGTCTTAAGCCGAAACTCTCGTTAAATTTTAAAATTAAATCCAATCATTTGGTGGATAAATACGTCTATAAGAATTTATAACTGGAAATTTGTAGGATACCTTAATAGCGTAGAAGGAAAAAAACTTCTTTTGGGGAGATCAAATAAAACGTTGGGTTTTCTAAATATTTACTGGAAACAAATTGGGTAAAATTATATAGACCAGACCCTCTTAGGAACGGTTAACCTCTAAATTCACGTTATGAATAACTCCAAGTTTGCTCGTGTAAGCGGTAATGAAATCAAACGCGCTAATGTAGTGGAAAGTAAATTTTATTTTAAGAAAAAGTTTAAAGACTTATACTCAATATCTTTTCATGTCTTACGCAAATAATTTTTATAAACTTTATTTGGGTACATCCATATACCCCATAGAATTCTACTCTACAATTACCGGAATTGAAAATGGCCTTTAACTAGCGGGTGGGCCATCTAACATTTTAAATTTGAATTATCTATATTTCGACATTGGAAACGTCAAATACCATTCGGAAAGTGACAGATATTCAGTAAAAAGTCTAAAATTTACGAAATGGGTCGCTATGAACTAGAAGAAAACTGGGAAATATTGGAAAAAACAACCGAGGATGGTCAATTTTACCGAAAAATCCTCTTTTCGGACGAGGCTCATTTCCACCTCGATGATTACGTTAACAAGCAGAATTGTCGCATTTGGGGCACAGAACGGCGCTACGTGCCATACAGCAAACGCTCCACTCAATCTTTTACGCCCTATGTTCGAAAATCGCATAATCAGCAGAAGAGTTGATGTGAATTGGCCCCCCAGAAGCTGCGATTTAAATCCGTTGGACTATTTTCTGTGGGGAGCTGTTAAAGAAAAATGTTACGCCAACCATCCAGAAACAATTCAAGATTTAAAGTACGATATTCAAGCTGCTGTAGCTGCCATAAGGCCTAAAACCATCGAGAAAGTACTCCAAAATTGGGTGGATCGGATAAGCTACTGTAAACTCAGCCGTGGTGGTCATTTGTCCGAAATTGTTTTCCACAAATAAATTTCATTAAACAACAACTTATAAATAAATATTCGACCTTTGAATAATTAAAATTTTATATGGCCCACCCTTTACCTAAATATTATTTCAAACAAACCTTTGACCCTGTTTACCCCAAATCTGCACTTTACGCTTCAATCGTTTACTTTACCTAATCGTTTAAGCATTTTTCACGAAAGTGAACGTCCTTTCCTTTTCCCCACCCCGGTTAGCTCGTTTTGCAACCTTAGTGCTCAATAAGCTTCCTGTTCATCGCTTATCGGCTGCTTAGTTAGTTGATCGCAACTTACAATTTCTTCGCTTACGCTTCTTTGTCATTTTCACTTTTACATTTCCACAAAGCGTTTCGCCTGAATGCATTCGTGTGTCGCCTCACCTTGTGGTTGACTGCGCGACTTTTTATCGTATCACCGAAAAATTAGCAGAATTGTCCGACTGAAATGTTTCGCCTCACGAGTTGGAAAACCATCTTTTTTGTACACCGGAACAGAAACCAAAAAATGTTGTTTATCAAGTTGTGTTGCATTGAAGAAAAAAATTAAATGATAAGTTTAACTTTCTTTTAATTTCAAAACACATATGTTCACGCAGGACAACTACTACATATATATACTTATGTATATGAATGTGTACTCCGACAAGACTAAGCTACAACAGCGAGTGATTACAATCCTCGAGGCGGTAAGAATGGGCTTAGAACACCGAGACGCACATGCTGACTCTCACGGGTACGTATGCATCAACTTCTTTAAATTTTAATTTCAACCCTAGAGCCATCAACAGCCGCTCGCAGCCACATGGTGCATGTCAGTCGCTGTCAGGCATGACTGTGAGCAGTCAATTGTATCACGGATGTACGCTCACGAGCCGTTGGTCGGTCGCAAAAGTGTGGCTCTGCGGTTGCGTGTTACATTGCCGCTTAACGCACCAAACCATAACATGCTGGTCGGTTACAAGTCTCCTTCCCATGTTGTGATGGGCGGATAAGAAGGACGCTTCAACAACATATAACCCTCAAGGGAAACGGAAATAGTGAAATTCGCAAGGAAAATTACGGTATAATGGTATTGTTGTACAACTACCCTCCGTAGCACGCTCTTGTTATTGGAGCGGACACGCAGATCTAGTGGAGATTAGATAAGTTCCACTAGTACCAATTATTTAATATAAAGTAATATTTTGTCATTAAGACCCAATCTCCCAAAAGTTTTTCGAAAAACATCTGCTCCTCACTGAGGGAGCCCTATACCTGTAGTTCTAAAATACGATCTGAATTTCTAGTGCTGATCAATCAATTCTTTTAAATTATTGTAACGATCCCATCTGACCTGAAAAGCAGACCTTCGGAATATATATTATCTAAAATAACTTTCTAAATACGTTGAAGAAATTCAGTGCTTCATTGTTTTTATCAGTTTTTAAATATGGTGACAGAAGCTTAAAATATATCATTAAATTGGAAACAGAGTCAGATAAAGTGCGAGACTTGGGTCCTGAAATTTAAAAGTCATTTGAAGTAATGACTCGAGATAATAATTAAACTGAATTTGATTTGTACAGTTTTAAAAAACTATAAGTCTAACTAATCGAATAAAAGCTATTTTCTTTAGCTCGGTCAAAAACTAAGATATCGGAGATGTGAGCACAAGAAATGTAAATGAACGTCTTTTAGAGACTAGATGGTGTACGGATCGATTTTGTCTGAACCTAATTTGGTTGAAATCGGTCAATGGGCGGTGCTGCAAATTAAACTTAATGGAATGCGGGTTTCGTTCAGATTTTATATGCATATCCGGATTTCAACTAGTCTCGCCATCCATATCATTCATATATACATTGCGACAAGCACCCAGAAATTGTAAATATAACGCAAAATATTTAAATATTCATCAATATTTATTTTGTATTTAATAAAATAATAATATTTCTAATTTATTGTTTTTTTTAGATAATTTGATAATTTAAGTGAAATCAATCCATTAAATCATAGTTTAATAAAACTTCTACGCAAAGGAGAGAAATTCTTTAAACTATTTTGACGAAAAAAAGACTTTCACTTCAACGCACAATGAAAGGAAAGCTCCAATCAGAATAAAATCTTCACAACGACTGTTTGTTTACAAGAAGTCAAGTCAAGAATCAAATGGCGGATTACATACATATGTTATTGATTATCACCACAAATGAATGTGTACAGTTGTATATTCCGATACAATACATAAGTGTATAAAATTTTATTGAACATTGGTAAGATGTCAAATTGAAAAAAGTAGCCACAAATACATGCACATATTAATGTGTATATAAATAGCTGCATGTAGTGACATACATAAATGAATGCCATCGAGATTGCTGAATGAATTTACGCATAGTGGCTTGCGACACGAAGCATTCATACACACCTGACCAACCATATGCGCATAGCAATTCAAAAATATCCGGTGCATTGTCGGGGCCATAAATCATTCTCGTTTAATTAAACTTTGCACTTTTTTCACTTTGTGTGAAATCATTGCAAAGTAGTTGACCTGCAACACACGCCAGCTACTCCACAGTCTATATAGCACACATACTTACATAGTTGTTGTCTTTTGCCGCAATCCCGTCTGCTTGGGAGTAGCTTTTTGGTAAATTCATTGTATTACCCTGTTTCAAACGGATAGTGGATGTGCGTGAGGGCAGACTAAGGGGTACTTGCCACCTCTACTATTGGCGTTAACGGCAGAAACTTGCCGAATTGTATTTAATAGTAAATGTAGCTTTTTTGTTTCCTCCCTTACTACCCTCTCGCCGCTGCCTTTGCGGAACTTTGACTAACCAACCGCCCGAAACATTCAAGTATACTACATTTATTTTATATACATTAGTGTATGTACACTTGTGTATATGTGCGGTGGTCTGTGTTTCCAAGAGCTTCGATACTCACGTCCACAGCGACAAAGCTCGGCTATGTCAACTTCAATCCAATTAAATGCTGATTCTCAAATGACCTTTTCTTCAAAGTGTAATTTCCTCGTTTCAACTTTCGCCTCAGCACTACTTTTAAGCTTTCGATGTGCACGTGCTTTACGTTTTCCTCATCAGCTCTACTTTTAACCCTTTTGTACATTAAATTTTTATTTAAAACTATAAAGTTTGACTTTTATTTTAGCCTATGGCTTCTTGCTTACCTTTTGGATTTTCTTTTATTTGCTCATGCCAACATCAGGCTTTGCTACATACCGCCATCTTAAAAGCTTCTGAATATTTTTGTCTGTTTTGCTTTCACACTCAATTCAGCTGGTTGCAGTTTCTGCACCCAAAATGTAGGCTAAGAAAATTTATATTTGGTCTAATATGGAAAATTGATTTTGAAGTGCGTTCCAGAAGCAACTATGTTCGAATTCGCACAGCATTAAAATTAATCCCTTCAGCATATAGAATTTTTTATTAAAAGTTTAATAAAAATACGTATTTATCATATTTAATTTAAGTCCCATACCACCTCTTTCTTGTTATTTGAAACATAAAATTAAAGAGAGGTTACATAAGTTAACAGAAGTAATTTTGCAATTGTCTCAGTAGCAGTAAAACGACATTTTTACTATTAGGAGACTCTTTTATAAATTGTGTACAAAAGACATATTCTAATATGTAGTACTTACAGAACTTAATCGAGCAGGTTCAATCTTCTATAAGAGTTTACAGCTGCTAGGGTATGTCGATGATATTGATATCATTAGCCCCCGCCGTTAGTTCTACTTTCTCCGCTCTGGATAAAGAAGCAAAGCAAATTGTTTTGGTAGTGGACGAGGGTAAGATGGAAATATCTCCTGTCATCGAACAAACAGTCGTCGCACTCAAGACTTGGCTCCCAAGTCACTGTTGACAGTCATAATTTCGAAGTCGTAGATAATTTCGTCTATCTTTTAACCAGTATTAACAACAATAACAATGTCAGCCTCGAAATCGTACGCAGAATAACTCTTGCGAATAGATGTTGCTCGGACTGAGTAGACAATTGAAAAGTAAAAGTCCTCTCTCGAATCGATATCTTAGAATTTATCGAAATCGATTCTTATTATCACGTGGTTTGTTTAAAGTTTTATTTATCTTTATCCCAATATAAAAAGAAGTTCGTGCCAGTATTAACTGGACTCGCAAACTACGACTCTTAATAATTTGTTTCTCCTTTCGATTCTTATTTCTCGAAAGTTTGGCTTATCTTTATTCCGATTTGAAAGGAAGTTCGTGCAAATAATTACTGGACTCGCAAACTACGACCCTTTATAATTTGTTGAAACATTTCTATACAAAAATCTTCGTAACAATATCATTTTTCCGACTTAACTCTGTAGTAAGACACGTAAACCAAACATAAGCTTTTTTATAATTGTAAAAAATACTACCAAATGATCTAATGAATGATCAGTTAATAAAAAGAAGATCAAGCGTAAAAACCAGAATAATGGAGGAATATGATTAAAATTATTTGAAAAAGCAATCGGAACCTCCCTTCGATACCACCAAAGGAGTTCCTAGAAAACAAAAAAGAAAAACGGATACTTTTGTTATTTGACCACAGGCAGCCTGACTATCGACGCTTTTGTAAACCTAAAATGCACGCTTGTATGTATTCACCAAAGATATCTCATAGAAAATTGTGCAGGCATTTGGATGCTTCCTGAAGATGAGCAAGGCGAAAAACTCCTAAAGTGTATTAAACGACATAATAAATCTCTACTAGGTGTAGATGACTAGTAGCAGAGAAGAAACCAAAAAGGGGTTTTTTGAAACTCTGCCGAAGGTTGACAACAAAATTAGATTCGACATACAGAAAGCCCGAATGAAAATATTTCTAGCTGATGGAGACAACACGGTAGATGTGATCATCAAAAAGGACTTGTACATAACAACTAAGTATCTTAAAATCGTTTATATAAAAACAGTCCGGCAAGCCTTATAAATGAGATGGGCATCGATATCAGTCTCATGCAGAAACCATAAAGATGGCAAAATCAAGAGGCTTAAAAGAATGAATTACAATATTTTCTTAAAAGAAATGACATTAGATCAAGCGCACGCATTATTATATTTGAATCACTCATAAAACTAATAGATGTCAACAAAAAAGGAGACATCCTAATAGGGTGTAACGTAAACACAAGACATACTTTAGTTAGAAGTTTCATTAGATGTTCTAAATAGAAATTTAAGTATAAGTAATTTCAGAACGGAAGCAAATATTGGACCTAACGTTATCAACGCTTTTCGTCGATGGCTCCAGGTTGTTCATGGTAGCAGTATAATATGCAGACGATATAATGTTGATGGTAACGGGGACGTTTCCTTAAAGAATCCGTGAAATTCTGCAAAGAGATTTATCAATTTCATCTTCCTTCTGCCATCCACAAGAAAATATATAAGGGTCGCGATCTATAACAAACTGAACTGAAAAATGAACATTGAAAAACAAATTAAAAAAAGCTTATATGGTATACTACCACGGGTAAAAATAGTAAGATTTTGTGCATAATTTTGAAATTCTTTATTTAATCTTCAAAATTTACGTTGTCCACTTCAAAGTAATTCTTCTTGACTCCAATACATTTATGCCAACGTTTGTTGTTTAAGATAGTTTCCGGAATAGTCTTCAGTGCTCGTAGCACGTTTAATGTCTTCTTCCGGTTACTCCGGAGCGGACGTTGCTGTATAGCCAGAAGTCTCACTGAGCTAAATCAGCCGCATTCAAAGGATGCGGTACGGTATTCGCTGAAAATTTGGCGAAAATCTAACGAAGAATTAACGCAGTATGCGACGGCCCGTTATCGTGGGGTAAAAACCAAGAGTTGTCGACATAATTCGGGTCTTTTTTAGAAAAGCTTCGCGCAAACGACATACATAACATTCAAATAGTATGTCCTGCTGACAGTTTGGCTGAAAAAAACTTGATTTTTTACCTGGTTTGACTTCGGATCAACTTGGTTGAAATAGTACGTTTAGTGGCATCCTGGTCGTTAATGCAACGGCGTTTTTCGAAAAAAATGTGATTTTGGAATTAATCGTGCTTTCCTTTTCTTAGGCCCAAATGATCTTTCAAAATTGCTTTCACTGATCCACCCATTCCAACGACGCCAGTAAAACCTCTGGCTGTTAATCGTCAATTCTGAAGTACCAATTCCTTTATTTTTTTCATGTTGATGGTTTAGAGCAAAATTAGATAAAACAGACTACCATAGATATACTACTTTAACACCGCTTTATAACAAAGAACCAGCTTGAGCTGCGGAGAAGATTTTTGTCAAATCCATTTGGCACTCAACTTGTTAAGGAATTCAGGCTTGTGTTTTCTTGTTTCTAAAACCTTTAGCTCATGAACCTATAGATTACGGGTCGAGTTCCAAGGAAGCACTGTTAAGGGCTCAGCGGGCCATCTCAGGTTGGTTGGCGCTGCCTTGCACTTGGTAGTGTCATGGCTGGCCCTTATACATAAAGACTACGCTGTGTGAACCTTCTTTGAGGTCTTCAACAGCATACGACGGGTTGCGATTATTCCAGCTCTTAACAAGTCAGAGCTCGAAAATAATCTCAAGTATATAATATATAGTCTCCATATCAACAGAACGATTGTGGCGAAGTGGGAGCTTTACATCTGGAAGTAAGTATGTAGAGTCACCAAGCATGTTTTTCCTTTCGCTTTTGATCCTAGTAGAGAAGTATCGTTTGAGGGACGAGGACGATGAAAGTTTTTTCTTAAATACTGTTTACGATCCCAAGCAAGGTACCTGAATGTGCTAACCAAGTGAGCATAAATAAATAGCACTTGTATCCAAATACAATTGAGCTTGTTTTATTTACTAGGAAATACAAACTGTCGGATGTTACTCTCTCCTCGATACCAGGCAGGCAGGCATTGTAATTTTCTGGCGGAGTGAGCTCGGAAAAATCGAACATCTGGAGCATCTTCAAACAGTGTCTCTTATCGGCCTCTGTGGTACACTAAGGACAGCACCAATAATGGCACTCAAAGTCATTTTATAACTTACTCCTTTCGGGGCAGCTGCAGGTGCTTGGCTGCGAAGGCAGACTGGTCAAGGAATATATGATCTCATTAGCTTGTATGGGTGTCGATTCACAGCAGAATCTCCGAAAACTACAATAGTGTTGAGCCTGCTATGGAAGGCTCAGTAGAACCACTTGGCGAAAATAGCGAAGAGGCAGGGACTGATTTTAACTGCCTTAATAAATTTGTAAGCTTAAAACACTTCATCGATCTATGACAATCTGATGATTCACTTTTAGCAGTTTATGGGTAACACAAAGGACGAATTTTTATTCAAGTAAAACCCTCCGATTTTGGACGAACCCTACGACATAACTAAATCCAACTACAGGCAAATGAAAACTTTGCGAACGCAGTTACTAAGTACCCCTTTCTTACAGCAGGTGACATTAAAGAGTTGCAAATAACTAGACGATCATTGAAACGACCAAATTAATACCTAATTAAATTGGCAGTGAATGAGGGCAAGACGAAATATCTCCTGTCATCAAAAAAAAAAGTCGTCCCACTCGCGACTTGGCTCTCAGTCAAAACTTTGAAGTCGTAGATAATTTCATCTATCTTGGAACCAGCGTAAACATCACCAACAATGTCAGCCTTGAAATCCAACGTAGGATAACTCTTGCCAACAGGTGCTACTTTGGACTGAGTAGGCAATTGAGAAGCAAAGTCCTCTCTCGACGAACAAAAACCAAACTCTATAAGTCAGTCATAATTTCCGTCCTGCTATATGGTGTAGAGGCTTGGACGATGACAACAACTGATGGAGAGAAAAGTTCTGCGAAAGATTTATGATCCTTTGCGCGTTGGCCACGGCGAATATCGCATTCGATGGAACGATGAGCTGTATGAGATATATGACGACATTGACATAGTTCAGCGAAAAAGAAGAAACGACTGGCGCGCTGTTGTTAACTCGGCTATAATCCCGTAAGCGGTGTCTACGCCAGTAAAGCAGAAGAATTAAATCGTATACAAAGAACTTATGCAAATATATGTGTGTTGCCAATGGCAGCTGCGGTTAAAGAGAATGTTTCTTCTCAACAACTTTTCAGTAATGAGTGTGTCTGGCGGTGTTGTTGGTCTTCGTGTACTCTCTCAGCTACGGCTTCTATATTTTCTTCCAATAATGAGTGCTGTGTCTTAAAAAAGGTAACGGTTATGCAAATAGTACTCTCAGTAGGCCTATTATGATAACCATAGTGCACGTCAGCTGTCATCCTAAAATCAGATATATGTATGTAATATTAACACAGCTAAAGAAACTACATCTGAGTTGATGTTCAAAACGAAAATCATTATATTAGTGATATGAGGTTTAGATCAAAGTGTTGGCCAATTCCATTCTAATCCAGCGCTATAAAAATCAGTAATTTTAAAGAAAAATTATCCTCTTAATTTTAATAAATTTCACAGATTTTGATCAACCTAAACCATTTAGGACCAGATGGTTATCATTTTATGGTGTATATTGGGAGCAAAGGAAAGGACGAGCTAATTTTATTACTTCTGATGTTGTTCCGGCAAACTCGGGAACAAATTTTTTAAGGCAATTTTATACACAAACTAGCTGACCCTGCAGCCTTTGTTCTAAGTAAAAATATGTGTTTTGAAATAAAAAGAAAGTTAAATTTATCATTTATTTTTTTTCAATGCAACACAGCTTGATAAACAACATTTTTTGGTTTCTGTTCCGGTGTACAGAAAAGATGGTTTTCCAACTCGTGAGCACGCCACTTATATCTGACCGTGTGAAAAACATAGCATTTCCAAATTTATGCCATACACTATGCGAATATACTTTGTGTCCTTGCCATCTCAAATGCAATTTTCACTGGAAACGGAAAACGTTTGAACTGAAATGGCAAATCGATAGATCTCAAAGGAATTCGTAGAATCAAGCATTCTGCCCCTTGAATTCGATAGGTGCGTCACAATCAGTCAGGTTCCATTACACAGTTTCGGCGCATGAAGATTGCGAAATATAATAACGACAGACCCAACTTTGAGACGCAAATGGCGCGGTGGCATACCAAGCCTCTCCAAAGAATTTAGAAATTCCACTGGATAATTCATCCATTGTCAAGATGAACCATCGAGTTGTATGAGTGCAAGTCTCCCGGAATTTCACTTTGAGTCAACAATAACGGTATATTTGACAGCTAACATTGCGCGTACACTTAAGAAATCGTAGTTACGATAATTTGGCCAATGTCCGAACACTTGTGATGAGTTCATATTTCGTGAACTGATAAACGGCAGATGGAATTGGTATCAAACCACCTGAAGTATCAACCGGAATTGATCTATTTCCAATTTTTAGCAAACACGATGTAAAATGTCATTTTTGTTCGTATCGCATAATAGACGCGGATTTGAAGGCTAATATGTCGAAAAGATTATCGCGAAAAGTCTGCAAACTTCATTTGCATTCCAGTGTTTATCATTTTCCAGCAATTGTTATTGCTGGCTTGCTCCTCAAAAAGTTACACACATACAGTACGCTATGACTCAAATGAAGTTGAACCGCGAACATTTACCAATATCAACCGAAGGTAGAAACAATAGTCGTTTTTCGGGTGGATGGTGTAAATTCGTTCCAATGCATTAGTTGATAACACACCTGGATGTCCATTTACTGGTTGGCCTTGCTTTCTGCGTAATTATTTCTTCAACAATGCATTCCATGTATAATATCAAGGTATTTCCGAATG
This sequence comes from Bactrocera zonata, assembly GCA_037783105.1. Classification (NCBI taxonomy): domain Eukaryota; kingdom Metazoa; phylum Arthropoda; class Insecta; order Diptera; family Tephritidae; genus Bactrocera; species Bactrocera zonata. Next base: position 35,521 of record JBAWJQ010005470.1, on the reverse strand, counting down.
TCCTCGCAAACGAATCTCTGACGAAAGTTGAGCAAAAATTCGTAAATGTTAATTTTGTTGCTGGCTTTGTTTCCACTGGCTGGACTGTATTCTCTGAGTTGAAGTACACACTTTGGCCTTTTCCAAATTAACTGTGAGACGCACAACAGCCGGAAAACATTCATGAATTGCAGAAGTAAATGCTCTCCAAAGCGCTTTATTGCAGTTTATGTATAAACCGTATCGTTCAAGTGCAATAACCCCCATGTTGCTTCCTATAGTGACGTACATTCAAACGTATTTTATCGATTACACCAAACTGCAATACTAAACACTGAATATGAATTAGACAATAATGGTGATAATAGTACGATCCATGTGTTGTCAACTTCCATATTCACTCTTCTAAATTGATTGCTGAATGTTCTGCCTCATTTCTAGTTTGTGTTTCCGAAAGAAACGTGGATACTGTTTCGTGCATTTATTGTCAGACAAACAAACCGAAGTGGGATTGTGGTGTCCGCAAGGTCCATGAACCATATTGGCTTTCATCACTTCGTATAATACTGGACCTTTCTCTGCATCAGGAATTTCCGCATGACTGAATGATTTCATCAATTTGATTTCGTGTAACCACCATCCACCATCCAAAGGAGAATGTGTGCTGCGGCAAACCTCTCTTTTGCCACTCAACAGAGTACATCTAGCATCTAACAGCGCCTTATGTACGTTGCTTCAAGATAAAGTCCATCGAAGCTGTTGCTTGAAAAGTCTTACTGTGACATCGGGACGAGCGCTTGCTGATTGACCGTGATCCCTAATGCCGCACGTATGTATGTCATCGCATCTTGGGAGTATTTCTTGCCTTGACTTGCCTTGGGCTGCTATACTTTGATGTCAAAAAGAACGCCGACCGATATTAGAGCGACGTTTTCGTGGCATCGTAACAAATTTCAATCTGTAATTGATCACTTTGTGTGCAACACACATAACGTTTTCACTGAATAATTTTCAAAAATTTTTGAATCAAACGACAAATTTGAACGATTCAAATAATTGAAAAACAAAACAAAAAATTGAAAAAAAATTGTATGTAAAAAATTAACTTTTTGGAATTTCCCAATTTTCCAACTTTTCCTCATGAAAAGCATACAGGTTTTTTTATTTCTAAAACTTTCCCGATCTACACAGAACATTCTCTGAAAATTTCATCAAGATTGGTTCAGTCGTTCCCATAGCTTTACTAATAAACCAACATTCATTCGCTTGTATGGAAAAACAAAACGGCTGTTTTCAGGAGGTTTCCGGCAATTATTTGAATTATTCTTGCCGTAAAAACTATCTTTGAACCTCAACGAACATTTAGAAAAAAGAATTGGTCAAATTGGTCAAGGCGTTGTTGAGTTATGCGCTTACCAACACATTTTGCGATTCATTTTTATATACATACTAGCTGACCCGGCGAACTTCGTACCGCCTAACAGTCAATGAATGTGGTGTTACAGATAAGCAGAACTTTATGATTTTTTGAAAGCAATACAATGAATACATATAATATTTATAGCGGCCCGGTACGTGCTTCACTACGTATAAAGTGCAATATTAAATCAAACTCATTTAAAAAAATATATATATTTAATTACTAGCTGACCCCGCAGCCGTTGTCCTGCGTGAAATTCTGTATTTTGAAATGAAAAGAAAGTTAAATTCATCATTTAATTTGTGGTGTGTTTTTTTTTTTTTTTTTGTTTTCAATGTAACGCAGCTTTATAAACAACATTTTTGGGTTTCTGTTCCGGTGTACATAAAATATGGTTTTCCAACACGTGAGCACGCCACGGCCGTGTGAAAAACATAGCATTTCCAAATTGATGCCTCACACTATGCGACTATCTTTAGGTCCTGTTGATTGTCATCTCAAATGCAATTTTCACTGGAAACGGAATAGGTTTGAACTGAAATGGGAAATCGTTAGACCTCATAGGAACTCGTAGAATCAAGCATTCTCCCCCTTGCATTCGATAGGTGCGTCACAATCAGTCGGGTTCCATTACACAGTTTCGGCACATGAAGATTGCGAATCATAATAACGACGGATCCAACTTTGAGACGCAAATGATGCGGTGGCATACCAAGCCTGTCCAAAGAGTTTAGAAATACCACTGGATAATTCACGGCGTTGTCTTCATTGTCAAGATGATCGATCGATTTGTATGAGCGCAAGTCTCCCGGAATTTGACTTCGAAACTTCCAGTTTAAGTCAACAACATCGGTATTTTTGGCAGCTACCATTGCACGTACACTTAAGGAATCGTAGTTACGATAATTTGGCCAATGTCCGAACATTTGTGATGAGTTCATCTTTCGTGAATTGATAAAAGGAAGATGGAATTGATATCGAACCACCGGAAGTATCAACCGAAATTGTACCATTTCCAATTTTTAGCGAAGACGATGTAAACTGTCTTCGGCAATTCGATTTTTGTTCGTATCGCATAATAGACGCGGATTTGAAGGCTGATATGTCGAAATGATTATCGCGAAAAGTGTGCGAACTTCATTTTCATTCCAGTGATTAACGTGTTCCAGGAATTATAATTGCTGGCTTACTTCTCCAAAACTTGCACACATCGAACCATTCACAGTACGCAATGACTCAAATGAAGTTGAACCGCGTACATTAATCAATAGCAACCGAAGGTAGAAACAATCGTCGTTTTTCGGGTGGATTGTATAAATTCGTCCCAATCCATTAGTTGATAAGACACGTGGATGTCAATCTACTGGTTGAACTTGCTTTTTGCGTAACTATTTCTTCGACGATGCATTCCATGCATAATATCAAGGTATTTCCGAATAGAGCAATGTTCTCTCAAACAGATGACTGACGAAAGTTGAGAAAAAACTCGTCAATGTTAATTTTGTTGCTGGCGATGTTTCCACTGGCCAAACTGTATTCTCTGGGTTGAAATACACTCTTTGGCCATTCTCCAAATTAACTGCGAGACGCAAAACTGTCGTAAAGCTTTCATGAATTGCAAAAGTAAATATCCTACAAAGCGCTTTATTGCAGTTCACGTATGGACCGTATGGTTTAAGACCAATAACCGCCATGTTGTTTCCTTTTCGATTTCACTAAACTGCGAAACTAAACACTGATATGAGTTTTGAATATGAATTAAATAATAATGGTGAATATAGTACGGTCCATGTGTTGTCAACTTTGATATTCACTTTTCTAAGTTGAATGCTGAATGTTCTGCCATTGTCATCTGGTGACCGACGCCGATAGATTTGATATCCATCATTTCCAGTTTGTGTTTCCGAAAGAAAAGCACGTGGATATTGTTTCGTGCACTTATTGTCAGACATACAAACCGAAAAGGGATTGTAGTGTCCGCAAGGTCCATGCACCATTTTGGTTTCAACCACTTCACTTACTTTGATGGCAAAAAGAACACCGACCGATATTAGGGTAACAAATTTCAATCTGCAATTGACCTCTTTGTGTGAAACACACGTAAAGTTTTCACTGAATAATTTTCAATAATTTTTCTTTTGAATAGCCGGAATAAAAAAGCAAGCGACCGAAATTGAACTATTAAAATAATTTACAAATCAAAATATTGAAAAACAAAACAAACAAAAATTGAAAAAAATTTTTATGGAAAAAAGTTACTTTTTGGAATTATCCAATTTGCTGACTTTTCATAAAAAATTTAAGATATTTTTATTTCTAAACCTTCCTTGATCCACAACGAACAACCTCTTAAAATTTCATCAATATTGGTTCAGCCGTTCTCTTAGCGTTACTAACGAACAAACATTCATTCGTTTGTATGAGAAAAAGAAAAGGGCTGTTTTTAGGGGTTTTCCGGCAATTATTCGAAATTTTTTCTCCGCAGAAACCATCTCTGAACCTCAACGAACAATTTAAAAAAAGAATTATCAAATTTGGTTCAGTCGTATGAAAGTTATGAGCGTACATACATTTTGACGATTCATTTTTATTTATATAGACTAGCTGACCCCGCAGCCGATGCCCTGCGTGAATTTATGTGTTTTGAAATGAAAAGAAAGTTGAATTTATATTGTGTTGAAAATCATTTTTTTTTTAATGTAGCGCAGCTTGATAAGCAAATTTTTTTGTTTTCTGTTCTGGTGCGTAAATATACAGAGAAGATGGGTTTCCAACTCGTGAATACGAAACATGGCTTTTCTAGATTTATTCCACACTTCTATCTATCGATCCTTTTGTCCTGTTGATTGCCATCACAAATGCAATTTTCTCTGGAAACGGAATATATTTGAAATGAAATTACTGTCCCCTTATATTCGGTAACTGCGTCACAATTATTGCGGTTCTTTACACAGTTTCGGTGAATAAATGAAGATTGTGAAACATACAAATGACAGATCTAAATTTAAGATGCAAATTATCCTGCGGCATACCAAGCCTATCCAAATAATTTAGAAATTCCACTGGATAATTCACGGCTTTGTCTTCATTGTCAAGACGATCGATCGATTTGTATGAGCGCAAACCCTTCTGAATTAGACTTTGAATCTTCCAGTTTAAGTCATTAACATCTGTATTTTTGGCAACTAAACCTGCGCGGGCTCTCAAGCAATCGCAGTTGTGACAATTTGCTATTGTTGGCATAAACGTGATAAGTTCTTCTTTCGTTGAAGTGAATTGACAATAAGCAGGAAAAATTTATATCAAACCAATGGAAGTATCAATCGAAATTTGCCCATTTCCACTCTTTAGCGAATACAATGTAAAATGTCATCGACAATATCATTTTTTCGAATCCCTTAATTGACGCGAATTTGAAGGATGATATGTCGAAATGATCTTCGCGAAAAGTATGAGAACTTCAGTGGCATGCGGAGTAGCTATCGCATCGTCCATCATTTGATTCCAGTTATTATCATGTTCCAGTAATTATACTTGCTGGCTTGCAAACACTCTACCATTCACAGCACGCAATGACTTAAATGAAGTTGAACCGCGAGGCGCACCATAGTCGGAAAACTTTCATTAAATGCAAAAGTAAATATCCTACAAACCGCTTTATTGCAGTTCACGTATCGCCCCATTTGATACTTACTGATCTCATCTCATTCAAGACCAATAATCGTAATGTTGCTTTCTTTGGTGATGTATTTGCAAACGTATTTCAGTGATTTCACTAAACTGTAATACTCAAGTTTTGAATGTGAATTAGACAACATTGGCGAATATAGTACGATCCATGTGTTGTCAACTTCGATATTCACTCCTCTAAATTGAATGCTAAATGTTCTGCCATTGTCGTCTGGTGAGCGACGACGATACAGTGGATATCCATCATTTCCAGTTAGCGTTTCCTAAAGAAATGCACGTGGATAGTGTTTCGTGCATTTATTGTCAGACATACAAACCGAAGAAGGATTGTGGTGTTCGCAGTGTTCATGACCCATATTGGTTTTTACTACTTCGTATAATTCTGGATCTATCTCTGGATCAGAAATTTCCGCAAAAATGATTGCATCAATTTAATCTTATGTAACCACCATCCACCATCCAAAAAGAAGAAGCGGCAAACCTCTTCTTTGCCCCTCAACAGAGTACATCCAGCATCTAACAGCACGTTGATTCAAGATAAAGTCCATCAAACATCGTAACTGTTGATTGAAAAGTCGTGTTGTGACATCGTGACGATCGCTGAGTAGCTATCGCGGTCCACAATTCAGCACTTACTATATGTCATCGCATCCTATGAGTACTTCTTGCATTGCCTTGCCTTAGGCTGCCATAAATTGATGCCAAACAGAACGCCGACCGATATTAGCGCGACTTCTTCGTGGCTTCGTAACAAATTTCAATCTGTAATTGATCTTTTTATGTGAAACTCGCATAAAGTGTTCACTGAATAATTTTAAAAAGTTTTTCTTTTGAATAGCTGGATAAAAAAGCAAGCGACCGAAATTGAACGATTCAAATAATTTACAAATCAAAATATTGAAAAACAAAACAAACAAAAATTGAAAAAAATTTATATGAAAAGAAATTATTTTTTGGAATTGTCCAATTTCCCGACCTTTCCTAATTAAAAGTATAAGGTATTTTTATTTCTAAACCTTCTCCGATCCACAACGAACACATTAAAAAAACAATTATCAAATTTGGTTCAGTCGTATGAAAGTTATGAGCGTACATACATTTTGGCGATTCATTTTTATTTATATAGATAAGATTACGGAATTCTTCTAAATGTACTGCCGTCATACCGTTAAGTCTTTACGTAGACTTCAGTAAGATAAAGAAGGTTAATTAACTTAAATATGTTAAACTAATGATTTGAAGCATTTCGATATCGATTGCTAAATGTGTATATACAAGAAAATCGACTTTATAACTAAATATAAGATTACGGAATTCTTCTAAATGCACTGCCGTTATACCGTTAAGGCTTTACGTAGACTTCAGTAAGATAAAGAAAGTTAATTAACTTTAATATGTTATACCTTCGATATCGATTGCTAAATGTGTATATACAACAAAATCGACTTAATACCTAAATAAAAGACTACGGAATTCTTCCAAATTCACTGCCGTTATGCCGCCATGGCTTTATGTTAACTTCAGTGCGTAAATGAAGAATTATTAACTTAAATATGTTAAACTAATGATTTGAAGCATTACGGTATCGATTGCTAAATGTGTATATACAAGAAAATCGACTTTATACCTAAATATAAGATTACGGAATTCTTCCAAATGCAGTGCCGTTATGATTTGAGGCATTTCGATATCGACTGCTAATTGTGTATATACAGGAAAATCGACATTATACCTAAATATAAGATTACTATGTAATGAAATATGTCATAAACAAATACGCACTAAAAAATTTTTTAAAAATTTTAAATGTGTTACCGATTTTTATCAATAATCTTTTTATTAGGTGCTGTACGAAGACTTTATTGGAACACTGTATATAGATTTTGTAGCTATCCAAAACATTTGGATGAACAATATTTTTTGTTTTTCCATTTTGAGCATGAATAAACAAACGGCTGGGGGTATCGACTCTGGAACAGGTAACATAAAGTTGGCCATGTGAAAAACATGATTCCTCCAAATTCACACCACAAACGTTAAGTGTTTGCCCTTGAGCTTTGTTGATGGGCATCGCAAATGATAAACGCACAGGATATTGTAATCGTTTGAATTCAAATGGCATATCAGTTGGAATCATAGGGATAAGCGGTATTAAACAAACGTCTCATTTTGATTTACCAGTTAAGATCGTAGCTTCAATCGAATTTGGCTATAAATTTTTCACTGCCAATCTGGTGCCATTACACAGTTTTGGTGGATTAATATTTCGCAATAATATAATCAAAGAACCCACTTTCAGATTCAAGCAATGCGGTAGTAACCAGAAGGTTCTAATGAATTTAAAAATTCAGTTGGATAATTCATTGCCTCATCTTGATTCATAGCACTGTCAATAGATTTATATGTCGTGACTACGCCTGGAAGTTTTGCTCGAATTTGAAAATTAATGGCATTGATATGAATGTTCTTCGGTGCTAAAATGGCGCGTTCTCTCAACCAATCATGGTTTCTGTAATTCTGAAGAAGATTTGGAAAAACACATTCAATCAATTTATCTATCGATTTCGTAATTGTACAAAAATTGTTCGGTACAGTGATCAATCCGTTGGTTCTGTCGATTTGTATTTTGCCGTCACCAATTTGTAACAATTGTTTTGAAAACTCATGGGCAGCTGGATAATTTTGTAGGTGAATACGCATATTAATGTTCAGTGTCAATTTTTGTACATATCTCCAAAAAACTGATGACTTCAAACAGGCATTTATTTCATCAGCAGGAGTTGACCGAGGAATGACAGGCAATGTTTGTCGAAAATCCCCTGACAGTAATATCAAAGCACCACCAAAAAGCTGTTGGTTACCACGTAAATCTTGCATGGTTCGATGAAGTGCTTCTAGTAATTTTTTATTTGCCATTATACACTCATCCAATAAAATAATTGACGTTAATCGCAGAACTTTTGCCATAGCAGAATTTCTTGAAATATTGCAAGTTGGAGTTTCAATCACCTGTATATTCAATGGCAATTTTAATGCAGAGTGTGCTGTCCGACCACCTTCTAATAATGTAGCAGCAATTCCCGAAGATACAAGTGCCAATGCAATTTTCTGTTCCGATCGAATAGTGGCTAAAATCAGTGATATAACGAACGTTTTGCCTGTACCACCAGGTGCATCCAAGAAATCTAACCCACCTGCATTATTGGAAATGGCTTGCATGATTATGTCATAGACATGTTTTTGCTGAATATTCATTTTGGTTATATTCGATTGTACAAATAAACGCAAATCATTAGAACTGAATTCCTGCTCACGTTGCAATTCACGATCAAACAGATCATGCATGTCACGATTTGGTGCGGTCATACCCAATTGTACTAATGTTTTATTTGCAATCCGTAGACACATATCTTCAATTATTATCAAAGCTTCGTTGTACATTTCCAAAGTTATCAACAAATCAGGATTTCTTGCATGATGACGCATACGAATTAAAATATCTTCTGCAATATTATGTTTATATTTGTTCCATAATTCAAGTGGATCTGATGGCATACATGTTGATAATATAACGGCAAACAGCATTCGTATTTGTTGAGGATGAGCCGAAATAGATGAATCATGAAGTGTTGAATCCCAATAAGCATCATCCTCCAACAAACGCAAAAGTTGGCATGCTTCACGGTATGTTTCACACAAATGACCGTTGACTGTTCTCAATTCTTGAAATGATTTTGGGCCATTTACGTTATCTTATAACAATCTCAAATAAAAACACTCAACATTGTTTGGATGTACTGTATATATTCTGTCAATTGCATCTGTTTGGAAAATGCCAGGATGCCCATGAACTGCTGTTCCTTGTTTACGTCTTTGAAATTTTTTCGAAGACACATTCCATGTGTAATACTGAGGCACTTCAGAATATAACAAAGTTATCGCAAATGTATCAGTTTCGCATAATTTGAAAAAAGCTGTTAACGTAGTTGCTGGTGGTTGTGCTGCTCTTTCCAATAAATTTGGCACATTAAAATAAACACGTTGGCCATTCTCAAGATGTACAGCCAAGTGAACAACCGCAGGATGTCTTTCGTGCATTGGAAACGACATAATCCTCCAGACAGCTTCATTGCTACTAATACAGCGACCCATTTGATACTGAGTAATTTCATCATTTCTATTCTCACCAGCAACACCGAAAATAGCCATATCGCTTCCTTTATTTACATACTTGCAAATATATTTAATGGATTTGACAGAATTACAATATTCCACATTTATATGAGCGTGAATATTTTCGATAATAATGGGCAATACGGAACCACACAACGATTATCAACTTCAACTTCCTGGTTATGCATTCTAATGGTTGCCGTTTTGCCATTATCATTAGGTGATCTACGTCGATACAACGGATATCCGTCATTGCCCGTTATTGTGTCTGAAGTAAATTGCCTTGGGTATCGTTTCGAACCCTTTTCATTAATCATACATGGTGAATTCATATTTAGTTCAGCGCACGGTCTATGTATCATGTTTTTAACGACAACTTGAAATAACTCAGGATCAGCAGTGTGATTAGGAATTTCAGCTGATATACGGTTATCGATTTGATCCAGAGTTACTTTATGTACCAGCCAAATTAGTATATGTGCGTGCGATAATCCCCTTTTCTGCCATTCAATGGAGTACATATGGCAACGCACCTCCCAAATACATATAATTTCGCAATTAAGTCCATAATTGCTTTACATTTTTGCCGAAAAACACGCGCAGTAATGTCATGACGGTCGGTTGTCGACTGTCCTGCAAATAAATTGTTTTTGATGTCATCCCACTGCGGATTACATGTAAATGTAATGAACAGATCCGGTCGACCGTATTTTCTTAAATAACACATTGCGTCTTGTGCATATTCGTTCATATTCCGTGGGCTACAAATATACGAAGATGGCAATGTAGTTAAACGTCCGATGTCATTAATATTAGCATCATTCTCTATCGCATCTTGCAAATGAATATATTGTTCAGATCTTAATTTTGCTTGGTTGAAACCAATAAAATTAAGACGTCCTGTTTCTATTTTGACGTACATATCAACGATGTACTGATAATATAGTTTACGACATCTCAAGATATAATTTTGTTCTTGTGGACAAACCATCAATCGATAAGAATAAAAGTTCATGGCACTAACTTTTTCTGTACATGTTGACCTTAAAATAAGTGGAAAATGTGACTTAAGAAATTTCTACAAATGATGAAATGTTAACACACTGAAAATATTATTTACCTTTTCGTGGATCAATCATTGGTATATTTATATTATAGCCATCGTCACCTTTCCAATGCAATATTGGGTATTGTAATGCGTCGTAACTACGATGAAGTTCCGAAACACGTTGCAATTGGTAATTTCTACGATGAAGTATAATATTACGCGATTGAAACTGATCACCACGAATTACAATTGCAACCTCATCAATTGTCGGTGCATTGAATCGCCTTTCATGCTCTCCAAAAGGTGTTCTATCAGCCCTTATTACGATTTTGTGATGATCAGAGGGCATACGATCGAGAGCAATTTTGAACAATTGGACTAACGCGTTATGCTGATGCAAAAACCTTTGTAGCTCACAAATAATTTCTCGTCTTGTATTCAAAGCAATTGTACAACGTTGATCCAATTCACGATTTTCATCACCAATAAAATAAATTTACAAAAATTGATAATCAGCATCGGGGTATGGCAATAACGAACCAGCTTGATGATAAATTTGGCCCTGAATCTGCAACATGTATGCAATTTTAGGTATACGTTGCATAATAATTTTTAAAACTATAGAATACTTTTATGATTCAGATTGATTGGAACAATCCTGTTTAAGTATTTACCTTAAACGTCGGCATAAAATTATCTCTAATAATGTTAGTAGCACCAAAAGAAGTCATTTGAAATGCCGAATTGTATTGTTGAATGACTCAAAAAGTGCTTCGAATTTTCAGAAGTCCCAAAAATTAATGAAGACAATTGTTCGGGTGGAATTTCTAATGGTGGCAATCTCACTTTGCCATTAGTACAACACATAGCGGGCGTTTCACCTGGAAATTTAGCTGCATCACAATGTGGACATATTGCGTCCATTATTCCAATATATCCGTACATACTCTAATTAATCTGACTGTTGTAATTAAAAGCAGCACGCATAATTTCAGGTACAACAGATCTATTTCGGGCATTACGTTCACGCTGCGATGCATTAGCTTGTCCTCGTTCATCTGGAGTCTGTGATCGCCTTTGTAATGCCGTATATTTCCTCGTGTGGGTCACACAAACTTCAGTAATTATTAAAAAAAATATACATATAATAACTAATAATTCTGCACCGCGGTAATTTCGGACACTACTGAACGTATGGGGCCAAAGAAAACGCTCCAGCGATGTTTACGCTTCAATGTCATATATTCTCCTAACTTGAATTTTCTTAATGCTAAGAGTCAAAGCTCTATATACCTACAAAAAACAAAATATTCATGTATTTCTCTATGCAAAATAAATGCACCGTAATATAGTTCGATGTCATTTCCAAGTCTACTTTGTTTGTCGATCTGCCTGCTACATACATACCTACATGTTGATATAAATATAATGCAAGTAAGTTTGTAGGTGGGAATAATAAGTATGCTAGTTAAGACAAAAGTTCATAAATTTTGAAAGCGAAAGAGCGTAGCTAAGTAGGTAACAAATCTTTTAGTAAATGATTAAACTATTATTGATGTATGTATGTTAATATGAAAACGTATAATCCGCTGGCTAAGTGGGATGAATCTGACCAAACAAAGGGGTTTTTGGTGTGTTTTTAAAAATAATTTCACCATACATTGAGCGCTTTTCAGCTTTCCAAGTAGGTACGAGTTAAATAAAAAAAATATGTAACATATGTGTGGTGAAAATTTTGAAACGATTTGGCCGATATCTCGAGACCCTAGTCACGGAGCGGCATCAAAAATACTCTATACTATAGAAATCATCAACAGCTTCCATTTGCTACCCATATTGTACAAACACATCCTAGGGTTACCCGGGTCCACGTTTTGGCCTATTTCTCGAAACCCTGGTATCCGATTCTTAAAATTTTAAAACACAAACCATCTACTAAATAGTCCAAACGAAGCCTAAAAATTTGGTTTGGATAGGTGAGCCCGTTCTTGAGTTATAAAGTCGCAACGAAAAATGGCATTCATTTTTATATATATAGATATAGATACATACATATATAAAATAATACTCATTGGTCATATTTGGCCATTATAAGGAGTATATATCAGTTGGATGCTTGACTCTATTTCATCTATTCTTGCATATACTACAAACAATTAACATGCCAGAAACTAATAAAATGCTACCAGCATTGCATTAGGCCTCCTCACATATACATAATCACTAATATATACGGAGTAAAGTCAGCAGTATGTTTGAAAATAATGATTTTAGTTACATTTGGGGCTAGGTCTAGTTCTATATATTTCAGGCACAGTTACACTGTTATGAGTAAAAATACTCTATCGCATTCATTAAAATAACTCACATATTGTTATATAACTGAGCCCTTATTTAAGATATGGTGTATAGCTGTAATTCCTCTCATCAGATTGCTGTAGCAAGGAGCTTCTGTGAACTAAAAATTTAAAAAAAGAATGGCCTCGCCCTTTAACAGGTTTTATATATATCTTCTAAATCACTAAAGTTTCAACAACCCAAGTTCTTTTATCTCGGGACTACCTTTTCCGAACCAATTTTGGCATGCCAAAAAAAATGAGTGAAATCGGGCTACAACCATGCCTACTTCCCGACCCCCCATATACTATACATAATACAAAGATTTTTGATCTTCCCGGTGACGTTATACCGCATATATCGCCCAATATGTGATTTATCTTAATAAAATTGAGACAGCGTGTTTTTCTAATAATGGTGCATATATGTTCTTGGAATAAATAAATGAATGAAATTATCATCCCTGATTTAAGCTTTAAAAGTTGAAAGAGTATTAAATGTTCGGTTACACCCAACTTACCTCTACCTTACATTATTATTTATGTATGATATGCGCACAGATTATTTTGTTGGTTTTTGGGCAAACGATAAAACCTCGAGCTCAATACTTTTGATTTTTATACCAGCAACAACGTTCTCGTTCTTATTTCTAAATATTATGTTGACTGTAAAAATAGTTTTTTATAATAAAAGTCAATGTCACATCCGCAAGCGGGCGGATCTTCTAGTATATTAATAAATATTAATTTTTTCATAATCAATGAAGCAATTGATATCCCTCTTTATTTGCCTATTTCACGCAAAACTAATTTACTCGTACTCAAAGGCGTTTTATCTCCTCTCCCTTTGGTTAAGTAGAAATTGGTAATCCTTTTGCTACGTTGGATCACCTATCTCATGATCATGGTATGGAATGTTATGATTAAAAAATTTGGAATACAAAATGAATCCCTATATAGGGACTAAAATTAATTGGCAAATAAGTGTACAATAATCTTTTTTGTACATTACTAAAGTAAATAGAATACCATATACCAAATTCTTCATATTTTGATTTGTAAGAGACTCTTAATAAAAATCATTTCCGACTAGAGCCCAAAAGTACAGTTAGAGTTGGAGTCTAAAACAAATTTAAGTACCAATTTCTACTTATTATCTGCATACATATAATGTCTGCATACATATCTACGTATGTGTATAGGCAAATGTCAGAAACGGTCAATAGCATCTGCTTGTGTTATGAAGTCATTGATATTGTGTTGTAATCCATACTGCTTCCCCATTGCGAAAATAATGGCTTAATTGTTCAACTACAATTGTTTTTGTTGTTACTTTTACCAATGACACCGTTGTAAATGTGAATATTCAGCACAAGATCCCTTGCTAGTGCCCGTCGCAAACATATGTATAAGAGTGTGTGTGAGTTCTACTATATTTTTCTTCATTTTCCTTTGTTTACTTTGTGGTTTTTTCTGAGTCGTGTCAATAACATTCAATATTGAAACAAGTCCATCAAACGAAGCAGTCTATTAACGCAACAAAAGCGTTGGGAAATAATATATCATATGCGCTAGAGTTTGTTTATGTGTGAGGTATCAAGACCATAAGAACGCAAACAAAATCTGAAATTGTCTTATTTTTGCATTACCCTCGTTTGTTTGCAATCAAAATGTGGTCACCCTCCCTCCGCTTCTACACACTTGTGGCTACATGCATAGAAACCCAATCTATATCACTCACAGTGAGCCTGATTCATGGTTGTCGTGGTTTTTAGGTCATGAATATTCCAATGAAATACGAATTTAACGAACGAAATACTATAAAATTTATGCAAAAGGAAATTTACCGACAAGTTGTTTATTCTTGAGTATGTATGTGCACATGTGCGGCAGAGTAGTTGTGTGCATTGAGCTCACTTGATAAGAGTTGAGTGCAAACTAAAACTTTTGACTTTTCACATGGAGAATGTAGCTCAAGCAACGACACGGAGCAGCAGCAGAAGGCAAGGTAAGGCAAAGTGTAGCAAAACAAACAAACAAACAATTGATATCAGCATACAGGGCGTATACGCAACCTTTTGAAAATACATTCAATTACATAAAATATTTTACACAAACAAATGGAGCATAGAATACATATGAGCAAAGCAAGAAATCGAAACACAAACGCACACACACTTTGGCGTATAACACCTATAGACTCAAACATTCTCGTGTATTGGAGTTCGAAGCGATGTCAATGCTAAAAAGTTAAAACAGCTATAAAAAAAATTCAAAAAAGAAGTAATAAAAACACTAAGAAACGGCAGTAAAAGAGAGTATTAAAAAGTAATAAGAGCTGTTAAAAGGCATTCAAAAGAAATTACTAATAAGCCATTAAAGTACTACTTAAGAATATCAATTGCAATCGCTGAGCTGCGGTAAAGTTAATTATGAAGCAGCAAACAGGCACGTAAAATAGGTTACTGGAGTTATTGTAGTCTACATAAGCAATTTAAAAGTATACAGAGCATGCGATTTATTAATTTTGTACTTAAAGAGAGTAGGAGAAGGTTGTTAATATGAAAGTTCTCACTCAAACTTTGGAAGTCACTAGTAACGGTGCTCGATATATATCAGCTTTTCCATTAAAATTTAATTTAAATAATGAGAATGATAGAAAGTCACGGCCACCAAAACTCCAACACATTCAGAGAATTTTTAAAACAAATATTTTACCAAATATTTTACTCTTCAACAAATGTAAATTCGT
The DNA here is from genome assembly GCA_037783105.1 of Bactrocera zonata. Lineage (NCBI taxonomy): Eukaryota > Metazoa > Arthropoda > Insecta > Diptera > Tephritidae > Bactrocera > Bactrocera zonata. The sequence goes on along the minus strand of JBAWJQ010005470.1, from coordinate 20,123 downwards.
ATACATAGGACTGGTGATCTGTAAGCAAATGTTACCCTTCTTTTCCATCGCTCTATAACAGGATAAGAGATAGAATTAACCAAGATTGTGGTAGGTACAGAACATTTCTTTGGAAATTCGGAATTTTTTATTATAAAGCAATGAAATCGTTATCTTCGGCTGCATGAAAGCAGTAATACAGTTCAGAGGTGCTTTTCTTATAGATATTTATCCTTATAATGATATGTCCGTTAGTTTAATAACTATGCGCTATAGTAAACCGAAATAAGCAGTTTCTTCAGATATGATGCCGTTGCTTTGCACAATAATCTGAGCCAAATTTTGTGAAGCTATCTCTTCAAATAAAAAAATTTTCCATGCAAAGACATGAGTTTGATTAATCCATTTCTATGGCAGCTGCATATATACCATAGTGAACTGATATTGGTGGTTCCGACAAATAAATAGCTCTTTGGAAGAAAAACGTTTACAATATTTCATCTCAATAGTTATCTGAAAAACTGAAGAGAATAGTTCGCGTAGATGGACACACTCACTCACGATTTTAACTATTTTTTAATTTCTACAACCGTATATTGATCAAATGGAAATAGCCATTCGATCAGCAGTTTGAGCTTTTATGATCCTGCCCTTTGCTAAATGGAATATGTTTGCTCCTATGTGAGTAATATTTGTTAATACATAGCTACAAAATTCACTTTGCATAAAATTTTAGTTAATTTATAAAAAATTAATATATAAAAAATAGCCCATATTCGATGGTAATTACTGTAATTGAATAGTTTTTCTCTTTTAAGGCTCCGAATATTATTGTTTGAGTTAACTATCGCATTAATGTGAAGGAATTAAAGTTGAATATCAATAATACACTAGGTAAGGTAAATACTCATGAATGTTGTTTTTGATCTCCCTCAGCATTTTTATGCATAAGATATATATTTGTATATTCGGACCTCCTTCCATTTCTGATGTTGTTCTTAACCACCGCCAAATAGCTTAGCCTTTTCTTTAAAATATTTAAATATAAGTAATCAAACATAAACCTTCGTAGCACTAAAATCAAGCATATGCAAATCTATTTACTATATATAATTATATTATATAAATTATCTTCCTTTCACACTCTTGTAGCCAAAAGAATTTGCAGCCAGAAATATCTTTAAACAAACTTGCACTGAATAAACAACAACAATTTTCTACTGAAACAATAACAATGTATTAGACAATCTAGCGAGGTTGCGTTCAAAATGTCAATCAAGTTGCTAAGCTGCAGAGATTTGACATTCAAGTGACCCTAAAACCCAGAGAATTCTAAATTTCTCGAGTTTAACTTTGAAACCTAACTCAAAGCTGTCAAATGGAAATAGTAGCTAAATAAAGTAAATCTGCAAATATTTGATGAATAATCTGAAGGGTTTTCTATTTTTATTTACGTCCAGCTGTGGTGGAAAGGATGAACGATCGGACTGTGCCATATAAGTCGGTGGTTTGTGCAATAATTATTCCTATATCAAATGTTCGATTATTCTGTGCACATAAACCCTTAAATAAAAGCCGCTCATGTGACTATATACAGAAGAATCCGCTTATTATGACTCCGCCTATATTGACCAACTGGTTACTACGACGTAATTATAATAAAGCATTTACAATTGAGGAGAAAGGTGCAATAATATGCAGATTCGAAAATGGAGAATCTAACTCATGTCTCGCAAAGGAATTTGGCGTGGGTCATTCGACAATCTCAATGATTTTAAAAAACAGGAACCGCATTAAGCAATCGTTCAATTCAAATGTTTTGAAACCGAAGAGGCTTCGAAAATCACGACAAAAAAACGTTGATCAAGCATTAATTCAGTGGTTTAAAAACATGAGAAAGAAAGGAATACCTGTCAGCGGCCCTATGCTACAGGAAAAGGCAATGGTTTTACAGCGCGTTTTGGTATTCTCGACTTCAATTGTTCTGCAAGCTGGATCAGTCGTTTTAAAGTTCGACATAAAATTTTGGCGGGAAAAATTGTCGGTGAATCTTCGTCTGTTGATCAAAATTCAACAACAAACTGGTTGATATCTGTGAGGCCGAATTTAATGCTGATGAAACTGGACTTTTTTACAAACTAATGCCGTATGAGACTTTAAAATTTAAAGGTGTAAATTGTAGTGGAAGTAAGTTGTCGAAAGATAGAATAACTGTCATGGTAGCAGCTAATAAAGGGTGATTTTTTAAGAGCTTGATAACTTTTTTTTTAAAAAAAACGCATAAAATTTGCAAAATCTCATCGGTTCTTTATTTGAAACGTTAGATTGGTTCATGACATTTACTTTTTGAAGATAATTTCATTTAAATGTTGACCGCGGCTGCGTCTTAGGTGGTCCATTCGGAAAGTCCAATTTTGGGCAACTTTTTCGAGCATTTCGGCCGGAATAGCCCGAATTTCTTCGGAAATGTTGTCTTCCAAAGCTGGAATAGTTTCTGGCTTATTTCTGTAGACTTTAGACTTGACGTAGCCCCACAAAAAATAGTCTAAAGGCGTTAAATCGCATGATCTTGGTGGCCAACTTACGGGTCCATTTCTTGAGATGAATTGTTGTCCGAAGTTTTCCCTCAAAATGGCCATAGAATCGCGAGCTGTGTGGCATGTAGCGCCATCTTGTTGAAACCACATGTCAACCAAGTTCAGTTCTTCCATTTTTGGCAACAAAAAGTTTGTTAGCATCGAACGATAGCGATCGCCATTCACCGTAACGTTGCGTCCAACAGCATCTTTGAAAAATACGGTCCAATGATTCCACCAGCGTACAAACCACACCAAACAGTGCATTTTTCGGGATGCATGGGCAGTTCTTGAACGGCTTCTGGTTGCTCTTCACCCCAAATGCGGCAATTTTGCTTATTTACGTAGCCATTCAACCAGAAATGAGCCTCATCGCTCATCGGACGTAAAGCGCGAAACACATTTCGAACCGAACACTGATTTTGGTAATAAAATTCAATGATTTGCAAGCGTTGCTCGTTAGCAAGTCTATTCATGATGAAATGTCAAAGCATACTGAGCATCTTTCTCTTTGACACCATGTCTGAAATCCCACGTGATCTGTCAAATACTGATGCATGAAAATCCTAACCTCAAAAAAATCACCCGTTATAAGTGGCACAGAGAAAAAGAAATTGCTCATTATTGGAAAGTCACAAAGATGTTTTAGAAGTGTCAAATCATTACCTGTCGATTATGCTAACAATCGTAAAGCTTGGATGACGTCAGAACTTTTTGAAAAATGGCTTCGTGATTGGGATCGTGATTTGGGGAAGAAGAAGAAAAAGATTCTATTGCTGGTTGATAATTGCCCGGCGCATCCAAATGTTACTGATTTAAAGTCTGTAACACTTGCTTTTCTTCCGCCGAATACAACATCAGTACCACAGCCAATGGATCAGGGAATAATACGATCACTCAAACCGAATTTTAGGAAAAACCTTGTGCTCAAAATGATTAACTATCTTGATGCTAATGAAAACAACTCTTCTACAAAAATAACGGTGCTAGATGCAATTCTGATGGTTAATGATGCCTGGAATACAATGTCACAAAGTACCATTCGTAACTGTTTCAAATATGCAGGATTCATTGAAAGCCACGACGGTTTAGAAGATGACATTCCTTAATCTTTGTGGTCACGAAACCTAAATTCAGATTCTTTAGCAGCACCGGAAATGTGGGAAGAACCCACCGATGAAAATATCGTACAGAACATTAGTGCTAAAAAACAACTCGAAAGTGATGGGGAAGAGAAAGTCGAGGAAGAACCATTACCTACCGCAGAAGAGGCATTAAAAGCTGCAGAGTTATTATCACGATTTGATCACAGTAATATTGAAAATGATAATTTGACCATAGCTATGTCTTCTACACACAATAGTATTAGAGACTGTTTTTACAATAAATTGAAAAAATAAAAGCAGACAAAAATTACAGATTACTAACAGTAACAAATACACTTGTATGTGTATAATGTGCCGATTACGTGCAATTTTGATTTTGATTTAATATGTATGTATACATATATAATTACTATGTTTCTGTGTTAAAATACTTAAGTACATACATATTTACATAAAAAAGTTTTTCCTTTCACAAAACGCTTTATATGACGTCCGCTTTTTATGACGTGTTTGTCAATTCCTTTCGATGTCATACTAAACGGATTCTACTTTATATTCATACATGTATTTAAGCTTTCGCACCACGAAGGATGCGTGGCTGTGTTTCTCCTTTACTTGACCTAAAATGACACACTTCCTAAATAACAATTCCTTCTGCGCTCAGTTATGAGTGTGTGTGAGTCATTTTGAACGCCTCTGTGGTTGCTTGCCTTTGTTTTTTTCTCCTTTTTTCGTTTAATATATCGTGCCTGACTCCGTATGCCAGTGGCATAAAGTGCGCTAACAACTTATTTATAACCTTAAAAAATGATAAAATTTATCCACTTTCGATTAGCTGCTTGGCGCGTATAAGGAAAAAACGGGAAATGTATGTTTATAAATATAATATAGTATGTATATGTTCACATAACGCTTCATCTCGTAAAACACTTGCAGCCACGCTGCCGTACTCACACTTGCTTAGTCACTCAAAGGACCATCGATTGACTGAGCTTTTGCAGTTCGCTTAATATGTGGTTGAGAGTAAGTAACTTGTTGGTTGAGCTGAGTTATTGATTTAAATTTGTTACACTGCTCTTCAATTAAAATGCGAGGATTAATGGCATACTTTGGGACACCAGATTCAATTTCATTAGTTAAATCTCTTAAACAATTAACAAAATAATTTCTTAAATATCAAAATTCACTCTATAATTTTGTTTTTTAGAGTGTAATATCCAGTCTTGCCGAGCATGGGGCGATCGGACCAAAATTTATAGGTTTAAATTCATCCATGTCGGAATCTATTCGATCAATTTTGCGTTCATCGGAGCAAGTAACTTTCACATCATCGATGGGAAATTGTTTGCGTTGTTTGGCGAACTCTAATGGAGCCTTACGGTGCTTATTACTTAGGAACGATTTTTTACGTTTGCTCTAGGCTTGAGTCTGTTATTCTTCTGGCATCTGCGTACTGTCGTATTACAGATATTGACCTCTTTACTGACTTTAATAGTTTCCACTGCGGTGTTTGTTGTTCCTGCAATAATTTAGTGCTGCCAGTGTTCGTGCAGCAGTTGGGAACAACCTCTACGGACAACATCCACTCTTTCGGGGCGCTGTTAAATCATTTGGTGTCTTTTACCTCACTAAATGTCAGAGAGTGATTTTCTGATGGAGTAGTTGCACTATTTGATTATTTTTATGCTTCCCGTTTACATAGTCTTCACAGCTATTATCTCCTACGACTAAAGCATGTTGTCTCCCTGACAAAAACACGCATTTAATCTTAATTGATTTTATTGTAGAATGAAGACCTTCTTACCTTAAGGTAAGGCATCTTTTTGTACCCTGAACAGGGTATATTAAGTTTGTCAAGAAGTTTGTAACACCCAGAAGGAAGCGTTGGAGGCCTTATAAAGTATACATAAAATATATAAATGATCAGTATGTCGAGCTGAGTCGATTTAGCCATGTCCGTCTGTCTGTCTGTCCGTCTGTCTACATATACACGAACTAGTCCCTTAGTTTTTAAAATATCGTTTTGAAATTTTGCAAACGTCATTTTCTCTTCAAGAAGCTGCTCGGGACTGCTGATATCGGACTGCTATAACATATAGCTGCCATACAAACTGAACGATCGGAATCAAGTTCTTTTATGGAAAATTTCACATTTCACAAGATATATTCACAAAATTTGGTATAGATTATTTTTAAAGGCAACAATGTAATCTCCGAGGGACTTGTTTAGGTCGGATTACTATTAGTCCAGTCATTTAAGCTTAAATTAGGTAAGAATCTCGGAATTCGACATACCCATTTATATCGAATTCCGAGGTGAACTTACTATAATGACTGGACTAATGCATGTGAGACTTCCTCATTTGACGATATGTCTTCACGAAATTTGGTATGAGGTATTCTTTATAGAAATAATGTAATATCAGAAGCAACTGTTCAGATCGGCTCAACATAGCATATAGCTTCCATACAAACCGAACGATCGGAATCAGGGGCTTGTATTGAAAACTATCGCATTTGACGTGGTATCACGAAATTTGGCAAGGATACTGTTTAAGGTAATAATATATTCTCCGAAAATATTGTTCGGATCGGATTACTATAGCATATAGCTTCCATACAAACTGAACTCATAGTTACTAACAGAAATGCACCTGTGAAGGGTATTTAGCTTCGATGCAAACGAAGTTAACGTTTTTTCTTGTTTTAACTCTCTTCATAGTATTGGATAATTCTACTCTGTTAGAGTTGTACTATTAAAGTTTCATATAAGGCAGCAATGATTTTCTTGTTCGAAAACTTCTTATGTATGAGAACCAATGTTACAATAACCAAGGCATAATTCTTTCACCACCAGCTCCAGTTGTGCGATATTTGGCTCAACTGGAGCAAGCCTTCGTTTTAGGTTTTGTCCATATCCCAAAGATTCTGAATCTTTCTCCATTTAGTATTTTATATAAAAGCATAGAAAGTGGAATATTATTAAAGTATTGAATAAACTTTCAGCCAAAACCCAAACTCAACAATTACTTGGCAAACAAGCGCCCTTTCTTAAACACTCCCACTTCTCGTCTTACGTTACATTTGCGATCTTGTGGTCCATACACATACACACATATATTCCAATTCATCTGCTACCATTTTGGCCACAACAAAAGTGTACGTGTGCTACTCAGTAAACACTCTTGCAAGCGTGAATGTTTTCACAACTGTGTGTTTTTGTGGCTTGACGTCTACCATAACACATACGCAGCGCCACATGTGACTAAATATTCCGTTATCTATTAAATAAGTAAATATAGAAATGTGTGTGTGAGTGTGTATTGACCTCTCTAAATCGATGCAGCAGATAATATTGATGTAATTAATTCGAAACAATAATCGGTTAGCAACAAAAATAATAATGGTGGCATTAAAACAATTGCTCGGCAGCTTCCTCTTTTCCGTATGCGAAAAGTTTTCGTTTGTTCGGAGCTCATAAGGGTGTTATTGGCGATGGCGAATCATTTTAATAGAGGTGATAGAGAGTAACACATAGCAAAACAGCCTACTTCTTCTTCTTCATTTTTTGCACCAAAATTCTCACTCAAACTAAATGTGGCTTTTGCAGCTCGTCAAATAACGCGAAAGGGCAGTTCAAGCTTCCATGCAAGATAGGAATGATAATGCTGGCACTTTTTCTTCCCTTATGATAATCGATTTAACGTGATTCAAGAGGTTTTAATAAAAATTTAAGTCACAGCTTATTATTAACTTCCGATAAAAGACAGTCGCTAGGTAAACTCTTCTCATTATTATAGAAATTTAAATCCACGATTCTTCATGTTATCAATACAACAATTTATATTGCAAAGTCTTAAGTGGGCCATGTTGGGTCTCCGCCCAAATGAATGAATTTTTTAGCACAGTAACCTAAACCTATGGCGAGCGGTTCTTAAGTTTGTAAGGTCATCCCGAGATTCACAGCTCCCTTTTACTCCATAAGGTTTAAAAAAAAATGCAACTAAATAATGGCAGTCTGTAATTTTTGATTAAATCGCTTACCGGAACATAGACATAGGAAGCCAGTGTGATATTATAGGTGAACGTCGAATACTTGGTGGGAAATTGTTGGCGGCGTATCTTCTCGAAAAGCTCCGGATTCCAGGTTTTATGTAGTGAAGCAATTAAAAGAGAATATGATTTTTTAATAATAAAATGCTTTCTGGTTACATACCGTTGTACAACTTTGAATTTTTTTTGCTGTTCATGGGGTCAGAGTCCCATATTTTTGAACACTGATTCTTATGTAAAATTTAACAAGGAATCGAATGGAAAAGTCAATTTTGAAAAAAAGTTGGTGGAAAAGCACAAAAAACCGGATTTTTGGGAAAATATTGTTATTTTTGGATTTTGAGCGACAACTTTGCATTTTTTTTTTGCTGTTCATGGGATCAGAGTCCCATATTTTTGAACACTGATTCTTATGTAAAATTTAACGAGGAATCGAATGAAAAGGTCAATTTTGAAAAATAGTTGGAGGAAAAGCTCAAAAAACCGGGTTTTCGGAAAAAAAAATGTTTTTTTTGGATTTTTAAAGTATTTTTATCAGAAAGCTGAGATTTTTTTATATAAAACTGGATAACTTAAAAATTTTTTCACTCAATTTTGAGGTCGTTAAAAAATAAAAGAAAAAGTCATTTTTTTGTTTGATCTCAATTTAAAGTGCGCGCCAAAAAACAACGGAGCAACTTTGACCACTAAAAAGATAGCAGATATTCTTCTATTGGTCTATATTATGATATTCTAAAATTTGGTCAAAATCGGAGAACCACGGGTACAAAACCATGTCGCTAATTGATGGAATGGCCCATATAGTAAATATCTTAATATATAAAAGAAAGTTGTGTTAGTTACACCATTTATAACTCAAGAACGGCTGAACCGATTTGGTTGAAAATTGGTGGAGAAGTAGCTTAGAACCAGGGTAAGGACATAAGATATTTTTTGTTATCTCTTTATGTCAAAATTTAATACAACTCATAAATACAAAAATTATATTTTAACTAATAAGCATTTGTTCAAAATCCATGTAAAATTAATTTGAAATATTTATTAATTCAAAAATAGAAAGAACTAAGTAAAAATTTTTATATCCATATATGCTTAGTATATAGGTTATATGGATTGTTCACCTGAACAAGGTAGTTTTTTTTAGGACTAATCCGCCAGATTTATTTAATATCACAACAAAAAATGGCGTTGACATTTTCGTAGTCAAGGCATTGCGGGTACATTGCTAGATTATGGGCGAAGAACGCAAATGCCTTCAAAACAAACAAAACAAAATAAGCGATATCTACCAAAAAAATGTAGCGGAATAATTGGAGTGCTGATAAAAAGATCTATTTTAATTTGAGATATATGGAAATATTTTCGTACCATTACACAGAGCAGTGCAATATTTAAACGGAAACGATGAAGTATATGCATACAATTCCAAACTTATCCTTACTAAAAAATAATAAAATTGACAAATATAGGGAATGGTAACGGGTGATTTTTTTGAGGTTAGGATTTTCATGCATTAGTATTTGACAGATCACGTGGGATTTCAGACATGGTGTCAAAGAGAAAGATGCTCAGTATGCTTTGACATTTCATCATGAATAGACTTGCTAACGAGCAACGCTTGCAAATCATTGAATTTTATTACCAAAATCAGTGTTCGGTTCGAAATGTGTTTCGCGCTTTACGTCCGATGAGCGATGAGGCTCATTTCTGGTTGAATGGCTACGTAAATAAGCAAAATTGCCGCATTTGGGGTGAAGAGCAACCAGAAGCCGTTCAAGAACTGCCCATGCATCCCGAAAAATGCACTGTTTGGTGTGGTTTGTACGCTGGTGGAATCATTGGACCGTATTTTTTCAAAGATGCTGTTGGACGCAACGTTACGGTGAATGGCGATCGCTATCGTTCGATGCTAACAAACTTTTTGTTGCCAAAAATGGAAGAACTGAACTTGGTTGACATGTGGTTTCAACAAGATGGCGCTACATGCCACACAGCTCGCGATTCTATGGCCATTTTGAGGAAAACTTCGGACAACAATTCATCTCAAGAAATGGACCCGTAAGTTGGCCACCAAGATCATGCGATTTAACGCCTTTAGACTATTTTTGTGGGGCTACGTCAAGTCTAAAGTCTACAGAAATAAGCCAGCAACTATTCCAGCTTTGGAAGACAACATTTCCGAAGAAATTCGGGCTATTCCGGCCGAAATGCTCGAAAAAGTTGCCCAAAATTGGACTTTCCGAATGGACCACCTAAGACGCAGCCGCGGTCAACATTTAAATGAAATTATCTTCAAAAAGTAAATGTCATGAACCAATCTAACGTTTCAAATAAAGAACCGATGAGATTTTGCAAATTTTATGCGTTTTTTTTTAAAAAAAAGTTATCAAGCTCTTAAAAAATCACCCTATAGAATAGAACTGCAACCAAATAAGCACTGCAATGGATAAAAACTGGCTCAGTAATCTTTCGATGAATAACATACCACGGTTATCCCAAAAGACTGGAGATACCATACCGGCCGAGTTTTTTGTCTTTCCACACTTGAGAACCCTTTTAAAATATGCAGTCCACTAGGCTGACTGTCGTAGCACTATCTGTTAGTAGTACTATTTATATTTGGCCATAGTAAAACGTGGATGGGTCCTCTAGTATTTTATAAATATAGGTTCGGTTTTTGACAAAAAATTCATAAGACAGGAGTGCTTTACGACTGCTCTCGGTTAGAACAGTTAGCTATAAAGCTGAGTAAGATTAGACTCAATTTATTTCTTTTCACTTCATAACTCTGCACGAAATCATATTTCAAAGTTCTAGTTTATCTGTTCCTAAATCCGTTTTACCAATTTTTGCCTCTTGTCTACGATCCTCATTGCACCATTTAATCACTTATTCACTATCACCATCTCTTTCGTAGTTCATGCACTTTAAGCGGAAAATCATCAATCAGTACGCTTTTTTACGGCTTCTTATCATTTGGCCATAACTTTATTCACACTAACAAAACTGTTGCCTACGCACATATGTATGCATGCACGAGCAGTTCTGTCTTCCCAGCTGTATTTATGTATGAGCCTTTACTCGTATTGTTTACCCAGATCGGGCAACTTGGCCAAACGATAATTAAAAGTTTCGCCATACAACTTAATTGGCCTGTCTAAAAGAGTTTGTGTGTGTATATGTGTATGCATGACTCGTAAATGTACTCGTCGAAAAGTTTTGCAAATCGTTCTACCCCACGAGCATTCAACCAATGGATTGCAACTGCTCTTGTTCATGCCATTTTGTCCCGACGCTCTTCGATTCTCTCCGCAGTTGACTTGATTGATCACTGATTGATGATGGAGGCACGATATGGTTGTAATACGGATGGCAATTGTTTAGCTTCTACGTCAGTGGTTCCCAAACTTATTTTGTCTACCGCCCACTTTGAGAATAAATATTTTTTTAGCGCCCCCATTTTTCACCTATTTAAAAACCACTATAACTTCAAATTAAATTTATTAATTATTGTGACCTATATATGTATGTATATTAACGGAGAATTCTAAACGAAACTTTTACTATAACCCGCAACTTGAAACCTGAACGCAGTAGGTAACATACAATGGCGCTTAGGTCTCAAGTTAACTCTTACGAGCTCCACCTGCCAATAAGAATGATTATTGAAACACAATTTTATAGTATTAAAACAGAGAATCTTTTATTAAAAATAAATCTAAAATAATCGATCCATATATAAAAACTAATGTGAAGGATGAATCTGATGCTGTTTAATAAGTTTGTTAATATCAGGTTCCAATTTACTCAAGAACAGTCGCAAGTCGCAACGTTCGGTAACAAGCAAACGATTTATATTTTTAGTAAGCAGTGTTGTCACAGCACTAAATCCACGTTCACACAAATATGACGATGTGAATGCTATCAAGAATCGTTGAACGATTGACCACAATCCAGGGTACAATTGCGAGATCGGTTTTTGTAGCCAAAATTCTTGGTAACCATTCTTGAACTTGATTTTTATTTCTTCGTTTGTTGTCAATTCTATAAGTTCTTCTTTCAGATGAGGTGGCATTGCTGTGTTGACATTTAAAAACGGATCCAACACCCAGTCTGGCATTTCCAAGTTCAAAATGTCCTGGTATCGTTCGGTGAAGTCAATGTGGAGGTTTTCCAAATGTTGGCAGTAGGCAAACAATTCGTCGTTACTGCATGATACTGATAAATTCGGAAAATTGTGAAACTCACGTCTGCCCAGATTCTTTTTGTGTAGAAGCAGTTTGGCTGCAAAAGCAGCAACCACGTTTTTTGTTTTAATTAAATTTAGTTTATCGCCTTGCAGTTGGAGATTCATGTCGTTGAACAATTTATACAGGTCTGTCATGTAAGCTATATCATTCTTTGTCCCGCAATTCAGTATCTTTAATTTCCAAGAACTCTATAACAGAGTCAAACAGGTTATAGAATCGAGTCAGACAATTGCCCCTTGATAGCCAACGAACTTCAGTATGAAACAACGAACGATTGAAATCCTCGTCATTAGTAACACAAATCTGATGAAATAATCTATCATTCAAAGAGCTGTTGCGGATTTTATTGACTGCTTTGATGACATATTGCAGTGATTGAAATAGTTTTTCGCTTAAGTTTCTAGCAACTAAATGTTGTCTATGAATAACGCAATGTGCACCAAGGACATCTGGAATTTTATTTTTTAAGTGCGCTATTAAGCCTTTATGGCACCCTATCATAGCCGGAGCGCCATCCGTAGCAATTGAAATAATATTTTTCAAAGGAATCTCTTTCTCATCGCAAAACTATTCCAATATATTGAATATGGTTTCGCCTTTTGTATCGGTCTCTAAATTTCTAGCAAATAATAGTTCTTCACATATTTTCTCATCTTTAATAAACCTCACGTAAGACAACAACAATGCTTCATTAGTTGGTAAAGTGGACTCATCGAGCTGAATTGAGAATTGGATTGTCCTCAGGTGATCGCACAATGATTCTTCAATGTTTTCAGCCATTTCATCAATTCGTCTTTGCACAGAATTATTACTCAAAGGAATTTTTCGGATAATATCTGCGGCCGGTTTATGAAGTATGAACTCTTCTCCGATGTTATGTGTGTAATACTGTACGAAGCTCGAAGTCCGTCGTCATCTTGCTTAGCAGCCGCCGAAAATAGTTTTGCTACACTTGGCTGAGTATTATGCTTCTGCTCTAGGTCTTGAAAATATGATCTTGCAGTCTTGAAGGCTTCATTGCCTCATTCCAAAATGTTTTTAGAATTGGAAGACACAAAGGCGAGGATGGGTTTGTGGGATTTTCAATGAATCCGAATTTAATGTATTCCGCACAGTATTGCCGTCTCTTCTTTTTTACTTCCGACATTGTTTTGCTTTGAGAAATACGTTTAACTTCGGGAGTAGTGTAAGGGAGGCGTAAGTAATGCTCATCTATTGCGCACAAAACCACAAATAAATATTACATTGTTTATATAGGAATGCTTAAACATAATTATTTTATAGTAGTCCAAAAATATGAATTCTTATTTTTCCTAAAAATACATTTGTAAAAAAAGGATCTTTATCCTTTTTTTATTTTCCTCCGAAATACATTTGTAAGAAAGGATAAAGATCCTTTTTTTTATTTTCCACACAAAATATTTAAGGAGTTCAAAAGCTCAAAACGTGCGCCACATAAGCTACCTACCCGACGGCTGTCGCAAATGATAAAAAAAAATTTTCAAGAGCTCAAAGCATGGGCTACATCAGCTCGAACCTACCTACCCTACACCTTGCGCAAATGATTATATTATGATAGCAAATGCCCACATACAGATTTGGCAATGGCAATAGCAATACGTTTGACGGTTAGTATTCTATAAATTCTATCCTGTCGAGATGCCCCGTTATGAAACGAAGCGACCGATTGACATGATTTTCATTTTTTCTATATTCAATAAAATAGGACAGATATATGAACTACGCGGAGAGAAATATAGAACCGAGTTTGAGCAATCTTGTAATTCACATTAGTTGTGTTCACAAGTTGTTGTTGAGAGTCGAGAGCTCATGTAGTCGTTGCCTAAGAGGCCTCCTAGCTAAATAAAATTACAAATAACACCCCAGGCTTCTACACAACGCCCCCATTTACTTTCAGGGTCTCTTACCGCCTCCCTTGACAGCTGCAGCGCCCACAAGGGAGCGTTATCGCCCACTTTGGGAAACACTGTTCTACGTAAACAATAAATAATGCATGTGTGGGGAAATAAATTCACAATGTCCTTGACGAGTTTGTAAGACTTAAGTATAATATTACGAAGGTATTATTAGAAGTCCTTTCTCATTAGTCAATAGTCACAACCAGACTATATTATAATTCAGTTTCACACCTTAGCTATGTTTACAATTATAATCATTTTATTTTTCGGTTATAGCTAAGTTCTTCTTTTCGCTATCTGGCGCCAATTCGAAATACTAAGGATCTGGTTGCACCTTCTCCACCTGATCTCTCCAACGGAGTGGAGGTCTTCCACTTCCTCTGCTTCCACCGGCGGGTACTCCATCGAAAACTTTCAAAGTTGGAGTGTTCTCTTCAATCTTGATAAAAGGGCCTGAGCCTGAGCAGCTGCCGTCTCTTGATTCGCTGAATTATAGGAACGTCGTCGTATATCTCTTACAGCTCATCGTTGCACCGACTTCGGTATTCGCCGTTTCGAATGCGCAATGGGCCATACATCTTCCGCAAAACCATTCCCTCGAACACATTTAGGTTCCTATAACAAATAGTAAAAAGTAAATTAGAAACAGAGCGAAATCTTTATAAGTTTTACGAATGCCCTCCCAGAAACATAATCTTTATCCGTAAATTAGTGTTTTTATACTCTTGCACCTTTTGCTACAGAGTAGTTTTGTTCACCTAACAGTTGTACGTATCAGGTAAAACTAAGCGAGATATATAAAAGGTCATATATGTACGTATATACTACTGTGCCCAAAAAAGGTGACATTTGAATTTAAACTGCGCGCGTTGAAGGATTTGGAGAATTATTTTTGTTTTAGGTTGATAGTACTGTCAGTCACATTTATGTCAAATTTCATGTCAAAATATTCATTAGTGTTTGTGATACGTGTCGTTTTGTGAGCCGCTAAAAGTGAGTTTTTCGTTTTTTGCGATGTCGAAATTTGTTGAGCAAAGAATTTGTATTAAATTTTGTTTACGGAATCAATTTTCTGCTGCGGATACGTTGAGGATGGTGCAGAAAGCCTTTGGTGATGAGGCTATGTCTAAAAAAAATGTTTACAAGTGGTATAGTGAGTTCCAAGCCGTGAACGTGTCGAAGACGAAGAGCAGAATCCTTTTTTGCCAATAGTAATTCTGTGTATCAAAAATGGGTTGAATGGGGTCAATACTTTCCATAGCACCCATATACCTAATATAAAGATTTTCGAACTTCCCGGTGACTTTATGCCGCATTATTATTATTGTTATTATTATTTATTAGACATATTATAGATATTTTATCTAACATAGTATGGCGTACTAGCTGCGGCGGCCTTTGACCCCTATCTTATAAGTAAGTTTAATATTATTACAATTGGTTGCTTAATCTAAGTTGTTTTATGAATACGTAAATTTGATTAATATTTTTTGAGTTTATATGATTTAAACAATCAGTAGGATTTATTTAGTAGCAGTAAATTGCTCTGATTCTAGCGAAGTTGGGACAGTGATCTAAGATATGTTCGGTTGTTAGAGTATTGCTGCACTCGCATCTTTGAGGTGTTTTATTGGTGATCAAATGTTCGAGCGTAAGCTTAGTTTGTCCAATGCGTAGGATATTCTTTATTTTTTTAGTATCTTTTACTTTGGTATAAATTACTGCATCGTCTACATAGACAGCATTTATGATTCAGTATAATTGAGTTGAGTTTGCCGAATGCGATAATGAATAAAATCACCGATAGAGGGGAACCTTGTGGGGTGCCATCAAAAAGTGGAAATGGTTTTGACAGGGTGCTGTTAACTCGTACTCTGAACTATCGGTGGGCCATAAAAGCCTTTATCGAGTTAAAGACCCTAGCTCATTTTTTAAGTTGGTGAAAAACTACTTCTATTTCAATGTGATCGAAAGCTTTTTCGAAATCAGTTCCCAGAATAGTGACATGGTTCCGTGATGAAATGATGTATTTGCAGAAGAGCATCCATCATTCGGTTTTCCGCTTAAATGCATTTTTGGTTACAAACCACATAAACCGTTGCGCTAGAATCTTATTATAAAATTTACTCATGCATGGTAAAAAGGATATAGGTCTAAAGCTGATTATGTGGTGGGTGGGCTTTGTAGTTTAGGAATGGGTATGATCACTGTGGGTATTTACCGTTTTGCAGTATATCATTTAAAAGTTCATTGAGCTTGTGTTTGGTGTCGGTCGTCATATTTTTAATACGCTTTTATTAGCTTCACTTGTATGTATGTATGTATGTATGTATGTATGTATGTATGTTTGTAACTTTTTTAAGTGGTACTGAAACGTAGAATATTTGAGCGACAATGTAGGAAGGCGATGGTAAGTTTAAGCAGCTCACCAAGAAGATGCGCTTAAAAGTATGCAACATCTATTTAAAACTAGTTTTAGTGACATTTAAATAGCATACTGATTTGGGCGTCGACCGTTCATAAGATGCAAGGTTGTACAGTAGAACATGCAGTAATTTATCTGGGCTCTCGACTGTTTGCTGCTGGACAAGCTTTAGATATGTAGCACTTAGTCGTTGTAGATCTTTGGACGGTATTCGAATTGAAGAAATAGACTGTTCAAAGTTGACAGGTAAAACCCCATAAAACAGTGAAGCTTTAGAAGAAATGATTAAAAAAGTAATAATTCGTAAAGTCGTCAATAGAACTTGGTCACAAATAATGTAACAATTAATCATGAAAGGTTACGAGTAGATATTAAATGCTGCCTACTTATCGATTTACTTAACCAATACTACATGTCACATCAAACTAAAAAATTAAAAATAAATATAGTTAAAAAAACAAAGAAACACGCTTTTAAAGCATATCAAACTAAAAATTGAAAAATAATTCTTTGTATAAACTAACAATAATAATGAAGGAAAAATTCCTGCATTATTGTGAAAAAAGCGTGGGGTGCTTTGTGACATATTTTTCATATATCGAGCATGCCACGCTTTTCTCACAATAATGCAGGAATTTTTCCTTCATTATTACTGTTAGTTTATACAAAGAATTATCTTTCAATTTTTAGTTTGATATGCTTTAAAAGCGCGTTTTTTAGTTTTTTTTAACTATATTTATTTATCATTGGGTAGGAGATTCGGTCGAATCCTGGGGTTTTACCTTTTGTCTGATTTAGTGCGACTTCAAAATGTGAGTAAGAAATATCGACTTCGAGATGATGGAAGTATAGTGATATTATCTTGGTTTTGTTTGAAATGAGTTCCGAAGAGAAATTTTGGTTATTTGAGTATTTAGACCATTTCTCACCAAATGCTTCAGATATATCTTTAGATGATGGGAGGAGTGTTTGGTGGACTTGCAAAAATTCAAGTGGAGATTTGGTTGTGCTGGTTAGGCTTTTTATGTCAGCCCATACTTTTTTTGGAGAAGATGTTGGAGATACCTTAGACGTGAATTTTGTGAGAGCTATTCTTTTTGCTACTTTTGCTTCTCTTTTAAACTTCGTTTGCTTTTTTATAAGCTATAAGGTTGTTAAGTGTCATGTTGCGATTGAAGTTTAACCAAAAGTTTGTTTGTCCTCCCGTAGTTTATTAAGTGAGCTACTCCACCAAGCTACGGTTCTTTGCTTCAGTTAATATGGCAACGCCTTGGTGGATGTTGGAATAATTGAAATTAATCGAATTGTGTGATAGTTCCTTTTTAAATTTAACCCAATTAGCAGCATCTGTTTTATATTTCGGTGTAAGTGTATTTTTTTCGGATTAGTATTGTGTAATAATGTTAACGATAATTGTATAGTGATCACTGCCGTGGAGAAATTTATCGATTGCCCAATGGCATCTATTGCAAATTAACGGTAAAACCATGGTTGGGTCAACATTTCTAAACGTCATATGTGTTGAAAAGTGAGTTGCCGAACCGTCGTTAAGAAGAGTGAGGTTGGCTTTCTCTAAAAGGTTTTCTATTAGTTTACCACGAGATTTGGTCGCCATTGAGAATTAAAGGTGTTTTTAATTAATTAAGGGGTTCAATAGGTCATTTACTGAAAAGTTTTGGCATGGAGCAATGTACGTGTTTATTATTGTTATTTTTGTGTGTAAGTCTAGTTGAGGGGCGTCGTATAAAATGCTTGAATTTAGCGGCATATGTTTGTGTGGAATTTGGCGCTTTACTAAGAAACCAATTCCATGTTTGTTTGTTAAATTAACATTTAGATTTTTAAAATAACCAATATATGGTTTTGCGATGATAATATCATTAGTGTTCTACATAAAGTGTGTTTCCTGAACACTGATAACATATGGGTTTTTTCTTTAATTAGTAAAATAAGTTCTTGATAGTTGATAATGTAATCTTTCATATTTCATTGCAATATTTCAATAGTCATCAAATGGAGAGGAGAGAAATTGAAACAGATGTTGTACATAATAGGGAATAGAAAATTGAAGAAACCTGACTAATAGTTAGGTTCTCCCATTGGTTTGTCCAATTCCTTTGTGTATATTTCGTGAGAAATTTTACGGCTGGCGGAAGGCAGGTAATTTACCGATAGAATGTTCGGAATGCTGGTTGTTTTTTAATTTTGTTGTTTTCGTTTAGGTTTTTATTTTCATTTGTTGGGTTATTAAGTATGAAGGAGGGAATTGAGGATAAAGTGGGAGCATTTGTTGGTTTTTTGTTTAGTTTATCAATAATTTTTTTGTAGTTTTTGTTTGTTATGTCTTTGTTGGCTTGCATTTGGGTTTCGTTGACAGAAGTAAAAGAGGAGGCTGTTACTGAAGAGTAACTAAAGGAATTAGTAATGAGAGTTTGTTAATTGTACAGAATTCTATTTTCGCGCATGGCGCATTTGTTTCTTGTTTTTATTTTTAATGTTTTTTTTTTGCTCTTGGTATTTTTTACACGTGGGCGACGAAGCCGAGTGTTCCTCCCCACAGTTTGCACACTGTGATCGCGAAAAGCTATTTGAAGAAATAGGTGGAATATTACAATTTACGCATATACTTTGATTCTTACAGTGTTTTACCGTATCGCCTAACAATTGAAAATTTTTGCAACGCATTGGATTTGGGATGTATTCTCGTACCTTCACAGTATTCTAAGAAGTATAAAGTTTGTTGGGATGTGTATATAGGCCAAATGTTATAAGAACAACACCGGTGGGTTAAGATGTACCATCTATGTTTCTGTTGAATTTGTATACTGAGGTAATGTATTGTGCTTTAAGTTCACTGACAATCTTTTCCTCTGTTATGTTGTTGAGGAAAGGGGCGTAAATTGTATCTTTGATGTTACTTAGGGATTCATGTAGTTTACATGTGATATCGCAGATTCCAGGTAACTGTTTGTTTTTCAAGAATTTTTCGGCCAAACTGGGAATTCAATGGGAGTTTTTCGATATTGTCTCTTTTTCTTGTTTTTTCGGCTTTCACTTAACAGACCAACAACATGTTTTCCCTTTGGTCGGGAAGCCTAGTGGCCATGATTTTTTAATATTTCTGTTTATGTTTATTTGAGAATAACACATTTATAAAGAACGAAAATGTAACAAATCAAAAACGTGAGAACGATTGAGTAAGCGAATTTATCACCGATGGCGTCCGTTCACACAGAGTATTAGTTGAAGACTAATTTGATTTATGTCGCATACATCGGCCAATAATTGAGTTATCTCAATGAAAATAACAGAGCATGTTTTACTCATTACAGTGTATCTTTGTGTCTAAAATATGTAGATACAATCAGCCAAAAACTTGCTAGGTCATATATCAATCCATATAATTAATATCAGGATTTTCGAACATTCGGTAGGCTTTGCCCCATATGATTGATGACTGTATTTGAGGTACCTTAATGAAACCCAGGAAACATTTTATTAGAATATCTCATGATAATAGTTAATTTATAAAATCGGGTCGATATTACTCCAACTACCTAATACGTAGTATTAATGATTCTCGTTGTTCTAACAAACCCTATGCCGAAATTATCGGTCAGGTTATGAGTTATATAGAATATATATATGTATATAAAAAATTGCTTAGATTCCGATACTCTGGTTAACGTTTTACACATTAAGGTATTCCTCTGACTTTGATTTTTGCAAATTTTAAGAGTATAAAATGCCGTTTTCAAGGAAACAAAATTTTTTCGAAGTTGGTCTTTACTTGATTTAATAATAATACCCAACGA